>CM053791.1:812952288-813552288 GCA_028749045.1 Cupressus sempervirens | reverse complement strand
GATGCCACTCTATTTTTCTATTCGACGCATTTATGATAAGTGAAAGCTTCATGTGTGAGAGAAATAGAGTATAACACAGAGATTTTCATTAATTCCAGTCCCACGCGAATAGAGATTTTAATTTTCTAAGCACAAGATCCTGATTGATTGTGTCGTGTTAAGCCTGGTAAAGATCTGAAACTATTCTTTTGTCATTCGAGAGAAATTTTAGAACTTTAGAGAAGAACAAGTTCAGCAAGTCAAGTAAGTACTCATATTATAACCGCTGTGGCATTCCAATTCTCTCAATACTATCAAAATGCCTCCTAAGAAACCATTCTCTGGGCAAATTAATTATATGGATAGGAATGTCCATGATGATTTATTAGAATTACTCCCAGAATCTACTATATAGCCTGCACAAGTTAAAAAGTTAATTTCCTTAAACCCTAGGCTTAAAATTGGTGATGGCCTATATGACAAGGGGAACTAGGTTAGGGATGCAACAACTACTCAAACTGGCCTTATCTTGTTTAAAAAGTGGTTTTCGAAAAGAAATTTGTTTACCTCGCATGCCAATGTCTAGAATTTTGATTTGGGAAAGTTAGTAGTCCCAAGTGTTTTCATGGATTATGATTTTCTTGAAGCCATTGCAAAGAATTATGACCAAGCCATTAGGGTTGTAAGAAGAAAGGATGGTGTGCCTCTGGTCTCAATTACTCTTGAAGAAATTAGAGAGGTTTTTCACCTGGAACCATTATTAGACTACCATGTGCAAATCAATCTACTAGAATTAGAGAATGAATATAAAGCAAAGAAGGATATAATTAGGGGAGGTGCACTAAGGGCACATATTGGTAAAATAGGAACTTTTCTAGTAATTACTGCAGCCTCTAGAGAGCCTTTTAAGAAGAGTCTTTTCACTTCCTGGGCTGTAGAGATATACAGGACCTTATGCCACATTTTTGGTGAAGATGAGCAAGAATTTATGCCCATTGGTTTCATGTACATGATGGTTCAGATTGCTTCCTTTGGTGTAGATGTTATTTTTGATTTTGCTTCCTTTTTGGCTGAAGAAATTCCCATTGGTTTGGTTGGGATTGTGAAGGGCAAGGTGGAAAAAAATTTTGGTCACTACTCTCTATTAATGCATATGTTTTTGTTCAAAGGAGTGACATATTTTGGTAATGAGATGGAACTAAACATAGAGGAGAATGGGGAAATACTACCAGTCTAGTTATGGAGTGCAGATATGACCTGGGATGCAAGTAATGCTAGTTTTTTCAAATTTGATAGATATTTTGATGCTAAATTGAGATGCCTCATATTGAGTGACAATCCCGGAATCCCTAGGGTACTAATGAGTCTCATCAGGCCTATGGATAACCCCCATGACTTTAAAGTTTCACATAATTCGGGAGATATCATCCCCTACCCTATTTCTACTATTTTTAGAATCTATGGTTTCAAGGGGAACGCTCATGTTTTTCCTTACCAAGTTCCTTTGAAGGTGGGAATGGCTGAAGTTTTATGGCAGTTAGGGGGAGTGGAAGAAATGTTTTTGTTGAAAAGGCAATTAGGGTCAATTTTCCCTACCTACACAGTAGCCCATTACTTTGTGATTACAAAAGGGGGATGGTTTTTTTGCATAAAATTTTGGAGTAGTATATGATGATTGTCTCTCATCCCCATTTTTGTGATTCTGAGGGATTTTTCAATCAGATGTTGAGGCATAGAATCAAGTTGGGATCGGTCAAGCATGATTCTTATTATCCAAAGGATATTATAAGGAATGAATTCTCATTGTAGGAGCAGTAAAATAAAAAGGAAAAATGGAGAGTTTATTCTCAGGTCTTAGAATTCATTCATTGTTTTGATAATAAATATGATCCTTTGGATAATGCTATTACAGAGGCTAAAAAAATAAGTAAGCTCATGAATACCTTCCCTAAAATAATGGAGGTCATGAATGAAAAGAAACAAATTTTGATTGATTCATATCCTAATAAGGCTAGAGAGGTCATGAGGAGGTTGGCTTTCACTCCAAATGTGAGAACTAATAAAATAATTATACAAAAGAGGCCCAGATATACTATAATTCATAATAAAAGGGTTCCTATAGACAAGGGCAAACAAATAATAGGATCTACTAGTATAGCCCAAGAGGAGAGACCTGAAGAGCCTAGTCCTAAGAGGCAAAAGGTAATGATAGAAGAAAGGCCTCAAGATGAGGAATATTCACCCACCTAGTCCCCTTTGAGGATTGGAGAAGAGCAACTCACTGGTGAACATGTTGAACAAATGGGATCACAGAGAGATATTTTTATTACTCAAGCAGAATTAGATGAGGGTAACCCTCTAGAACTTCCTCTCCCAAGTTTGGATCTAACAATAGCTGATTATAGAGGCAGGGAGTTGGACCCTATATTAGAGTAGGCAAGTCATCAATTTTTGACTGATGACAGTTTTGTGAAATCAAGGGCTTTTCAGCAGTTTGCATGGAGGACAAACATGAACGTTTTCAAGGAGAAATGTAAAAAGATGAAAACAGAGCATCCAAAAATGGATGAAACTTCCATGCAAAAAAAAATTAACGAAGAAATGATGAAGAAATTGCAGAATATAAGCCCTGAGGAGGGGAGGAAAATGATAAAGGCATCTAACATTTTATTATTGCCCAATTGGGATATTGCAGATGCATTAATTTTCAATTCTCTTTCAAGTAGATTGGAGTTGCAAGACCCAAATAGAAGAGACTTCCAAGGAACTTCATTCATTGAAGATCAAGCTACATTGGTCAGTTGGTCATTGAGCAAGGGATCTAGAGCCACACCATCACAATCAGATGAGTCTGGGTTGATGGGAAATATACTTGTAAGAAGGGTTGCTGAAACTTCACATGTACAGGCAGCATATTGGAATGTGGATTCTTCTAAGTTTGTGTTGGCCACTGCTAAGAAGGAGGAACAGGTTATGTCTGAGTTACAGAATAAATATGAAACACTTCTTGAGGCCTATAATAGGGAGGTAAAAAGGAGGATTGAACTTGAAAAAAAGGCAATGGGGAAATCCACAAGGCCAAGAATAACATACCCCCATCCTCCAGTGGAACCTTTTAAATCCACCCCCCTTATAGAGATACCAGACACACCTCAAAGGCCTAAATATTATACAACTAAGGAATTTGAAGAAGAGAAGAGCAAACTATGGGCCTTACATGTAGAGTTAAATATGTAGTATGAGGATAAGCTTAGAAAGGCTCTAATGTATTTAGTGGACAAAATTGAGTGGCCCTTATTCTTTGATCAGTTGGTAAAAGTAATAGATATATGGGAGGAATTGAAAAATCATGATGATACCCTAAATCCTATTGTTAATAAATGGGGAAGAAGGGAAAAGGAAATCACCCTTCTATGTTATTCTATTATACAATCTCCCCATGACCATGTTGAAAAATTGTATGATATTGCTAATGACCTGTCAGATTTTGATAACAGGAGAGTTGCTCTACAACTAAAAATTGTTTCTTATTTGAATAAGTACAAGAATAAAAAATTTGATCTATTTCCTTGTGCCTTGGATAGAAAGAAGAAATTGAAAAATAAGGAAGAGTGGAGTAAATAATTGGATGACCTTTTTTGCACAAGTATAAATAAAGTTATTAATGAAAAGGGGCATGCCTGGTGGGCCACGATGACAAAGGAATTGGTTAAAGTCCAATTATTTTTTGATTCTTTGAAGAAAGAATTTGTTGGTTTTGAAAAGGAGGCTAGTTATATTTTAAAAAAGAAAAATGATATCATAAAGTTCAGCTGGTCGGATGATATACAATTTGACACTTGGATGGCAGATCTTCTATTGGACAAGCAGTTAGAGGAGGACAGTTCAGATGATGATGAGAAACTAGAAGGCGAGGTGTAGGTTATTGACACCTCTACACTAGAACTAAAAAAAGAAGAAGGGGAAAAGGTAATAATGACTGCTCAGGGTGAAAGCAGTGAGAACCTGTAGGAGAAAACTGATTTGGAGGTATCACAAGATCATCCTTCTTTGGCCAGCTTAGTAGCCATGTATTTTGAGGAGCCAAAATAATGAGAGACAAATCAAAAGTTGATGATTCACAACAAAAACTAGAACAGGCCTACCTGAAGGAATATTTGATACGCCTAGCATTGTGTTCTAATTGTTCTTGTCTTTTATATGATGCTTTGTTCCTTGGACACTTGTTAGATCACAATTTCCCTTTTCTTGTTGCAACTCATGCTATATAAATGAGTTTTCAAGGCATTGTGATGGTCCAAGACTTGTGCAATTTTTTGTTTCTTTGAAGAAGAGTACATATTCAGTCGGTCCAATAGTATGCATAGGTTTTGAGTTTGCTTCCATTGTACTTTCTGATAAGCAAATTGAAATGACAGAAATGACAATCTATTCTGGGAATTCAATTGGTTTTCTATTGGTTATTGTATTAGTCATATGAAAAGGATAATACAAAGGGGTATTTACACTATATCTATGGATCATCAATTTTTGTCTCTAGTTTATGGGTTTTTTTACTTTGAAGTCATTTAAATAAGGTTTATTTGGTTGAATGCGATCTGGATGGGTTGTATGCTGGTTTTATTGTTGCTTTTAATTCAAGCAATTATATAAATGCTTCAGTAAATTAGTAGGGTTTATGAGTTCATAAAAGGGATATTGCATAAGAATGGAGATGGGTGATTGTAGTTGATTAATTCTTATACAAGTTATTTGAATTAGATCTCCCACCAATAGTCAATTTCTTGCCCAATGGATAAGGCACTGGTCCTATAAATCAGAAGTAAACAAGGATGAATTCTCCTACTGCATATCAAAACATCTTACAAAATCAAAATTATTTTCAATCCTGTTCAAGAATTATAAATGCTGGTCTCAACTCATTTATATCTAATTCATGAGTCTTAGGTAGCTGCTATTTCTAGGAATATTTGTAAATTTTAGGAGAATTATGACCAGATCTACTGATAAGGGATGTGTTTAAGTTTGAGAGCATTGAAGAATTGAAGTAAGCTGTGTATGTATGTGAGGGTAATAGAGGAGAATCAAAATGAAACTAAGATAATTTCATTTTTGAATTCTACTGCACCGTGCACTTGTATAGATCCTTTCTTGTTCCTCTTTGTGCCCACCACTTAGCCCACATTATTGAGTATCCTATACAAGAAATTCTTATAGCAAGCAATTTACCCAAGATTCTTAGAGTTGTTCCACTATAAGATATGATGAAATCATGAACTAATTGCCTATTATTTAAGAAAATGAGAAACACTATAAGACACTTTGTAGTGTTGCAATAATAGCCAAATCACCAAAGTAGGCATGCTTTTTGGATCATATTCTCTCTCAGACATAGATGTAACATGCATTTTGGTTGCAGGTGATTTCTAGGAGCTTAGGGTTCACTATCAATTCCAACACCTTTGACTAAATTTTTTGAACAAGTCAAAAGTACCCTAACATCAATCTAAAGTACCCATTATCATCTAATTACATACTTCATTCATTCATTCATCCATTTATGAACTATAACATTCAATCAATACAATCACATAACATTCATTAATATGATATAAAAATAATTAATACACAATACTAATCAAAACTTCATTAACACATAATAATATCATTAACATAAAATAAAAATATGTATTAATATGCATCATTCATACATAATTACTTAAAACAAAGCTATTTCATTATCCAACAAGGTTTATCAAAGAAGATTTTTAAAACATCATTTCTTTTTTTTGTTTTTTTGAGCTCTCTTAAGAAAAGTGCTCATAGGGACATCCATATCTGCTTCATTCTCCTCCTCTTCTAGCACGTGTAATGTCAAATTACGATGGCTCCTTCTCTTTGGAGGAGCCCAAGAACAAGTGAATGCAATAAATTGGCATACTCTTTTTCTTTTTCTAACTATTACAAGTTTTTAATTAAGTATGAGTACAACATAAAATGCATTTTTCTTACCTAACAATGCCACATCATGTACATTAACATTTTGATCTGCCACCGCGTCAACATGTTGAATACTTGGAACATGGTCCAGTCCTTCAGCATGATGTTCAACATGCTCTGAAATATTCAAAAAAAGGATACATGTCAAATTCTAATTGAAGATGTTAAATTTTATTCATAATTGCATAATTAATTTCCAATAGCAAATTAATACGTCCACCACTATAATGCACATCATGGCCTTCATCAAGAGCAGGTTCTGTGGTAGGATATGAAGGCTACAGTAAAATGTTATGCACATTGTTATGTAGTCAATTTATGTTTAAAACTAATATCAAAAAAGAATCTTCTCAACTATTTAATTTCATTTACTTTTCATCTAACCAATTTACCTATGAGATATCATTTGGTGCACTAGATTATTGGGCAAGGCTTATAGATTCTTCATGTAGGCATGCAACCACAACTTTATAGCCTTCCTTCAAGAAAATTTTTCTATCTTCATCTGTGACCTCCACATTGAAATCTGTGCACTATGGTTTTTGCTTGATAACATCAGTTTTCCATGTATGGTTTCATTAAACATAACTGTTTGCAACATTATATTAAAAAAAAAAAAAAAAAAATTCATTGCTCTACTTACAAGTCGAGACTACAGATTCATATAGCCACCAGAGCCAAGTTTGTGTTGGCCAACCTTTTCTATTCTTGCTTTTGTAGCCACGGATGTGTCCTGCAATCTATGAACGATTTCAAACATCTTAGATTATATATTTAAAATTTCAATAATTAGTGCATGATTACAATGTACTTAATACTATAATGACATACTTCTTTTTGCCCTGTACTGCTTCATTATCTCTATCTTCACATAGCCTTTTCTCCTTTTTGCATCTTCTATTATTTCATTCCACTCCATTGGTGGAATCATAGGAGGATGGTTGTACTTTGGGTTATCCTTAAGACCCTTCTATATTGATCCCTCATAGTCTTTATATGCTTTGCTACTCTTTTTAGAAGTAGGCCAGTGTCAAAAATGTTTTTCCCAAATTTCTCCTCAATGGATGCAATCAGCTGATTTTTTAATTCCCCAGCTTGTAAATTCCACCTTTTTAAAAACAAATAGATTGTTAGATCAATAACTTTAATATATTACAATAAATAGAAGAAAATAAAAACTATGTAGCAATTATATGAAACTACGTACCTTTTACGTATGGTGGGTCCAAACAATCTCAATGTCATATGAAAAAGATGTTCAAAGAAAGCATTATTACCTACAAAAACATAAAGGATTTATCAGTCCAAAATGAGTAATGTAAAAGTAAACTAAATTTACACTTTAAAAAATATCAAATTTAAATCACCTGGAAGCTTTCGTTCTCTTAATGGAAACATAGTTTTCTTATTTAGCAACAATGTCCCTTCATACGGACCAGTACTAATCACATGAATTGCTCTAGGAAATGGATCAGCTTCAGTAGTACTGCTCTCTGTTGCTCTATCAACTGAAACATCATGACAATTAAATGACAATTTTAGTACTACTCTTTGTTGGTCTACCTCCCTACCTATGTCCATGTCTCTCTATGTGTGGCTATATATATATATGTATGTATGTATGTGTGGTGTGTGTATGCATGTGTTTGTGTGTATGCAAGCTTCTATAGACATCATTTAAGCACTAATGTGCTACTTCGTTGTTCATCAACTTGTAGAAAGACATTACAAAATATAGCACATTACAACATATAGGAAAACAAGGTTTTACCAGTTCTATTGGGCATAGATGATGATGTTTGCATGGTCCTTGTTGCCGAAAATGTAGCAAACAATAGTGGACCACCAACTGAAGGAGGAGTCTACACTTCATCATGAGCTAAAGAATAGAATATTGTTAGCAAAGACATTTGCAATGGATAAAGATCAAATGGGATACTAGCGAGAAATGTCGACAAAAAAAAAGGTAAGTGTTATAATGTTGATCAAAACAAACAAAGTGTTACTTACACGAAGGTACTGTGAAACAACCCTGACCATGTTCAGCATGTGATGTTGCAACTGGCACATATGTCTATACAAGAACACATAAAATCAGAGATCATGATCCATAAGATACTATAAAATATTAATATCTATTGAACTTCTATTATTGCTTTAGTCGAATTACTGCTTACTTTCAAAGATTGGATTCTATAGTCCAATTCTATTCTCAGTGCCTCTTTCTCCTCACTTCCGTCACCCTTGATGATAATTTGAACAAGCTCATCAGTGTATCTTTTTGTAATTTTTTGGGTGATGAATATAGGGTTAGTACTAAAGCCAATGTCATGTAGATATGATGCCCATATTTTAGATTGCATTTGATCAGCGATCATTGTAGCTTTTTCCTATTAGTTGTGACATCAAATATTTGTATACTTTCGTCAAAATAACTCCAAAGCCATAAAGAAAAGAACATAATAATAGGACATTTGTTTCTATATTAACATTAAAATTTACAATAATTAATGTTTACCTCTACTGAAGGTGTTTGACATGGTGCATCCATATTGCCCTATGAAAAAAATTAGTAAGTCTTAGAAATCAGCAACAAAATTAAAGTAATAGACTTACCAAAAAAATTATTAATAATAAAGTAGATTGTATATGTAAATCATTTTTCTTAAGTTAAAAATTTAGCGTAACTAATGTTTATATCTAAAAAAATATTTGGCATGTTCTACTTAATGTTTATATGTGCACATATGGTTTGGAAAGAAATATTTGGTCATACAAGACCCCATCATAGTTGACAATGATCATACCTAAAGATTTCATTGATCATCATGATCATCATCCATGTCATCATCATCATCATCATCATCATCATCACCATCATCATACTCGTCACTTTGATCGTCATTGTCACCACCACCATCTTCATCACCATCATCATCCTCTTGATCACTATCATCATCATGACCATCATCACCATGATCATCACCATCTTCATCACCATGATCATGATAGTCATCAGCATCATCATCATCATTATCACCATTATCATTAGCATAACCAAAATCATCACCATCTTCTTCTTCTTCATCACTGGGTAACTATTGTTCCTGATAATCATTTACTTCCTCTTGTGCTTCTTTAATATCTTCTTCTTCGATCACATTATACTTTACTGACCTTCCTCTTGGGTCATGTCTAACAATAAATGACCAACCTGGTTTGTCTAGAACACCAAATTAAAACACTTGCTCACATTGACTTGGAGGAACATAGGGCTCATCTCCGACTAGCTCAAATGACCTTGCATTAATCATAGTAAATCCACTGTCGTGTTCAATAATAGTCCTATCGAGATCATTTTGATTCAGTCATAACCTAAACCATTTGACAACAAATAGAAATATTTTGATTGAATTAAATTCGCACTCAAGTATATCATCCAAAATGCCATAGTATCGATTTTCAAATTGTTGAGGATGTATGTCAGTTCTAGATGAAATATTGGTGACCACAAAGACAACACTTATCCCAAAATCACATGTTTTCTTCATTTCATCTAACTTTTTTGTGCAAAATTTATAGCCATTGTAGTATACAGCTTTGTGTTGTTTGACCTACAATTATTCAAACATGTCAAGAATCTTCTCATTGATCTGTGAGTTGATATTAAACTTATGTCTCATGATTAGTAATCTTATGCATACCTTTGTATCTCTTAAGCCATATATTAGATCAAGTACCATTGGCATAACATTGGGATCTACATTACAATGAGCTTCTTTAACCAACAAGGCAACACCATCCCACATTAATGAGCGACCATTTTCTTGAGACTGTTCAATCCACACTATCATCCAATCAAGATTATTTGCAATATACAAGTGTAGTGCATCCCACTCACAACCAGCTATAAAGAAGACAATTACACCAGTTAGAAACAAATTATATATTTTGATGATAGATAAGAATTGTTAAATTACAAAAAAAGACTTATAATTACCTCTCACCCTCCTCAATCTACCTTTCCCTATCAGGTACTCCCCTTTGAATTTGTCATTACAGTTGGGATCGCAAATGCAATCTAGATGGATACCTGCTACAAACTTTGGAAGATATTCACTGATATACACCATGGTCTGGTATATCATATATCCCTCTATCATAGAACCCTCAGGACATGCTCTTTGTCAAACCAAGCCCTTCATAAATTTCAAATGCCTCTTAACCATCCACATTGATCTAGCTTGTATAGGTCCACACAATTCAATCTCCTCAACTTGATGTATGAGGTAGTGTTCTTGAGCATTGAAAAATGTTGGAGGTAAACACTTTTTCATTTCACACATAAGCTATGGAATTTTTCTCTTCCAATATTTTATATCTTTTTAATCAATTTCTTTAGATGATAACCACCTAAATGAGATTCAACATGAAAAAACACATAGAGAAGATTTCAAATAAAATTATACAATAGATTTTAGATAAAAAGCTACAAATCTAATAAAAAACACTCTTCTAACCTCATTTATTTTCCAAGATCATATATAAATTATTTAATATTGTTGTCAAACTGTTGTGGAAGGGATAGAGGTAGGACAAACTACAATCATTAAAAAATGATCATTTCAATATATTATTAAATAATGCAACTGGTACTACATTCAATCTTACAAATATACTGTAAATAGAAAACATGACTTACCTTGAGGAAGGTATGCCAATCATGTGTCTTCAACCCTGGCCCAAAATCACCTTTCTTTGATAGAAGAGTGCTTATATTTGCAGCAAATCCTGTTGAAAATTTTGTTTTTTTTATGACTTCTTTTAATGCATCACTTTGTTGCTCCGTTAATAACCAAGGAAGGGCACTTATATTTATGTGATCTCCATTCCTATTTGATTCAATAAAAAATTTTAGTGCATGATTAGATTCATGAATGTCAGTAAAAATTTTAGCAATTTGTTCTCTATCACGCCTTCCATCCAACATTTTCCATAGTGTCTCTATTACATTCTTTCCAATATGCATAGCATCAAAAAAATGCATGATTGGGAGATCCTTGTAGTATGGTAACCTACTAAATTGAGTAGGATAACTTTTCATTCCTCTAAGAAGTTGGTCATTGATGCCTTGATGACCTTCACGAGCATCAATTACAGCATTAGTAAATATAAGACAATATCGAAATACAAATTGTAAACTTTGGATGACAAATTGGACATTACCTCAATGATTTAGTTGATCATATTCCAACTTCCGTAAATGAGGTGTCATTCTTTGTGGCCTTGATGATGTCTCTTCTTTCCCATTGAAAAGATGTTTTTTGGCAATTTGACACCTATGATTATTGTGGAGAAAGTGTCTAAATTCATCAAACACTTGCTTTCCTAAACTTCTCGAATGATGACATTTCATCTTCGGACCACAAACTAGACATGCAAATTTTCCCTTTGTCTGAAGACCTAAAAGATCATGTATAATTAGATCATGTACAATTATCATGCATGACTTAAGCATTTTATAGTAATGTGTAAGCACTATAATAGACCAAAAATATGTGATCTTAACAATATAACATACCGCAAAAATGAGTTAGCCCAGGGGTATCATGTATTGTCCATACAAGCATTGCATGGAATTGAAATTGTCTATGTCCTATCGGTCTAGAGATGTCATACATAGTGATGCCATTCCATAACTTCAACAACTCATCAATTAGGGGCTCAATATACATGTTCATATCTTTAACTTGGTATTTACTTAGCAATTGAATGAACATAAACATTACGCAATTATTATAACCATTTTCATGCACTATTTATAAATTAATTTAGATAACTATAAAAAAACAATACCTGGCACAATCATTGACAACATTATGTGCTCCCTCTTTATGGACATCCAAGGAGGAATTTTATTGTTAATAACAAAAATAGGCCATACTGAGTAAATAGATCTCATATCTCCATATGGATTGATACCATCCGCCACCAATGAAAGTTTTAGATTACGAGGTTCTTCTTTAAAGTGTGACCATGTTTCTTCTATCTCTTTAAATACAAAACCATCGGCAGACATTCGCATAATGTCATCCTGACTTCTATTGCATGCATGGTAATCCATAAATTGTGCCAAGCTAGCGCACCTGAATAACTATTCTAGACGTGGAATAATCAAAATGTACCGAAGAACCTTGTGAGGAACTTTTTTTGTTATTTGATCTGATCAATATCTACTAACATGACAATCAAGACATTCTGTTGCAAATTCATGTTGTTTATGATATAGAATGTGATCATTGGGAATGCATGTATTGTTTGATACTTCATTCCAATCTAATCCATAATGTTAGATAATTCTCAATATGAATGAGGAAAAATGTTTGATGGTGGTAACAAAAACTCACTAATCAACCTACAACAACAAATATGCATTGTTAATATAATGAATAATAATTGTATGCTAACCTTGAAGATGACAAAAATGACATACCTTAGCATACGTGACATTGCTACATTGGATATGCTATTCATAACCTTTAAGTTCACCAACAACACTATAGCCGACAGTAGAGTTGTTTGGGAGCTTGGGTATAAGGGCTCGTGTGCCTTCTCAAGTAAAGGTATATCAAGACCATCTTCATCATTATTATCAGATTCACTAGTACCATCATTGTGAGCCTCTTCATCACTTGCCCCAATACCATCTTCTTCAATCATGTCCTCCAACACATTATCATCTTCTTCCATGGGAGTGTTATCCTCAGCTTGGATATTCACACCTCCATGTTCCTCCAGTAGGAAATTCACATTCAGCAATAGACACAAATCGTGGCCCCCTTCAACATGACCATATTGCCTACAATGACTCTGGGCTATTATGATTAGAATTCTTTGATTCTTTAAACCCTTACACTTTTTGCAAGGACAATAACATTTATCAAGTTCTCTTTAGAATTGAGCCCACGATGCAGCCATTGTCTCATTATTTTCTTCTAGATTCATATTGTCAGGTGTGGTCTTTCTTCACAAAAAAATATACCTACAAATAAATTGGACATGTTGTGATTAATGTTTATATCTGCACATATGGTTTTTGTTAATTAATGTTTTCAAATGTAACTAAAATGATTACAAACATATCAAAAAGGACCTTCACAGGGTCTTATTACATCAACTATTCTAACATGGTCATGTTGGTTATCTTGAGACCTTAATGTCTTCTCATGCCTTCAACCTTGACCTTGATGCTCCTGCATCATTCTCCCAAGGATCAAGGAAAGTTGGATCATTATGGAATTGAGTAGGTAGACCTTCTAGGAAGTTGCAATACTTCAACCTTGTAAGTGTCATGTCAATGCAATGGGTACTAAACAAACAATTTAAGTTGATGAGAAATGGTTGTTATGAATTCAAATTGTAAGCGTCACCTCAATGCATTGGGTATTAAAAAAACAATTCAAGCTGATGAGTATGGGTTTTTATGAACCACAACTCATGAAATATGCATTAAGTCCATACCTGCTGTTTACAATGAGTATGGGTTTTTTTTCTAAGAACATACCTATTGTTTACAGTTAGTAAGTTTCTATATCCTCTAACAAATTTGAAGCAATGAGCCAAAGTCACATGGTTGAAGATGATCATTGTCCCCTCAAAGCGCCATCGTTTGATAAATTGTTGCATTGAAATATGATCTAGAAAGGGCCTTTCCACATAGTATGTTGGCACTATTTGGAAATCATTGATCATGTGGTTATTGTAAAGAGGCTAAGGACCAAACATGGAATCATGGAGATAGTGCACGAATGTACAAGGAAAATTTGTTACTCTTTAGGTACTAATCTTTCTTTGTGCTTGTCAATTAAAACATTATTTTTAAACTTGATCTTAATACTTTTTATAATCAATGGCTTTCTTTCTGATGTCTATCTCTCGACTCAACACATTTTTTCATTTTTCTTTCCTTCTTTCTTCATCATAAATACTTGGTTCACAAGCACTTATGGTGTTCTTCTTGCTAAGATTATGAAGTGGACAATTACTTTCAATCTAGATAATCAAATGTCTAGCTCAACTTTTTTGGGTAAGTGTGATGATATGTAGTGCACTATAAATTTTATCTTCAATGAAAGGATTAGCACCTCTAATTTTCAAATGGCGATCAACTAGAACTAGTTGACAATCTAAACTAAAAAATACATTTTATGCCAAATTCCAATCACAGTTAAAGACATTTAGCTATTGGAAAATGGCTAGATTATGTCTTATTTTAGATATGCAATAAAATGGGCAAGAAATGTGGAAGAACGTTAAGTTTTTATCCACCAAAACATGAGTAAAATTGTATAAACTGAATGTATTTTTAAAAATATTGTCAATTCCCTTCAAAAGAAATATTTTACATGCAACTTACTTGCTGAAGATATTTCAAGTTTAGCAACTCTTTAATCATAGGATCCACAATAGTTGGAAGCTTTGACCTATCTGTCAGCTGTGGCTTGGCCTGTAGCAACAAAAAATTCTTAGTATATGCATCTCAACATTTAAAAAATACATCAAGCAATTCAAGTCAATTACAGTTTGTAAATTAACTGGCATTTGTTTCTTCTCTAACATATTCAACAATCAAGTACAATTAATAGGAATACATGAGCAAAACTTGGAATTCTACTAATGTCATCAATGTTAATCTTGGGTACTAGTACAAAGCTAGTAAGAAATTTGCAGTTGTACCAACCAAGATATTTACAAGACTTGATCACAAAAGGTTCATTTAGCACAAAACAACTTCAAAAATATTGTATATATACACTCTTTGACCCTGTCAAAGAGAACAATTATTTTAATGATGTTTTATGTAAGAATTGCTAGAGGAAATGATAAGCATGAAATATATTCAAGTTTTGACACTAAGGAATTGAAACATACACACTCAAGAATTTCCTGGAGTATTTAAATTCACTCAAAGTATGCCTTACAGCTTCTTTGAAAAAAAATGATTTAGATATTCAGTGGTATCTTAAGTACTATATATATACTAGTGCTTGCACCAAGCATAGGTGCAAGAGTATAGTCAATAGTGGCATGCAATTGATCATTTTAGAAATGTGGCAGCTAGTAGCATTGTTTTATAGAAAAGCCATATACTATTATTTGGTAGGAAGATAATTAGAACCAAAGTAAACATGGTGTGCACAACTAGCATCATTTGATTGTTTTCTATTTTGAGGTGTAGAATATTTGGTGGATCTTAATTTTTGTGGAAACTATTTTGAGCAAGGATATGCTAAAAATGAGTTCTTCTTCTACAACCATAAAAACATTATCAGATTCACCATCCAAACTATTGAGTTTCAACCAAATATCAATATGTAGTTTACGAATAGTTAGACTAAATGGTTGTTGTTATAATTGAGAATAACACCGAGCTTTATTTGATGAGTTTTTTTTATTGACTTGTAAATTTTCTAATAATTCAATAGATTAACCCATTGATAAAAAAACATGGAAACTCATTAGCTATTATTGTGGAGTTAGATCTCAACATTGGCTCTAGTATTTCTTTAGTTGGAAATCGTGCATTGGCTACATCTGGATTATCACCAGCTATTGTAGATGATGGAAGTGATACTATGTATGAAGCTTCTAATATAGGAACTCCATGAGAAGATAGAGATCATTTAATGGAGATTTGGTGATGAAAAATGGGATCTCTAAAGATGAATAGAGCTCTTTGAAGTTAAGAGGGCTTGTCAAAGTGTTTGTTGAAGTGTCCTATGTGTTTTTTGACAAGTAGGATTGGTTATAAAGTGTAATGTCCTCATTTTAGCTCTCCATGGTTTATGTTTGGATTGACCTATTATTGGCCCTCGTAGGTTAAGGCTGATGGCTAGAGGGCCCCATCTAGCAAAACAAGAGGATCTTTCCCTTCTATAGTATAGAAGTGTTTATGATTGCTCCTCATTTTTTTCAGTTAGGTACACTTACAATTTATAGTAAGTTATGTATCCAACATTTCTACATTTGGCAAGGCACCTAGACCGATCTCAATGCAGTGACGACCCTTGACACTACTGATTTTATCAAATATTCAGGGAATTACTAGTTATAGTAGGTTAGGAGTTAATAGAGAGAACCATTAATATTTTTAGTAAGGTAGTTGGTTGTGCGATGGAAGAAATGGTTGACCAACTAGTTCAGATGAGACAGAGAGATGATGAGTAATCAATGAGATATTAAAATTATAGTAACAATAATAAAGCTATTTATAATGGTTGTATTGTAAATTTATTACTTATCTTCATAAAGTATTATTGAGGAGCCATTATATTTAATGGAAAAGTATGCCTCTAATAATGACATAACTTAATTCAAACAAAAAAAATAGTTATATAAGTCATTAAAGTGACATATTGGTGAAGCCTCATGAGTCAAACTTTATTGAGGAATTATAAAAGCCCCAGAAATGAAATTGATTGATTTTTTGTTTATGAGTTTTGACTTTTATATTGGATGTTCTAGGGAAGAGTGCAATGTGACCTAGGGTTTTATATTGGATGTTCTGGGGAAGAGTGCAATGTTGAGTAACAAAACATTATATGACTACTCTGAGTCTTTATTGCATTCAAAGCATGAAATTTGGTACTGGTCCTAAGTTTTCATAGCAATCAAACCATGGATTTTGCATTGATTGATTCTAAGACTTTATATTATTCAAACCATGGATTCTAATGTTAATTCTAGGTTTTTATGGCATTCAAAACATGAACTGTAGAAGAATTTATATGGTCTGAAGGAATGCTGCCCCACACTTCTCGTCACCACCCTTGTAGTCAAATGTTGTTCTTGGACTCCTAGGATATTATTATTGGGTAAAGCTTAAACGGTCTTGAATTTGTTTGTTTGCTTTTGCTATTTGGGGTTCTTTGGAAAGGGAGGAGATCCTGGGAGCAGCAAGCCCAAACTTTAGATTGTTTTTCCTTCTATGGCTTTTGGTGGAGCCTTAATAAGTTTTGTTCATTCTATGAGAAGAAATACACATAAGAAAATAAATTCATTCAAAAAACTTGTGACAACTTATCATGATAGACAAAATGGAGATGACACCTTCTATTTGGAAAATAAGTAAATATCTCCAAGGAAATACCAAATTCAAACTCATGCTCAGGTTGCATGTGTCAACATTCCCCATCGACCTTAGTCGCAAGGCTAACTAACTTATCAAGAGTGTGTATCCCACAAATGAAATTGGCATAAATGTTACAACCACCAAATTTGGAGGGCATGGAAATTTAGTCATCACTATCCTATGTAGTACACTTAATTTCATATGTTGGAATCATTTTGTGACTTGTACACATGATAGTCCAATAGTTTTTAATGTCATCTTCATCACAATTTTTCTATGATAGTCTAATAGTTGCAGGTGGCATCTTCATCACAATTTTTCCATGATAGTTTTGTTGGTCTGAATTTTCACATAATCGAATTCCTTTGTTCAAGGTATAGAAGAATTCAAATTGGGATCCACCTATGGTGAATAGGGTTTCTAGCCAAGTCATATTTTGTAGGTCTTTGAAGCAATTTTTTGTCAAAACCCTAGGTCTTGTTTTCTTTTAAATTTTTTGGGTGCGAAACTAAAAATATGTGAAGATTCCCATCCTTTTCAAATTTTCCACACCCTGAGTCACATGTTTTCTTTTGTGTTTCTGACTGCTTGATCCCTAAAAGATCTACGGCAATCACTATCTCACTATGAAAAGATACAAGTATTTTACCCTTCGCGACATAGCGATCACCACTAAGTTGAAAAGCGATGCCATCAAGTGGAAATACAGTGACTAGAGATTGTATTGTTTCAAAGATATTTCATCACGTTTACAAAAGACATGTCAAAACCTAAAAAGGAATTACAACATTGAGGTACAAAAGGCGTCAACAGAAATCTTAGCTTTCTCAATTAGCCACTTTGTCGCTATTGGAGAAATTGGGCACTTCGCTGTTAGCGACATGACGCCTTCACCAAAAAAAATGGTCGGCAGTCACTTTTAAATTTTTTGATGATCGTAAGTTTTTTCAGGCTACATGGTGCACATGCTATTTTATTATGTGTTAGATGCATTAACGAGGGTAGTTATGACTTCACTCACCTTTATCTTTCTAACCCTAAATTTTGGTGTCTCTATGTTGCTATCAAAGAATTGGTGTCTCTCGTCGTTAGCGACATAGTGCCCAGACAAAAAGTAGTATTGTGGAAACTTTTCAAAGTAAGTAGGTCCCAGAAAGTACTCCATCAGATATCAATTATAAAGCTTTGGAACACGGTGGCATCTAATGGGTTACACGTATATGCCAAGAAAAGAAAAGACACCGGGATTCGCTATGTCGTTATCGGGAACTTGTTCTTCTTGTCATTAGAAACATAGTGCCTGATTGAGAAATAAACAAATATGGGCCCCAAGTAGCAAGTAATATAGCCAATATTTCATCACATCATCAATGATTGGACCCACACCCTATTCACAAAATATATGAAAGACTGATCGTCAGATCTATCTCAGATCCATGATCATCGCTATCTCGCTATGGCAAGTTGCACGAAGGTTATGAATAGTGACATGGCGACAAGGGGCCCACCATATTTCTTTTGAGCAATGAATCAAATGTCATTCGCATGATCAAATCAGGATCAATGACGGGCGCTATCTCGCTATGGCAAGATGCTCACTCTTTATGTATAACGAGATAGCGCCTAAGTGACATATGTCCTCAGAGTTTTGTGGGTCTAGTTCAGAGGCACCAATAATGAAGGAAAGGTACACATGGAAAATTTTCATTGGGTTGACTGCCAGCTTGTCAAGAGGAACATGAGTCATCTTTGCTTGCATCCCTGGATCGTAGGATTTTTTGTAAATCCACGGTGTAAATTTGAATATAGAAGGTGATGCCACCCTGTGCATTTATGAGAGATGAAAGCTTTGCATGTGAAGAAAAATAGAGTATAACACAAAATATTTTCTTAATTCCACTGTACTCGAACAAAGATTTAGAGTATTTCTAAGAAAAAATAGTTGTTGAGAAGATTGTGCTGGATTCGGTAAGATTGTGAAGTAGTTTGTTCGCAGAAAGATTGCAGTAACACTGAGAAGAACTAGAGCAAAATTAAAAGTAAGTACTTGCATTATAATCCTCTTGTTGTTTGAATTAAGAGTTAATTAAAATGGCTTCAAAATAGAAAGCATTTTTTGGTCAAGAGAACTATTTGGATAGGAATGTCCACGATGATTTTCTTGAACTGCTCCCTTCTTCCACTGTTGAAATTGTAGAAGTTAAGAGGCTAACTTCATTGAACCCTAGGCTGAAAATAGTAGATGGGTTGTATGAGAAAGGAAACTAGGTTAGGGATGCAACAACTTCATAGACTGGTCTTGTTTTATTCAAAAAATGGTTTTCAGAGAGGAACCTTTTTGCCCCACATGCCAACATCTAGAATTTTGGTCTAGCAAAAATGGTGGTTCCCAGTGGTTTCATGGATTATGATCTTTTGGAAGCTATAGCTAAGAATTATGACCAAGCCCTTAGGGTAGTGAGGAGAACTAATGGTGAAATTTTGATTACAATCAGCACAGAGGAGATTAGGGAAGTTTTCAGTTTAGGGTTTGTCACTGATTATCACATGCCCATTGATTTGAAAGGGTTAGAAACTGAGTATATGTCTAAGAGAGATGTAGTTAGGCAAGGAGTGTTGAGCACACACATAGGTAGAATTGGAACACTACCAGCAATAACAGCATCCTCCAGGGAGCATTTCAAAAGCCTTTCAAAAGGGCATACTTCAATTCTATGGCTATAGAAATATATAGGTCCTTGTGTAAAGTTTTTGGGAGAGATGAAGAAGAGTTCATGCCTATGGATTTTATGTATATGATTACTTAGATTTCCTCTTTTGGTGTGGATATAATTTTTGATTTTTCTTCTTACTTAGTTGAGGAGATTCACATTGGACTTATTAGAATTGCTAAAGGTAAGGTGGAAAAAACTTTTGGCCATTATTCTATGTTAATGCACATGTTCTTATTCAAGGGAGTAACATATTTTAGTAATGAAATGGAATTAGATAGAAAAGAGAGTGGGGAAGCATTACCAATTCAATTGTGGAGTTCAGATATGACTTGGGATGCAGAGAATGCCAGTTTTGTCAGGTTTGATAGGTATTTTGCTTCAAAGCTAAGATGCCTCCTATTAAGGGACAATCCCATAATCCCTAAAGAATTAATGAATCTCATTAGGCCTATGGACAAACCAAGTGGTTTGAAAGTTTCACATAATTGGGGAGATGTCATTCCATATCTTGTTTCTACTATATTTAGAATATATGGTTTTAAAGGAAGCCCTCACGTACTACCCTACCAAGTGCCTTTGAAGGTAGGAGTTGTTGAGATATTGTGGTAGCTGGGAGGAGTGGAGGAAGCCCTTCTATTAAAAAGACAAAAGGGGTCAATTTTTCCTACTTTCACAGTGGCTCATCATTTTGTAATCACAAAAGGAGGTTGGCTTTCTCTACAAAAGATTTTGAATCCTTATAAGATGGCCACTTCCCATCCTCATTTTTGTGATTCTAAAGGATTTTATCATTTGGCTCTGAGGCAAATAATTAAGCTTGGTAAAATTAAGCATGAATTTTATTTTCCTGAAGACTTAATAAGGAATGAGTGCTCCTTGCAAGAGCAAGAGACTAGGAAAGAAAAGTGGAAAGTCTTTTCTAAAATTTTGGATTTCATTCATTGTTTTGATCCAAATTATAGTCCTTTGGATGATGCAGTTACAAATGTAGATAAGATGAGAAAAATTATGAATAATTTTTCTAAAATAATAGAGGCAATGAATGAAAAGAAGAAATTCTTTATTAGGTTCTACTCGGATAAGGCCAGGGAAGTAATGGGAAGATTGGGTTTTACTCCCAATATAAGGGCAGGTCAATTAACTGTCCAAAAAAGGCCGAGATATACTATTGTTCAAAATAAAAAGAATGCAGTAGACAAAGGCAAACAAATAATTGAGTCCACTAGTAGGGTTTTGGAAGAGAGGCCTACTGAGCCCTCCCCTAAGAGGAGGAAAATAATAAGAGAGGAGGATTCTCATGTTAAGGAGTATTCACCTTCACAGACCCCTTTGAGAACCGGGGAGGAGCAGCTCACTATTGAGAAAATTGAACAAATTGGATCACAAGGGGAAGTTTTTGTTACTCAATCAGAGATTGATGAAGGGAACCCCCAGGAACCTCCTGTGCCAAGCCTCGAGCTGACTGTAGCTGATTTTAAGGGAAGGGAATTGGACCTTGTTTTGAAACAAGCCAACCAACAATTTTTGCCAGATGACAGTTTTGTAAGGTCTAGGACTTTCCATCAATTTTCTTGGAGGGAAAACATCCACAATTTTGAGGAAAGATGTAAGAACATGAAAATAGAGCATCTAGAAATGGATGAAGCCTCCATCCAAAATCAAATAAAGGAGAAAATGAAGCAAGAATTCTAGAACATTACTCTTGAGGAGGGAAGGCAAATGGTAAAAACTTCTAACATACTATTGTTGCCTAATTGGGATATTGCAGATGCATTGATTTTCAACTCTGTTTCTAATAGACTAGAGTTACAAGACCCAAATAAAAAGGAATTTGTAGGGACTGCTTTTAGTGATGATCAAGCTGCTCTTGTTATGTGGTCATTAAGAAGAGGATCTAGGATTGTATCAGCACAGCTTGATGGTTTAGGACTGATGGGGAATATTATTGCGAGGAGAGTTGTTGATACCTCACACATATAGGCAGCCCACATGAATGTGGATTATTCTTAGTTTGCCTTGGCTACTGCTAAAAGGGAGGAAAAGGAAATATTTTAATTACAAAGTAAATATGAGGCAGTTGTGGATGCCTACAATAAAGAGGTAAAAAGGAGAGTTGAGCTTGAGAACAAGCTATTGGGAAAATCCACCAGGCCTAAAATAACATACCCTCACCCCCCTATTGAACCTTTCAAATCTACCCCCCTCATTGAAATACCAAACACACCCCAAGGGCCATAGTATTACACTACTAAGCATTTTGAAGAAGAAAAGAGTAAACTGTGGGCCTTACATGTAGAGCTGGAATCTAAATATGAAGATAAACTAAGAACAACTCTTACATATCTAGGAGACAAGGTTGAATGGCCACTAATCCATGATCAATTGGCCAGGGTGATTAACATTTGGGAGGAGTTAAAAGTAGATGATGAGGTTCTAAAGCCTATTGTGAACAAATGGGTGAGAAGGGAGAAAGAAATAACCTTATTGTGTCTATCTGTTATAAATAATTCTCATGATCAGATTGATAAAACCTTTGACATTGTTTTTGATCTTGCTGAATTTGATAGCAAAATGATACATTTACAGAAGATAATAATAGGCTACTTAGACAAATATAAGAGTCAAAAATTAAATTTATTTCCTCATGCCATAGATAAGAAAAATAGTTTGAAAAGAAAAGAGGAATGGGTGAAGGAACTTGATGATTTATTCTATTTAAGAATGAATCAAGTCATAAATGAAATAGGGCATGCACGGTGGGCCACCACAATAGAAGAAATGGTGAAAGCAAAAATATTCTTTGATTCTTTAAAAATAGGAATTTGTTGATATTGATAATGAGGTTGATTATATAATAAAGAAATAGAATGATATTTTGCAATTCAATTGGCCAGATGACACATTATTTGATAGGTGGATGGCAGAAATGCCTTCTAGTGAACAATTTGATGTAGATGAAACTGACAGTGATGAGGTGTAGGGTGAGGAAGTCCAAATCATTGATACCATCACTACTCAAACCCAATCAGAAGAAGAAGACAAGAAAAACCTGTCACTTTCAGTTGCAGAACCGGGACCACAAGATGCCAATACAATTAAAGAAAAGGAAAAGGTAGAAGTTATCCTTACCATGTAGAATGAAGGTGGTGGAAGCCTACAAGTGGAGGTTAATGTGCCCTCGTTAGAACAAGCTTCATCGTTGGCTAATTTAGCAATTACATATGAAGATAAATCATATCAATAGCCAACTCAGCAACATCAGAACATGTAATAGAAGCTGACCCACCGAAAGGAATGATTTGGTTTCAATATCTTCTGTTACCCATAGTTTTTTTATTTTGTGATAGGTGTATGTAGATATTCCTTGTAAAAGAAACATGTCAGTTTCTCTTAGCCTGAAGCTTGTTGCATTTCACACTAGATAAGTGAAATTCCAAGGCAAGAGAAAAGGTCTAAATTCTATTTGCTAAGTGATACACTTAGTTTGTTTTTGGTCCACCATTTTTGAGCAAAAATTTGTGATATATTTTCTTTGTAAGATCTTGAGAATACATGAATATGGAATGATCTATGTTTCCTTCTGTAGGTCATTCTAATTCTATTGTAAATTGTATACAATTTTCAAGGAAAATGAATAAAAACTATGAACTATCCCCATATCAGTTCTTTCTGAACTTTGTCTCTTTTTGATTACTTGGTTATCTTGATGTTGTATAAGTAAAGGCTTGTGCAATTGAATGAAGCTCAATTAGGTTGTATATCTATTTATCATGGTTGTTAATTCAATGGATTAAGTAAAAGCTTTGATGAATTTGATAAGGTTGTTGCAGTAGTGGAAAGGATTTTGAATGATGATTTCTAATAAGAATTGCTGATAAAATTTGTTGTAAGGCAACAAATTAGATCTAGAGATTTGTATTAGACTCTAAACCCCAATGGATTAGGCACTAATCAAATTTAATCCAGCTGAAAGAGAAATGTGTCACACATGATTGTTAAAATGCAGAATTATAATCAACTTTACTTTTATTTCCTGTAGATCTTCAAAGTTGGCCTCTACTTGTTTTCATGGAATGTTTTAGCTTTAGTTAGCCATTATTATTGAGAACATCCGCAGACCTATAGAAGATTTTTGGTCATATCTATTATATGGGATGTGTTTATTAAATTATCAAGAATTGTACATGTATTGGAGAATTTGAGATGAGAATCACAATGAAACTAAGATAATTCTCATACAATTTTCCCAATCTTGTATCATCCCTAGGTATACCCACCCTAGTTTTGCAGAGCCATAAGAGTAGAAAAACACCCTTGATTTTGTAGAAGTTTGGCCCAAATGGTGTGCACATACAATTGATAATAAGAATTGGCTAGTCCTTAGACTGTGTGAGTATTGTCATCTTGGTATTAAGCATTTTGTTGCTTAGTAGTTTTAAAACACCAACAAGTTTGTTATTCATCCAAATGGAAACCCTTGTAGGAAGACCTAATTGCAATGCAACAATTAAATGTAATGTTGAAATATAGGAGAGAGATTCTTTTGGTTGAATTAGAAGATAAATCATCTTCTAACAAAATGACAGAGACTTTCGGTGAAGGATCCAAAGTACATCAATTCAATTATAGTCTAGTAAATTTAGGTGCCATCTTCATCATATGTTTTTGAAGATAGTCCAGTATTTGTAGGTGTCATCTTCATCAAAAAATTTCCATGATAGTCTATTAGTTTGAGGAGTCATCTCCATCACAAGTTTTCCATGGCATACTTGTAGTTAGAGGTGCATTGAAGACCTTTTATCACTACATGAGCTAGTAGTAGATGGTGATTATTCATTATCATCATCATCATCTAACATAGAATCACATGAATATCATGTCTTATAGCCCACATGGCCTAGGTATTGAGGGTACAACTCCAAGCACTAAACACACCAGATTTCAAATTATTATCTTTATGTATTGATGTTTAAGTTGAATGTTCTAGAGTTGAAGAGAGAAACAAACTCAATTTTTTTTTCTTTTTGTTCTTTTCTAGAATATGAAATTGTTGTCTAAATGATACAATATAATTATGTATTATTAAAACAAAAATACAAGAAAAATATGATACCAACACAACTATATTTATAAAACAAATTTTTTTTCATTATTATTTCTTCTAAGCTTTTACAACTATAGCTTCTGCATATACATTTCCTTTCTTTTCTTTCATTACTATAACAAAAAGTATAATAGTTGTTACAATAGACCAACATTCCAAATGATAAATCTGCATCTACACACTTTCAATAAAATGAAACAACAAGTACGTTACATTCTTTTTGCAACTAGACTCTTTTTAACACTTATCATCAAAACATCACTGAGAAAAAAACACTTGAGCGGAGACTCTCCCATTTATATTACACAACAATGGCTGAACTTTGGCATAAAAAATAATAATGATAGTAATAGTATTCACTTCCATCTTCAATATTATCATAAAAACCTACAAAAAAAATACACATGTACCTATGGAAATATGCTCGAAGAGAAATCCCTCTCCTCAACCACCAGAGATGCAGGTGTGATTAGAGGTCATGAATGGAACAACTTTTGAAGTTGAGAACATCAAGAAGAATGAAAGAAAGACAATATCGAGAGTTTTGAACTATTATTCCGCCCCCCTATATTGATGCAAATGCAGGGCCCCCTTTCATATTATTCCTAGGGATAGTAGGTGTCATTAATCACGTGGGTGGAGAGAACTTGAAATGAAATTGGGCTCAGAGAAAACCATGCGAAAATGTAGAGATAACCATGCAAAAATGCTCCAAAAACGTCAAATGAAATTGGGTGTGAAAAACGTAATTGGGAAAATGTTTTTTGAATTTTTTAGATGTATAAACCTTGTGTTGGTCAAAATTTTGACCAACACGGGTCTTATATGTAAAAAAAAGAAATTTTTACCTTTACATTTCGACCACCCTAAATTTATTTAGTTGATGATCGAAATTTTTGGTCAAAAAATGATATTAAATGTAGTAGTGAAAGCATCAAATTTCTATTTCAAAACATAACTATCATCATTGTAGAATAGTCATCAACAAAAAACATAATATACATATCTCCTTTGTAGCTTTGCACTTCAATTGGTCCACACAAGTTAGTATGAACAATCTCTACTATACCTTTAGAGGTAGTAGTTTTACTCTTAAAACTTGGCTTTGTCATTTTGCCTAACTCACATTGTTTGCACATTAAATTATTAGGCTTCTTCAACTTAGGCAAATCTCTTACCTTTCTCATGTTACTTATGTTGACCAGGTTATCAAAATTGACATGACATAACCTTTTGTGCCACAACCACAAATCATCAAATTTTACAACTAGACAAGTAGCATCCTCTATATAAGGATAGAAAATATTGCTGCTAGTTTGATCACCCTTTCAAATTAGTTTTCCATTTGTGTTATATATCTTAGCAATCTTATTTTCAAACTCAACCTTACATCCCAAATTATTCAATTTCGACACACTCAAGAGATTATAGTTAAGTCTTTCAACATAGTAACCATTGTCACATAAAATCTTGTCTATGAGTTTGATAGAACCTTTTCCTTTAATCAAACATGGTGCATCATTACCAAATATTATTCTATTTCCATCATAAAAATTCAGGGTAATTAACTTACTTTTGTCTCTAATCATGTGATATGAACACCCACTATTAATGATCCATCTGTCATTCTTGTTCACACAAGTCACAAGTGCAGTTGCCTCATCTTCATCAGATTTGTCCTTCATTGCAACATACACCACTTCATCAACATGTTTATCATATTCATATTTTTTTTCCTCTTCAACAATATAGCAAGACTTTTTTCTTGTCTTTTTAGTCCTTGTTGTCTTCATCTCTCCTACTTTTGTACTTGTCCCCACCTCTTTAGTTCTTCTTCTCTAAACATCTAGCAGCAATGTGTCCAACCTCATTGCAATTGAAACAAATGATAGGTAATTTACCTTTTAACTTGCCTTTACCTTTGTAGAATCTTCTTTCTAGTAGTCCTTCAAGTTGTTCTACATCCTCCTCATCTATATCACTGTCACTGGACATATACTTTATCTTTTTGTTCTTCTTCTTCTCATCAGATACCTTCAATGACACCTTAGCTTTGAAAGAAAATTTAATATTTTTAGGTTAGTAATTATCAAAGTTAGATAGCTCAAAAGTAGTGAGTCTACCTACTAGACCTTCAAGTGATAGATTATTCCCTAGTATACATCTTAGTTCTTGAATTGCAGAAACCCTAATAGCATATATGGGCAGTAGTGTTCTTAAAACTTTTCTTAGTATAGTATCATCATCTATTTTACCATCAGCTCCTCTTATTATATTAACAACTTGTTTTTTCCTTGCAACATATTGAGTAATATTTTCATCTTCTTCCATTCTCATATCATCAAACTTACCTTTGAGACTTTCAGCTTTGGCTCTCAGAACATTAGTATCTCCTCCATAGATGGTGGTTAAGGCATCCCACAATTTCTTTGCACTTTCAAGACCTTTGATATCATCAAATTTAGCATAGCTTAGGGTAGAGGAAATCTCCAACATTTCTTGGTTATGTTCTTTTTTCTTTTTCATATCCTCAATTGTTGGGGCTCCAACAAGATCAACATACTCAATAGTAATGGTAGATTGTGCATAATCTCCAAGTCTTCCACGGTGTAGCTTCATAAAACTTTTTCATGCAAGAAAGTTATCTCTATTAAGCTTAGGTACTTCTCTTTTTGACATCTTGATCTTTATGCTTCTAGTACCTTCAAACTAGTCCTCTTAAGAAAATGGGTCTAATACCAATTGTTGGAATACTTTACAATAATTGTGGGGGGGGCGTAAATCAGTTATCCAAGGTCAAAATGTATAAATAATACTTTTCATAGCTTAGTGAACCCATTAAACATTTATCATCATGCATGCATCCATAAGATTATGCAATCACTTAAAACTTGTAGGTTACTATCAAATCAAATTATAGAAATATAAACATGAAACGTAATAGATTCATCAACACACTTGACACAATGATTTACATGGAAACCCAATTTGGGAAAAACTACCAATAACATGCTACGTTTTTCACTCTTCTGAAGTGATGCCCTATGAAAGGCCAACCCTATTAAAGGTTATAGTAAACACTATTAAATGTGACCCTATTAAAGGATTTCAATCACCCTATTAGGAGTGAGCCTTTTTCAAGGAATTTAGGCCATTCACTTGGAACATCACCTAGTTAAAGGATTTACAAATGATTGTTAGGTGAACCTTAATCCAAAGGATTTACCCTAGACTGATACAAGTATTAGAGAGTAATAGTAAGGCTTGATTCAATAACAACTTACAACTCCATTTGCAGATTACAGATCACTATTTCATTCCTCCATTCTTCTTGGCCTTCACACATTTCAGCTATGATAGCTTGTTCACTCTTCAAGCATTCATACCCTTAAGTCTTCTTGCTTAACATGCCAATGAAAACTCTTCTCTTAGGTCACTTGATGAAGCAAAACCCTTGACTCCTTGTCTTTCTTAGGTTCTCGCACATGAAAACCTTTGCTTTTGCCTAGCCATTCTTATAAATAGGAAATTAAAATCTTTCGCCACTCATTCTTCATCATCCATTTTAGAGTTAGGAGAGATTAGGTAGGATACAATGAGTCTACCCTATATTTCATATCTCTTCTAGAATCTTCTCCTTTAATCCTCTTTGAATTTTCCTAAAAATGGTTTACCTTGAATTTTAGCTACTAGCTCATCAACTTTATCTTCCACCTACACAATCTAATAAAACAAACTTGTCGACTTAGATCCATCAAATTCATGATCTTTGAAATAATGTAGCCACTCAACATTATCTTGCTTCTGATGCTTGGCACATACTGCTTTGCTAAGAGTCCTCTATAAATCACTTAGCACAAACTAAAGTTTAGTACTGCTCAACATCAACTAAACTTTATTTAGCACCCACTATTTTGCTTGGCATACACTAGAATAGACTTTTACTCAGATCCAACTAATTTTTTATTCGACATGTATCAACTTTTCTTGGCACCTACTATCCACTTGACCAAGCTTGGTTGACAAACTATGTGTAACTTGTTCTTCTAAACTTTCTTAGTGTAACTAGTCTTTGTAACCTTAAGTAGATTATAAATACATCATGTTATCACTATCTTAACTGATTCTTGTACTTCTTTACATAATCATAACTCAACCATTCCTCTAGGTGCTATTGTTACATCTTTTGATCAAATCCTCTTCATCAATCAAATTAGTGATAGTACTTCAATCATATAAGTAGTTGTCTTACCAAAAATAACAAGTTGGACATTAGTGATAAAACAATGATTGAAACATATTGATCATACTTGTATCAATCTATTCTCAACAATTTCTCTCTTTTATAGTCTTCTTCAATCTGTTCTCAATGTAAAATAATATTTTCCCTAGGGTTGAGCATTGCCTACCATTTTACCAACACATTTCTCTAACCACCCTCTTTAGCTAGTTATTTTATATTTTGGGCTTTAGTACACGTGTCCTAATTTTGGGAAGAATTAGACTTTATTGTTGGAAATATTCTAGACAATGCTAAGTTACTAATAGGGGAGGGGTGAATCAGTAACTTCTAAAAAATTTACAATTTCAACTCTTAATCCAATCCAATTAGCATTTAATCCTTCTCATATACTCTAATCTAATTGCATGCATAAGAAACTGAAAACATGAAAGCATTCATAACACTTTGACATAGATTTGATGACCCAAAAACCTTCCAAATAGAAATTAAAACTAGGGTGGGGATGATACACACAAGATATAGTACTACAGTATAAAGTTGTCCCATTAATGCTTACATTGATCACTTATAATGATCTTCCTTTTTAGGAGCAATGAGGACTACTAAGTACACATTGTGAAAGGATTTACAAACATACAATGAAGTATGCACTTGGTAAAGAGATTTACAAAAGACTATTAGGATTACCTTGTTAAAGGATTTGACTAATTCACCTATTAGGATGAAGTAGTATCTAATATATGATCTAAAACTTGGTTTGATGAATGAGATTCCTTTATGTACTAATCACCTTGTTGTAATAGATATCTCTTTTCTGCTCCTTATACTATTGTAGCCTTTGTAATTTTCTCTTTCTACTCTTCTTTGATTATATTTGATTACATTGCAATCACATTCACTTCCTTATACCCACTTGGATATGATAAAATTCATTACATATATGCTAAGCCAATTGTACAAATTACAAACTCAGCCATAATACAAGTTTACACAAATATTACAAAGTTGGCTCAAATGTAGATAGTCAAGTTCTAAAGACTGACTTAGTGAGGTTCTGATACTTGGCATCCACTATCAATGCTCGACATCATCACACACTCAGTAGACATAGAAGCTTGGTCCATACTGATCACTTCCAAGTAGTCTTAAACTTGATCTACACTGGTGACTCAATAGATACTATGAAACTCATCATATAAATTGAGTCTCTTGGTTTACATTGTATGACTTAGTAAACACTAGCTCACTAAGTGGCTCGATTATCACTAGACTTGCATCACATAAACTATGAACTTGATAAGAACTAAACAACTCATTTTGTACTAGTAAACATGGCATACACTAAGATGAATGGTTTACACTGCTAATCTTCACTATAACTATAACTACTCAGTAATCGCTAGGATTTGTCCAAAGGACTCGGTAGCAATCGTAGAACTCAGTGACAACTAAAATGTTTGGCAAACACTATTCATTGTACAATGAGCTCAGTAACTATTTACAATCTAAATAAATGTTTGTCACTAATAACAAACTTGACTGATATATCAACATTTATGTTATACTGTTTAAAATTATAGCCAAAATAGAGTCAAGGCCATTGATCTATCTTACATCAATGGTCCAAATTAATTTGTTTCACCATAAAAATGATAACATGAAAAGTGATGATGATCAAGTTGGAAATAAAAAAGGACACATTATTAATTGAATCTTAATGGGTTTGTAGACTACAAGTACACTATATAGTGTACACTTGGCATGTGGACCATGGACCACCTGTCACTCTGTAAATTTGCCAAAAAATAAAATAATATCTCTATAGCAACTAACATATTGGCCAATTATATTAATATTTTGTGGTATATGAAACAATAATTCACCTATGGTATCACAAAAATATTTATGGCAAAAGAAATAAAATTACATTTATTACTAAATTTAGATATGAAAAGGAAATTTTTTCCAATAGAAAATAATATTCTCCCTTGACTCGAACTAAAAAATCACCCTTGATTAAAAATTTTTCTTGCTCATTTATTATTAAATTCACCAACATTTTACATATTTTTCGAGAGAGAGGTTTGTTAAAGTTATCCCAGGTTAGAAATGATGGTCACAAAGTTAAAACTAAAGAGACAGAAGTGCCCATGTCTGCATTGCATTGCCTAGGTACATGATAGCCACAAGGTCCTAGTCAATGAGTAGTGCTTAGTGAAGTTCAAGGTTGGAAGCTACAAGGATGAGGTATTTTGTGATATGATACCTAAGGACATATTTGGTATGTTTTTGGGTAGACCATGGAAGTTTGACATGCATGATATATATTATGGGCATACAAATACCTACACATTGAAAAAGCATGGGGTGAAACACAAGTTGAAGCCATTGAAGGATATAGATGAAAAAGTATGTAATACTTCTAGAATATGTGTTGTTGATGGAAAAAAATTTCTTGATAGGTATGAAGCATGAACATATGTATATTTCTCTAAGTTTGAAAGATGGCAAAGAAGAATTAGAGGAGGTGCATATAGAAGTTGTAGATTTTCTAGAAGATTTTCTAGATATCATGTTAGATAAAGTACCTTGTTGATTACCACCTATGTAGAAGATCAATCATCGGGTGGACTTGATTATAAGAGCCAATTTTCCAAATAAGGAACCACACAAAATGACACCAATGGAAAGTGAGGAGGTAAACATATAAGTGCATGATTTTTTGTAGAAGGGATTGATTCAAGAGAGTCAAAGTCTGTGTGGTGTGCTAGTAGTATTCACACCAAAGAATAATGTAGGATGTATATAGATTCTTAAGCTATCAATAAGATCATAATAAAGTAAAAAATTTCCATTACCACATATGGATGATATTATGGATTCTTATAGTGGAGTTTTTGTTTCAAAAAGATAAATTTGAAGAGTGGGTACCATTAGATTTGCATTAGAGAAGAAGATAAGTGGAAGAGTTATTTAAAGATTATTAGTCTCCTATACCCTAGCTACCATCAAGATTCCCATTTATTCTATTAGAAGCCTCCTACTTCTTTTCTCTATCTCTTTTTTGCAAGGAATATATCACTAGAGTTACATGATCTTCACTAAAATTGACTCCCCTATGGGATTCAGGAAGGATTAACACACTAGATTCCTTTATCATTTTCCTACATCTTCCAAGGGGTCATAACTTTTATCAAAGGAATTGATAAAATCCAAAATTTTCTTTTATACCCTCCATTTCTCTTTCTTTATTTCTTGTTTCTATAAGGAGAATTCATTCTTGATAATATCCTTAGGGTAGTAAAAAGTATGAGTATGCCATTTTTCTTTGGTCCTTTTTTTTAATATTTCATAGAAACCCTCAAGATCTATGAACCTAGCATGGGATTTTTCCATATTGTAATGCTCTAAAACTTTATCCATATGTTTCCATCCCCCTTAATGATTACTAATTGATATGAAATAGTGCAATTGGGCAAGATTTTTCCCCTTGACCTGTTGGTTAGCTCTTCTTCTTCCAGTCCTCCAATCTCCCATAAGAATTCTATGACACCAACCTTAAGGGGAACTTGGAAACGCAACACATGAGGCATTCCTTGAAACCCATATATTCAAAAAACTAAGGAAACTAGATATGGGTGTTGATAATTGGATAATGAGGATATGTAATTTTTGTCATTTATGGCAACACATGATGTACATGTGTACAAGAAACCTTGGAAATAAAGATACTTAGCTTTTTGTACCAGAAAATTGTCTAAGTATGGAATTTGGTATACAACAATGTATTGTTTTTTTTATAACTTATTGCTGATGCCATATTATGACTAGTGAAGTTAGATGGAGATTTTATACATGTTGATGATGACATGTATAGCCTTAGAAGTCAGTACAGATTGTATGGAAAGGAGATATTTGTGTTTTAAGTGAAATAAGATAGTGAAATTGAAGGAAAGAAATTATTTTTCTTACAAAATAATTACTTGTCCAATTAGGGCCAACATCCTAGATGTTTACTCTAAGCTGGAAAAGTTTATTATGTTCTTAGCCAACCTAGAAAAAAATTGTGTAAAGGCATGGTATTTATGCAAAGGACATTTTGTGACAAAAGATGTAGTTGTTATGTTGAGCAATTATATGAAAATTTTTACGAAAGCTTAATATGAAAATTTTGTGAAGCTATCTTGTGATCCAAGATCGAACTAAGAAAGAATCTATATTCTAGAAGATTAATTACTTGTTTGGGAAGTGATATCTTCTTGTAATTTGAAGTGCATGTTTCGGCAGGGGGCTCATCTTGCATCTACTATACTACAACTCCTAATAGGGTTGGAATCTCCTAATAGGGACTCTCTATACTAAATTTTCTCATTGAATCCTAATAGGGTCCATCCTCTAACAAGGAACTTATCTATCAGTATATTATCATGTGGGTATCATCCCCACTGGGGTTTCCCCTTGGCCAAGGTTTCCCTAGTTAACAAAATATGGTGTTATGAGTTATCTTTGTGCATGGCTACTACTATTGTTCAACATTACTTTATTACTTTGTTATGTGTTTTTTAAAGTAAGAAATAATATCCAGTTAGTGATTAAATTTTGTAGATTACTGATTCACCCCCTCTCAGTAATCGTTATTTCTAATAATTAGTATCAAAGCACAATTACTTAGAAGAGGCTTGACAGCTTGAAAAAGATCACTATGGACATAGAATAGTTAATGAAGAATCTTGAAGAGGCACTTGAACAAATTGATCTCCTTACTAAAGAAAGATATAAGCTGAAGGATAGATATGAAGACTCCAACGTATACATTGGACAGTTGAAGGAAAAGATTGAACATCTCAAATCTAAGCTTTAATCTACTAAATTTGAAACTAGTGATGATGATTATTCAAAGACAAAGACATAATACAAGATTTTGAAGCATGAATTGAAGATTACCAATTTGAAGTTGACTTTGAGGAATGATTCTAGAAAAGTTCAGTTTGATTTGAAGACTAAGAATGTAGATCTTAGAGAAATTTTGACAAAGAAGACATCTAAATTTGAAACAATGAAAGAAGATCATGAAGAACTTCATAAGTACAAAACTATTGTGAAAGGTGAATTAACTCAGTGCAAGAAGCAACTTGAGAAGCTTTATTCTAGTAGAGAAAAGCTTGATGATTCAATGTCAATACAGTGACCTACTTATGATAAGATTGGTCTTGGTTATCTATTTAATAGGTCTACAAAGAAACCTAAGAATTGATCAAATCTGAAAGAAAAAGATAAATCTGATGATAAAATTGAATCTAATCAATCTTCTAATAAACCTTAAAAATTTGGTCAAGACAAGGAAGTTGAAATATTGGATGAACCAAAGCAACTAGAATCTCCTAAGGAAACCAAGTATGAATCTTGAGGTAAGTGTTTTTCATGTAATGAAATAGGTCATACGAAAAGGGATTGTACAAATAAGTCATTTAATCATGTTAAATATTTTTATTGTCATAGTTGTCATGGTATGGGTCATAAAGCAATTGATTGTAAGAAACCTAAATATGATAATGATAGAAGAAATAGTAAAATGTCTAGAAATACTAACCCTAAAGATAGAAGAAGATGTAATAAAAGAACATTGAGAAAAGGAAGAACTTATGAGGATAGAAGATATATCATGTGTTATAAGTGTAACAAATTTGGACACATAGCCTGAAATTGTCATGCACCTGATGATAAGTAGAATCCTAGAAGCAAAACACTAGTATGTTTGTTGTGTAACAACTTCAGACATACAACAAAGTATTTGAAACTGGATAGAAACTTTAGAGATAGAAGAAACAATGGCAAAAACTTTGGAAATAGAAGAAATGATAAAAGAAACCATGAAAGGAACTCCAAAACTAACAAAGACAATGAGAAACAAAGGAATGTAGTCAGTGAACTTTGTAAAGAACTCAATGAGGAATTTTTAAAAGGATTGGACATCTCAAAGGATAAGTTAAATGATGAGATAGGAAGATTGAAGTCAATTATCGAGTTTGATTCAATTAAGTTGAATTAAGCTTGTTCACAACACCATAATTTGTAACTTCACTCAAGATCGTTGTATGGGTAGAGAAGTTGGGAAAAGGTGTATCGAGATAAGTTTAGATGGTATCTAAGCTCGCTTGTAATTTGGAGCTTATCTAAATAAGTTATGAAGGAACTAAGACTTACATGTATTACAGGGAATGTTAATTCTATAGCAAAAGATGAAAAATATGTTTTTGCTGAGAATTTTGTGAAGCAAAGTTTTATGGAGCTTTGTCATGATGAAAGATAGCTATGGAAAAGCATCTAAAGACCAAACAAAAGATCTTGAGTAGTTATTTTATTACAAAATGTATAGTGGATAGTTTTTTGTGTTTTTGAAGTACATAATTAATGCAAGTTCAAGTTGAGGGAATAAATGGAGTACAAACTTGATTACTACTTCATTCCAAATACATCCAAAGTAGAGAGCACTTAGAAGCAACCTATTAAGGTGATTTCAAGAAAAACCCTATTTTTGGAAAATGTATCTTATTGTTTATCCCAAGAATTTATTCAATAAAAGCTCATATTTGATAGAATCATGGATCTGTTAGTAGTGTATGATGTTAAGAATGGGGGTAAACCTAAGTTCACAGTTGTTTTTGTGAAACCCATAGAAGGAAACCCTAGTTTAGCATTATCCATTACTAAAAACAATGTAATATATTTGAAATATATAAGAAGTTGTCCTATCTATAAGTTTGAATCTATTGGGAGTGAATATATCAAAAAGGATATGGAATTAGTTTTCAATCATGATATGACTATGAAGCCCAGATTTGAATAGTTGAAGGAACTAGACCTATTTGAATATCATTTCTAACATGAATTAGACATAGATGAGTGGACACAAATCATATTATGAAAAATACATGATAAGAAGCTATGGATGCAAGATAATGTAGTTGATATTTTTACCAACCTTACTCATGAGGTAACTAGTCTTAGCAAACAAGGTAGTGTACCTATAGGAGAGAAAATGGTTAAGTAGAAAGCTGAAAGTTATACCAATGTAGTGTATAATGGAAAGGCCATGGTGATTAGCACCATTAATCAAGATGATGTAAGATTCATGAGCAGAATTATTGCATACTCTATTTGTGCAAGTTCAAAGATTGATGAATTATTAGCCAAATTCATCTATGCAACCTACAAGATATGTGTAGAGAAGGAACAAGTAAACCTTAGTGAAAATTTGAGAATACAACTACTTGCGAACCTAGAAAAGATCAAGAGGATTAAGAATAGTGTGTTTAGATTTTAGTCACTAATCAATCACATATGCTTTCATGTGCTTAAAAGATTTCCATATATATTAGTCACAAAGATAATGAGCAGTGATAGATGTACAATGGAGAAGATCACAAAAGGATGCATAAGATATCTTGTATATAAGATATTGGATAGTGGAAACCTGATAATGGAGACATTTCAATATGAAATGAGATAGAGATTCAGAATTGCACCTGTAATTGTAGATAGATTTAAGGAAGATATTTGTGTTATAGTCGATAGAAATTTTACTTATATACAAGCAGTAGAACCTCAGGAAACATTTTGTGATCCCTTAGGTTATGAATTGAGTGATGATATTGTAGTTGGATATATTGATTTATTGATGAAATTAGAGAAGGATAAAGCTAAATATAGATTTGGAACATATGATGAGATTACCTAGTCAGCTCATTAGGCATCCTTGGAGAAGGTATCTCATAAGAAAATTGCGTCAATTATGAAGAAATCTTAATCAGAGGCCAATATGACTAAGAGTGAGTTTGTTGGAGTCAAGAAAATTATGAAGCAAGGTATACTGAATATACAACCTTTCTTAGTATCTATTGTAGAGACATCTCTAGAATAGAGTATCTCATATGTAGTAGTATTAGATGTGCAACCTAGTGAACTAAAGAAAAAATTTGAGAGATTAGTGGAAGCGATGACTAGAAAGACTAAAAGGGTCAAGTAAAAAGCCATTACACTAGGAAAGAGAAAAAATACATTGTTGACAATTGTTGAGTCTAGTGATGAAGAAGAAGAAGAAGTTAAGCAAGTAGAAAAGGTAACAACTTCTAATAAATCACTAGGAAAAGCTTGGTAACCTTGGAAGATAAAGATAAAGATGATTAATTCAGCTATTGCTATTGAAGGAAACTTTGTTTAGATGAAAAAATTCTATGATATGTATAACAATTTTGAGAAAGATCAGATTGATATCTCTACTATAAGATACATTATAGCTAAAAATCTAAAACTAAAAGATATTGAGGGCATAGTAAACTAAAAATCCTATGATAGACTTATTGAGAAAAAGACACCAACAAAAGAAGAAGCTTTAGAAATTTGGAAGTCTATTCTAAGAACTATTTGCAAGACTGATGATGAAGAAGAAATTAAGAGATTATTGAATAATCTAGCACCATATCTGAGAAATAAAGTGTGACCATTTTTGTTTATGGTGGGTGAGAAAGACAAGTTAAGAAGTGAGACTTCAACAACAATAAGTCAAATGCTGATGAAATCTAAGGCAACATCTTCACCAACATCTAGAATGTTAGAAGTTTTAGTGAGTGGGGACACTATGCAGATAGATTAGACCAGTATTACCATTAACATTGAGGATACTATCCCATTTGAGAGTTTAGAACCACCTAAATCTAATTTTGAGTACATGAAGATAAACTAAGGCAAATTAAAGAGGAGAAGAGATTACTAGAAGAAGAAAAGAGGAAAGTAGAAGAGGCCAAGTAGAAATTGATTGAGGATGAGATGAAAAGAAAGGAAGAGGAGGAAAAGAAAAGAGTAACAAAAGAAGAAATGAGATGGAAAATAGAAGAAGATGAAAATAAGAGACTGGAAGAGGAAGAGAAGAGAGAAAATGAAAGGAAGGAAAGAGAAAAGAAAGAAGAAGAAGAGAGAGGAGTCAAAGAGGAAATCAAGAAGAAAAGGGAGGATGACACTATACCTTCTAGTTCATCTACTCCACTTTCACTTGCCAGCCTAGCAACTAATGATGATGATCAAACTAATTTGATCTCATCCTTGTCAAAGCTTATTCAAAAGAACATAATAGTGAAGAGCCTATAGAAAACCTTGATGGAGGTTACTAATAGACTACATAGTACTCTAGTAGTGTAGCACATAGAAGTAGATCTAGAATAGAGGGCATCTGTAGTATTAAAGTCATTTGATGAAGAACTTACTAATTTGTTGAGTGTTGTAGAAGAAAAGACACAGATCACACATAATGCTAAATTGTTTAGTACCATATGTCTAAAGATTAAGAATGATTTAATAAGTCTTGATTCTTGTATCAAGGAATTTTAGAAGTGTCAATAGGATGGTAAGATATTGTACATTAAGTGTAGTCTATCTCACAAGCTGACTAAGGACATTGGCAGATAGATTAGAGGAAAGATGAGTGAGCTAGAGGCTCTATCTAGCCAGATACAACATCCATCTTGTAAGATTGATGATTTTGAAGGACAAGTGGCCAATATTCACAATTATATCAAGAAACTAGAAATTTGGAAGGAAGAAATTTTGAAGAGAATATTGGATTTCAGAGAGTCTATTGCTTTGAAAATTTTTTTTGTTGACAAATAGTTGGAGGAATGTGTCAAGGCCAAGGACACTTACTGTAACTTTTTGTATTCAGACCTTAATGTAGTTGAGATTGCATCGTATGCCTTATGTGAAATTCTCACCTCAACTGAATCTACCAAGGAGATGTGGACTAAAGGTATGGATAATCATATGGAAAATTTTGATGAGTGTGTGAAGATTCTATTAGCTTAAGGAAGGAAAACATTTTTGGATAGTTTTTGACATTCTAACCTTTGTCATTGATGTCAAAGTGGGAGAAGTACATTGATAAAATTGTAAAGAGAAGAAAATGCATGAGAAAATTGTAAATTAGGAAAGTATGAAATCATATTGTAAGGGGGGCATATGTAAAATGAACAAGTTATAATAGATGTGATGTTACTGTATTTTTTTTGTTAAATTTTTGTCACTTAGCCAGTTTTCCCTATTTTGTTACCATTAATGCCAAAGGGAGAGATTGTTGACAATTAGCTAATTAGGATATATAATTGTTGTCATTTATGGATACACATGATTTACATGTGTATAGTGTTGGTATGAATTTTAACATGATGGAAGTCCTTTGTCCAGGAATAGAAATTTTTAGATTGTGCCCATTAATAGATAATAGGGTTTCTAGATAAGTTGTCTATTTGCAAACCTTTGAAAGTTTTATGAAAACCCTATGTCTCTTTCCATTCATAATTTTTTGGGCGCAAAATTTTTAATTGGGTGAATATTCTATTCCCTTTATATCTTTCGCCCCGAGCTACTTTTCCTCCCAGATTCTCCAACCGTCTGATCTAAGTAGATCCACCATTATCGTTGCCTCACTATGAAAACATGGGGACTCTTTATGTATAGTGAGGTAGCAAGAGTTAGGAACTTACAAGATGAGACCACAAGATGAAGACATAGTAGTCAGAAAATTATTTTCTAACTGATCATTCAATTACAAACACCTAGCAAATGCTATCAGAACAAGAAAAGGGACCCAGTTGGAGACAATCAGAAATCAGCGCCGGAATGATGATTTTTCTGATGTCTCAGTATCTCGCTATCGAATTTTTTTTCCATATTGCTGTTAGTGAAGTAGTGAAGCTCCATGAAATGAACATCTAGTGGGACCTCAAGTGACGTAGATGGTGACTAAGACTAAAGTAAAGGATTTGTTGATCGTCAGTAGTGCATAACTTCCTACATAATCAATGCCTCAGACCCACAACTCACTCATAAAGCATTCAAGAGACCCCAATCATCTGATCAAGTTTCAATCTACGATCCTTGCCATCTCACTATAAAGAGTTGTATGATGTTTAGTCTTTGCAACATAGCGAGTGTAGGACCCACTATTCCTCAGGGTACTTGGTTTAGTTTCTCCACCTTTGATGTAACCTTAGATCACCGACTGTCACTGTCTTGCCATAAAAATTTGCTCGAACAATATGTATAGTGAGATAGAAAATGAGCACCCACCGCTGTCTTCTAAGCAATACAAGCAACATATCATCTGCAAGATCGAGAGTGAATCAGTGGCTATCGTTGATTCGCTATGGCAATGTGCTTGTTCTTTATGTATGGCGAAGTAGTGAGCTATTAACATGTATCCTCAGTTGCTAATGGATCCAAGCGGATATGTCATCAATGAAAGAGCTGTGTACATGGGAAATTTTCATTGGATTAGAGGGCCAACTTGTTGATTGCAACACCTAGTTGTCTTTCTCTGTACCCCATGATCATATGATTTTTAAGATTGACAACAAAGTTTTAAATACTAAAGGTGGTGGCACTCTGCACATTAATAATATGTGAAAATTTTTGCATGTGAAGTTAATAATAGAGTATAATGGGCAAGATTTTCCTAGTTTCACCTTGCACGAATAAAGATTTTGAAATCTTTTCTGAACAAAGATAATTACTGCAAGGATTGAGATAAATCTGGCATGAGTGTGAAGTGATTGGTTCAAAGATAAATTGCAAAGTTACGAAGAGCAAAAAACTCCAAGTAAGTTCTCATGCCATAGTTTTTGAATTTTTTTTAGTCTTGTATGGTTTAATCAAAGGATGGTTCTAAAGAGTTCATTAGATCCTGGGTTGTGGATAGCAGAGGGATCACTAGGTAAAAATACTTGCGTCTGGGATTGTAATATCCCACATACTAGTTCAAATTGGTTTGCAGTAAAGAAGTGTTTTCTCTCATGTAGAAGTATATCGATTTTTGATAGAGGAAAACTAGTAATCTTGAGTGTTTTCTTAAAGTTTCATCTCTCTAAAACTATGGTAAGATGTCGTAGTCAAGTAACCAAGGTTTTGAGAAGGATAATGAATGAACCTAGTAAGATAATAGCCCTCTTGGTGGTAACATCATCCTTTAAACAAATTTTCAAGATATCATAGCCTGATGCCAAGGTAACAGAAATCATGTGTAGGATCCTGTGCATATTTTTTGAGGAAGGTGAAGAAGATTTCATACTCATGAGTATGGTCATTCTCACCATTTTTTAGCATGCACATTTTTTGTGTAAGTGAATGGAAAATTTTTGTCAAAAGGTGGTTAAGAAAGTAGGCATGGCTGGGAATCAAAAGTTACCCATTTTGTTATATTTGACAGCCACATTATCTCCCTACTCAAGGGTTGCACACTAAGTAATTTTTCCTTTATTTTTGAAGCCTGGCATGATCACTTAAGAGTGGGAAGTAAAGATTAATTTCACAAAGCACTTATCTTGACAAAACCCATGGGTCGAGGATAGAATGCAATCATCAGAATAGATTTTGTTAGGGATAAGCTTAGCAGTTACATATACGACAAAATCACCATTGGAGCAAAATCAATGAAAGGAGCTGATAGAAAGAAGCCCGCAAGAGAATGTGTGATTGGCATAACTTCTTATTAAGTCATTTTCTTTTTGACAGATGTATGCATTTTCCTCTTGTAAGGACATCTGTTAGTCACATTTTCCCTTTGCTTGTTGCAACTCACACCTATATAAGTGAGTTTTCAAGGCAATGTGGTAGTCTGAATTCTATTTTTCTAAGTGATATACTTAGTCTATTTTTGGTCCATTTTTTTCAACTAATTGGTGGTGTTTTTTCTCTATCAAATCTTGAGAATACATGAATATAGAATGAGCTATGTTTCTTCTGAAGGTCATTCTGAGTCTATTGTAAATTGTATACAATTTTCAAGGAAAATTAATAAAAATTATGAACTGTCCCCATATCATTTCTTTCTAAACTTTGTCTCCTTTTGATTACTTGGTTATCTTGATGTTGTATAGGTAAAGGCTTGTGCAATTGAATGCAATCCAGTTAGGTTGTATATCTATTTATCACTATTTTTAATTCAATGGATTAAGTAAAAGCTCTGATGAATATGATAAGATTGTTGTAGTAGGGGAAAGGATTTTGAATGATGAATTCTGATAAGAATTTCTAATGAAAATTTTTGTAAGGCAAAAAATTAGATCTAGAAATTTGTAGTAGACTCTGAACCCCAATGGATTAGGCACTGATCAAAATTTGATCCAGCTGTTAGAGAAATATGTCACAAATGGTTTTCAAAAATGTAGAATTAAATCAATTTTACTTTTATTTCCTATAGATCTTAAAATTTGGCCAGTACTTGTATGCATGGAATATTTTAGCTTCAGCTAACCACTATTGTTGAGAACACCTACAGATCTATAGAAGAATTTTTGGCCATATCTGTTATATGGGATGTGTTTATCAAGTTATCAAGAATTGTGTATGTATTTGAGGATTTGAGATGAGAATCAAAATGAAACTAAAAATAATCCTCCTATAGTTTTCACAGTCTTGAATAATCCTTGGGTATACCCACCTTGGTATTGCAGAGCTAGAAGAGTAGAAAACCACCCTTGGTTTTGTTGAAGTTGGACCTAAATGGTTTTGTAGATATAATTGCTAATAAGAATTGGCTAATCTTTAGATTGTGTGAGAATTATCATCTTGGTATTAAGCATTTTGTTGCTTGGTAGTTTTAAAACACCAACAAAATGGTGACTCCGCTGGGGACTGTATTGAATCAGAATGACAGAGAAACCTTAAGAATTTAAGAAGGGACTCAATATAGCAAGAAGATGTGCATGGAAATGTTGCAAGAGTAAGTTCTCTAATGTGTTTTTCCAGTTTTTTTAATTAGTTGTCATGCACCTGGTGATGCTTTGTTTAGGATAGTAGTATCTTTGAAGGATTGAGTGTAGATTGTGTTGCTACTAAGTTTTATGTTCAATCAATTCTGTCGGTTTGGTTTTCAAAAATACTACTATAAATTTAGAGTTAGAATTGTTGAATAAAGATTTCTCTCTTCTAAGTGTTTTAAAGATTTGCAAATTTTACAAGTGGGAATTTCAATTCAGATCTACCATGTTGTAAATCATTGTTTAAAACCTTTCTCACAATTTGTGAGTGGTGACTCTCTCTCAAGGATCTCTAAACTAGTGTAGATCGGTTAACTATAAATGTTTTCAAGAGTTTTCAGTTGAATTGAGAAGATCTAAAAGTTTTGTAAATTTTTAGGCAAGAAGAGAGATCTATATAAGTTTTTGACCAGTAAGTTTCAAAGTGTTGTTTGATTTTCTATTAATTTTTTTTGAAGTGATAAAGATGAATCATAGTTGTGATTCCATTTCTCTCTTCGAGGAGATGGTGACTCTATAAGGTTATGATCAATGGTATGAGGAATTCATGTTAGCACTAGGACAATCAGCAAATCAGTGGTTTCATGCAACAACACTAAAGGTATTGTCATTTTCATATATTTTCTTTTCATGAAAATTGATTGCTATACAAGTGTGTTCTCCATCAAGTGAAGTTTCAGCTCTGAGAAGAGGAGAATGGTTTTGAGGTTATACATTTCATTAGATTAGTTTTAGTTGGTTGTTTTTAAAATGGTGAAGTGTACTTTAGAAGTTGAAATGGGTAGAAGGGTATAGATCTATTGCAAAATATAAATTAGAAGTTGTTAAAGCTAAAGGAGGTTCAAATTTGTTAAGAATGTCAAGATTCATTTCATCTAGTATGCAGCCAGTTAATAAAATTCCTAGATCCATTTCTACGAAGCAGTATATGCCATTAAGTTTTAATGGTATTCATGGTTTCCCAAATGTCATTCCCAATGATGTTAGAAAAAGTTTGCCTAAGTTCAGTGGAAACCATCTTGTTACAACCAGTCACCATATTGAGTTGTTTGCTGATTTGATGGGTGACTATGAAATTGCTCATGAGGACTTGCATATGAAGTTATTTGTTCAAACCTTAGAAGGTGATGCTAGAGATTGGTTTCCTTTTCTGCTAGCATGTTCTATTTCATCTTGGAGTGAATTGCATTATGCCTTCATAGAGCAATTTGGAGAAAGGGTAAGCATATCTAATTCTTATGATAAGTTCTTAAAGATTCATATTCAGAGTGATGAACTTGTCTCTCATTTTAACATCAGATTTGCAAGAGTTTTGAATGAAATCCCTAAGAATTGTAGACCTGATGATCAAATGTGTTTAGCAGTGTATTTTGATGCATTTGGCAAGAAAATGAATTATCTACTAAGGGATAAAGAACCAAAGACATTATATCAGGCTATGGTGACTGCTAGGGATATTGAAAATAACTTGAGATACAGATTGACTAAAGGTCATTTTTCTATGTATGACTACTGGTATAATGTATTTGAAAGAAAGGATGAATGTGGTGTTGGTGCTTCAGTTTCAAATAAGCATATCCATACCCCTACTATAGGTTTTAATCAAATGGAAAATTTGGATCAAAATATGTGTATAGGTAAGTTTAGCTTGGTTATAAATGAAAACACACATGTTCATGATGCTAAAACAATAGAATATATCTCAGACTTTGATCGGGTTCAACAATGTGTTGATATTGAAGATCAAGAATTAGTTACATTAGCAAGTTCTTGTGATGTTGACTGTATATATGATTCTGTTGCTAATGAAGTTGCTGCACCTAGATCTCAGTTTTGTGCAAATGAGAAAACTGAGATTTATCTTTCTGATCATGAACCTGATGTTGCTGATCCAACAGACCATAAAGAGATAACACGAGATGATAAGGTTGATCAGTAAAACGTGTAGGAAATGAACTATCTGATTGAGAGATGGCATTATGTTGAGAATGTTTTAAAAATTGAAATGGAAAAATATGCATCTCAACATGAGGATGAAGAAGTTGGAAGTCAGTTTTTAAATGATGATAATGAAATTGTTGTCCCAGTGTGTTATCAAGACTAATTATATGAAGGAGATGATGAGAGTGGTAACTTGAATCACAGTGAGGAAAATGACACAATATGTTCAACTTCATATGAGTCTAATGCTGAATGGGAGGAAGAAAGTAATGATGATAGTGAATACTCATTTGAAGATAAGGGTATGAATTCCTCTTTTGAATCTGAAAAAGAAAGTGCATCTCAATTTTTGTGTTATACAAATCAGTTAGCAAATGAAAAATATGAAAGTGATTTATCTACAAAGTATGAAGATAAAGAGATGGTGAAGTTAGTTGATGCTAATGAGTTTGAATATGAAGATTTTAGGGAAGAATTATTGGGTGTTTTCATATTAGATGATAAAGATTTAGCATATAGTGAGATGTTTAAGAATGAATTAGGATTTATTTGTAATATTTATCCTAAACAAGCTGGTGAAGAGGATGTAATTATGGACACTATATATTTGGTAGAAGAAATAGACAAGGAGTCTTCATATAGTTCTAACTTTTCTTCATACGATGAAATTTTCCATGAGGATAAAATGGGTAGTGAATTTAAAGTATATGACAACATTCTATATGATGATGCTTGTGAGGATGAGCAACTCATGTTGTGTCATAATGTTCAAAAAGGATCAATGCATGGAGTCATTAACCCATTGTTTGAAGAAGACCTGGAAAGTCCAGATTAAGTTGAGAATGAGTTTAATGATGATACATTATCTTGCTATTGTGAGAGATCAGATTGTTCTACTTCTAGATATGATGGTGAAAGTATTGATGAGATGGCATCTTATGAAATTGATGACAAGGTGTCTGATGAAGATGTTGAAAATCAGCATGCACCTTGTAATGAAATTTATGATGAATATTCTAATGAGATGACTAACCCACTTGCTGATCTCAGAGAATCACTTAAAGATCTCATATTAGCTTTAGATTCTAACATTGATGATATATGTGAGTACAAGTCTGAGTGTTCATTTGAATATCATCTAGTTATGCTTAAGGATACACAATTTGAAGGTATGAGTGATCCTCTCCATCAAGTTGAATATGAAACTTTCATATTTGAGATTGATAGCATGCATAAGTCATTAAATGAAGAGGATTTTCAGTTTGGCATGTCTGAGAATGTTGATCAGAACCTTTATAATGAGAAAATGGTTGCAAGTGAATTTAGTTTTTATATGCATTATGGAGGTGAAGTTGTAGTTTCTATTTTATCAAGAAAGTTTATTCATAATACAAACCTGATTGGTGAAATTGATGAAAGAAATATTTTTAGTTTACCTCATGCATGTATAGATGAGAATCAGATTTATGACAGAGGTAAAACTTTTTTTGAATTTTGATGGCCTAGGGCCATCATTTATGCATAATCCTAGTGACAGCTTCTTGCTTTTGGTAAAGCTATCTAAGAGGAAAACTTTGGGAGTTTGTGTGTGGTCTGCTTCTCCTAGAAATTTTGAGCCCTCATTTGAATCCAGAGAATTCAATGTCCCCAGATAAGCCATTGTTGGTATGAATTTTCACATGATGGAAGTCCTCTATCTAGGAATAGAAATTTTTAGATTGTGCCCATTAATAGATAATAGGGTTTCTAGATAAGTTGTCCATTTGCAAGCCTTTGAAAGTTTAATGAAAACCCTATGTCTCTTTCCATTCATAATTGTTTGGGCCCAAAATTTTAAATTGGGAAAATATTCTGTTCCCATTATATCTTTCGCACCCCAAGCTACTTTTCCTCCCAGATTCCCCAACTATCTGATCTAAGTAGATCCACCATTTTTGTTGCCTCGCTATGAAAACATGGGGACTCTTTATGTATAGCAAGGTAGCGAGAGTTAGGAAGTTACAAGATGAGACCAAAAGATGAAGACACAATAGTCAAAAAATTATTTTCTAACTTATCATTCAGTTACAGACACCTGGAAAATGTTGTTAGAATAGGAAAAGGGACCCAATTGGAGACAATCAGAAATCAGTGCCAAAATGATGATTTTTTTGATGTCTCACTATCTCGCAATCAAAAAAGTTTTCCATATTGCCATTATTGAAGTAGTGAGGCTCCATGAAACGAACATCTAGTGGGACCTCAAGTGACGTAGGTGGTGACTAAGACTAAAGTAAAGAATATTTTGATCACTAGCAGTTCAAAACTTCCTACGTAATCAATGCCTCGGACCCACGCCTCACTCATAAAGCATTCAAGACACCCCAATCATCTAATCAAGTTTCAATCTATGATCCTCACCATCTCACTATAAAGAGTTGCACGATGTTTAGTCTTTGTTACGTAGCGCGTGTAGGACCCACTATTCCTCAGGGTACTTGGTGTAGTTTCTCCACCTTTGATGTAACCTCAGATCACTAGTCATCACTGTCTCCCCATAAAAAGTTGCTCGAACAATATGTATAGTGAGATAGCGAATGAGGGCCCACCGTTGTCTTCTAAGAAATACAAGCAACATATCATCCTCAAGATTGAGAGTGAATCAATGGCTATTGCTACTTCGCTATGGCAATGTGCTCATTCTTTATGTACAGGGATGTAGCAAGCTATTAACACGTATCCAGTCACTAATGGATCCAAGTGGATATGCCATCAATGAAAGAGCTGTGTACGTGGGAAATTTTCATTGGATTAGAGGGCCAACTTGTCGAGTGCAACATCTAGTTGTCTTTCTCTATACCCCATGATCGTATGATTTTTAAGATTGACAACAAATTTTTAAAATACTGAAGGTGGTGGCACTCTACACATTAATAAGATTTCAAAAGTTTCGCATGTGAAGTTAATAATAGAGTATAATAGGAAAGATTTTCCCAGTTTCACCTTGCACGAATAAAGATTTTGAAATCTTTTCTGAATGAAGATAATTACTGCAAGGATTGAGATAAATCTGGCATGAGTGTGAAGCGATTGGTTCAAAGATAAATTGTAGAGTTACGAAGAGCAAAAAACTCCAAGTAAGTTCTCAGGCCATAGTTTTCAAAAAAAAATCAGTCTTGTATGGTTTAATCAAAGGATGGTTCTAAAGAGTTCATTAGATCCTGGGTTGTGGATAATAGAGGGATTACTAGGTAAAAATACTTGGGCCTAGGATTTTAATATCTCTAATACTAGTTCAAATTGGTTTGCAGTAAAGAAGTGTTTTATCCCGTGTAGAAGTATATGGATTTTTTATAGAGGAAAACTAGTAATCCTGAGTGTTTTCTTAAAGTTTCATCTCCTTGAAACTATGGTAAGATGTTGTAGTCAAGTAACCAAGATTTTGAGAAGGATAATGAATGAACCTAGTAAGATAACAACCCTCTTAGTGGTAACATCATCCTTTAAACAAATTTTCAAGATATCATAGCCTAATGCTAGGGTAACCGAAATGTGTGGGATCTTATGCATAGTTTTTGAGGAAGGTGAAGAAGATTTCATACTCATGGGTATGGTCATTCTAGCCTTTTTTTAGCATGAACCTTTTTGTGTCTGAATACTATTTTGGTGTATCACCCCCTCTAGATTAGAATAGGTAGTTTAATTTTCATGCATCTCCGTCTCCCTTTTCCTCTCAAGAAGTAGTTAGGTGTACCTTGATAGTAAGGAAGCCAACCTTCTCCAAAAATTTAATCTTTGATTGTAAAGTCCCGCACTTTTGATATTGTTTCCATGTTTCATAAGGTCACTTGAGGATCATACCTTAAGCAAGGGTGTAGAGTTTTGTGTCAACAATACTCATTTCAACTTATTTCTTCATTTCTTCTAAAAATACCTTGCTTCATCATTACCTCCAAAAATAATGCCATCCATAAATACTACAAAAATCTATAATCCTTTATCATCTTTTCTTAGATATAAGTTACTATCAACATTACATTTCACAAATCTCAAATTATTCAAGTGTTTATCCAATCTTGCACACTAGGTTTTAGGTTATTGTTTTAGTCCATATAATGTCTTTTTGAATATTTATACCATATCATCTTCTTATGTCAAAGGAAAACTATCAAGTTTCTTAATGTATACCTCTTCCTCAAGTTCTCTATTTAGAAAATATGATTTGACATCCATCTGATATACTTTGAAGTTATTGCTAGCTGAATATGCCAAAAACATTCTTACTACTTCTAATCTAGCAACAAGTGCAAAATTTTCTTCAAAGTCTATTTCTTCTTGTTATGAATAACCTTTACATACCAATGTTTCTTTATCTCTTAGATCTTCACCTTGTTCATTCATCTTTTTTCTAAATACCCATTGAATTCCAATAGCATTTGTATCTTTAGTTCCAGGAACCAATTCCCATGTTTTGTTCTTCACAATCTTCTCTAATTCTTATTTTATAGCTTTAATACAATAGTCATCCTTGTAAGCTTCATTGGCATGCTTAGGTTCAACTTTAGAAATGAAGCATAGTTCTTCTTGTACCTTATTTTTTGTCATCACTCGTCTATCTTTACTTCCAATGATCTATTTAGTATGGTGGTTCTTTATCAAATTTTGGTTAGGTGTCGTTGTCTCAACTTTGATTTCTACTCTAGTTTTAGATCTATATTCTTCTTTTTCTTCTTCTCTTTTTACTTCTCTTTGAATTTCAGTTTGAAATTCAATTTTAGGATCATAAAATAATTCCATCTCAACATTCTTTCTGTTAGGCCATCATAATTATAATCAAGTACCCTTTATTGAATTCTAAACTTTTCATCAACTTTCACATTAGTTCTCTCAATAATAGTCTTAGTTATCTGATTAAAACATTTGTATGTCTTAGCTTTTAATTCATATCCAAGGAATATACCTTCATCACTTCTTGATTCAAAATTTCCAATGCTATCATTACTTTTAATGTAACATTTACTTCCAAATATTCTAAAATACTTCGTAGAAGGTGTATTCCAAACCAAAGTTTATAAGGTGCCTTACTAGTGCCTTGTCTAATTTGTCCTCTATTCATTATGTATATTATTGTATTTACTACTTCTCTGCAAAAGATATTAGATACATTATTTTCAAAAATCATTACTTTTTTTTGCCTATGTTATTGTTCTACTTCTCTTTTCTACTATCACATTTTGTCCAGGTGTCCTAGGGGCTGAAAGTTGCCTCTTTATACCATTATCTTTCCAAAAATTATTAAACTCATTTGAAGAAAAATCTCATCCTATATAAGATCTCAAGAATCTATTCTTCAAACTATTTTCATTCTCAACTCTACTCTTAAATATCTTGAATTTTTTTTCTCCAAGAAAATCCACTCGCATCATTCTACTAAAATCACCAAGAATCATAAAATATCTTTACCATAAAATGCTCTTGTCTTTGTAGGACCATTCAAATATGTGTCTACAATTTCCCACTTCGTTAAAGTTGTAAATTTCTTGCTAAAAAATAAACCTTTTTTCCTAATTTTTCATTACACATTCCTTACACATCATGCTAGTAGGTTTCACAATCTTAGGCAAATCTCTAACTACAAATGTAGTACTAACCCTCACAATATTATCAAAGTTTATATGAAAAAATATCCTATGTCATAACCAACTATAATCTGCCTTAGAAACTAAAAATTTCATGTCAATAGGAATCAACTAAAATAAATTAATTCTTCCCCTTTTACTAGTTTCAATCAATCTACTATTTTTGTCTTTTATAATGCATGTCTTCTCTATAAATTGCAACTAATATTCTTTGTCCACTAGTTGCCCAACACTCAAAAGATTATGTTTCAAACCATCCATAAATATAAACATCATTAGTATTAGTATTTCTATCAAGTGTAATAGATTCTTTTCCTTTTATATAAGAGGGTGCATTATTTCCAACTCTAACTATTCCTCCATCATAACTATTGAATTCAAAAAACTTATCTATATCTCTAGTCATGTAATGGAAACAACTATGTCTATAATCCAATCATATTTCTTATTTTCAATTTTTGATACTAATTTTTTTCTTCTCTAATTTTTTTTAATAGTTTCTTCCTTAATAGAAACAAATCCTATTTCATTATTCTCATCATCACTTTCACTCAAGAATTCTTCTTGTTTAGCATTATTTTTTTTCATTAGAAAAAAATAATCCTTAGGAATTCTTGATTTATATGGCCTAGTAAAATTGTTCACTCTCTTAGGACATTTAGAATAATAATGACCATATTCATTACTATTCATTACAACTCCAAGAATTTAATATATCTCTACCTTTAGGTTCTCTCTTCATACGCAGGACAAGTCCCTCCTCAATATTTTTCTCTCTATCAAATTTTGTTTGGCTTCTACTAGCATAATCATCACTTGTACTTGCACTCCTTTACAACATAGGTTTGACACTTAGTGTGCTGAAAGTAGTTTCAACTCTAGAAAATTCTCTACTCTATCTCATCCACATCTCAATTAACTATAATCTCCCAAGAAGAGTCTCTCCTATAAAATTGGATGTGCAGGGAATAACTTGTTCACTCACTTTTGTTATTTGTTTGTATGCATGTGTCAAATTCTTCAATATATTCCATACAAATTCATCTTCTAATTTATCTCCACCACAAATCTTAATTCCTATAATAATTTCTACCATTCTACTAAAATAACTTCTTACTGATTCATCTTCCATCATTTTAGCATCTTGAAATAAGCATATCCAATTATGTAATCTAACCTTCTAAGCATGTTTATCACCTTCAAATTACTTTACAAATATTTCCAAACTTTATGAACAAGTGATAAATATTTTACTTGACCAAATTCAATTTCAAGAAGAGATAATAATAGTGTTTCTCTATAAAGCATATTGTACATGAAATTTTGTTCTTCAATTACATCCTTTTTACGAATGACCCATATTCATGCATAGCATACGTGTCTTCATATTTTCTTTCCAACTATCATAGTTAACTCCATCAAACTTTGAACTTTATTTCCTAAAATGTGCCATAGATCATCTTAAGTTGTCAATATTTTCCTTCAAGGACCAAAGGCTCTAATAGAAATTGTTAGAAAGTAAAGTCCACCAAGATAATTGGGGGTGGAGGGGTAAATTAGTTATGAAATAAAAAACAAATCTCAATGTCTTCTTTAATTCTAAAACATATAAATAGTAGTTGCAAATACCATGGAAAGATAACCATTCATAATAGCACTAGATATGTTTCCTAGGGAAACCCTTGTTTAGAGGGAAAACCCTGGTGGGGATGGTATCTACAAGATGATGTACTAATATAATGTTCCTTATGAAAGGATGGACCCTATTAGGAGTCAAAAAAATAAAATCCGAACATATGAGTCCTTGTTAGGAGACTTTGGATCCCTATTAGGAGTTTTCCCAACCCTATTAGGAGTTGAAAGGAAGATAAATGTACCCACTATCAAAACAACTGCAATACTATCCTCACTGAGCAATACAAGTTTACATCAACAACTATTCAATAAAAAATTATTTTCCAATTACAATTCCATCATTCTTATTTTTCCTTGACTAGACCAATCATGTCTCTAATCCAAAATATATTCATGTGCAAGCTTGCACAATACAATACATATCACATTATTTGCACTAGATACCTATCCATAAGGAAATTACCTTTCCTTTATAACAAGTCCTAGAATAAATTAATGAATTTTCCTTGAGGCTTTCCCAATTTATAATAATAACATAGGACTGACTTAAGATATTACATTACACATTACAATACAATATTACTTGTTTTTACAATTACTGTTAGTGTAGCTTTTTATTTTTTCTATTTTGCTAGGTTTTTCCTACACTTTTAATAATCTCTCTTAGGTTAATAAAGCATGTCTTATTAGGTGAATGGTTGTGAGGTGTCACCTTCCTACATGTGAGCATCCATTAGCTATCTTGGGAAGATACTTTGCTATCTTTAGTCCGATAGATGGTTGCTCCTCATTGGTTGGTGTTGCCACCTCCTCCCTCTTTCTAGCCTATATAAGCATGCTACCTGGCTTGTATATGTATATCTCTTATTTTTGCACCCTCTTAATGCTAATTTGCTTCTAGCATTTGCATTACTCTCTTGGAGACTAACTCTATGAAGCTATTTTGATTTTGTATCATTTGCATTCATAGTTTAGATATTTACTCTTTGCACTAGTTTTCTGGGTTATTAATCTTTTCAGATTCTAACATGGTATCAGAGCTTTTCTATGTGCAAGAGTAAATTTTAGTTTCCTTATTTGAGAGATTTGGGGGGGGGCAAATAAACTTTATTGTAATTTTTTGAAAAACGAAGTATGCTCTTCTCTTGCATCTTTGGATGATCCTGAGAATCAGAAAAGTTTTGACAAAAAAAAACACTTTCTGGGTTTTGTTTGCAGCCCCAAAAAACCATCTGGGTATCTTTTAGATTTTGCATGCAAGCTGTATATTTTTCAGAATCGAGCATGCAAAGCTACAGCCATACCCCTCTCCGTTGGCAGTCACAGATTTGAATGCAATTTTTCTTCAAATTAGGGGATCAACAAATTTTCGGAGCACTTTCAGCCCAAACGGACATCACCATTGGATCCAGAACGCCATTTGTAGTTAGGATTCATATAAAACTTGTCATTTTTGAGACAGAGCTCCGCGAGGAAATTTTTTTTTTGTTGCAAGGCTTCCGTACGGATCGTACGGATGATTTTTGGTATGAAAAATTTAAATTTTCGGGCGCCGTCGCCGTGCCACCCGTGCACAGCCCGCAGCGGCCGCAGCAGGCAGCGCCGCCCGGGCTCCGCTGCGGCCCGACCACCGCCCATCTGTAGACCTCCGCCGGTTGCTCTTCTCCGTCGGCCGCCTCCGCCTCCGGCCGCTCTGCCCGCCACTAGTCTACACAGTCAGCAGTGACAGCGTTTTAAAGCACAGTCAGCAGCCAGTCCGCGTGAGACACGTGGCAGGGGTGCTACATGGCACATTGCCACGTGGACCCTGCCACTTCAGCACTCTTGCCACGTGGCTGTCACATGGCATGTCACGTGGCACCCTCCTTTTTGTCGACACGGGCCAGTGGTTGTCAAATTTAAACCCTGGTTTTGCTGACATCAGCATGACGTCATCCTTGCATCACCATCCTTGCTTGCCCTCTCCTTCAAGTTCTCTTTTGGACCTACTTGTGGTTTTTTGGCCATAACTTTTGCATACGGAGGTGTTTTTCCGATCCGAAAGAAGCGCCAAAAAGCTGGTTCTGAGATAGAGATGCTGGTATAGTTATTTTTGAGTTTTGATGTAGTTTACTAACTTGTTATGGTAGTCAAAGCCAGATGTTCTATTTTGCACTCCGGGAGGCGTATCTTGAGCTTCCGATCTCCGATTTTGGACTTCTTTATATCATTGGAAAGCTCTTTCTGTGCTCTTTCTAGTGATGCTGGTTGTTATTCCAGATTCTATTCCAAACACATCCTATTCAGTCTTTTTCATTTTAGCATTCTGGTGGATATTCTGTTTGTTTCAGGTCTGAAGATCGATTTTGTTGCTTCAGTTGCTTCGTTTTGGGCTTTACCTTCTGTTGTTTCAGCCTTATTTTTTTTTTATTATCGTTGATATTCACTATAAGCATCTTTATGCAACGCACTGAGATAAAGTGCCACTCTTGCGTTTTGGGATCCTTTTCATCATTGTGATTCGTTGTACTCGCACTATTATATAAAGTGCCATGGGGGGATAGTTGTTTGCTGCTTATAGGCTCTCTTTCTCTAATTCCTCATGCAGTGTCGATGACACATGCCTTTATTTGTGTTTGTACCTCACTCTCGATGAGTTTGGCTCCTGTGTTGTAGGAGATTTTTGGCCCATCTTTTCAGCTGCCTGTCACCTCACCTACCTTAAGGGGAGGTTATATTGTTGTTCTATGCTCATTTGGTTGATGGTTTGTTCCTTCTATTTCCATGGGGGTTCTACAGATCAGCATTTTGACAGATTTTTGTGGTTCTTCATGCTTCAGTGATGCTACTTCTTCATGATCACTCCTTTTTCCTATTTTAGGGGACAATTTCCCTAGCGGGAGACTTCTTCAGTTCTTCACTAGGTTCTTACCTCTTTTTGGGGGAGGGTTTTTCCCTTGTGGTTTTCTCTCTTTCCCCACTTTCAAAGGTTGCATCTTCTTGCATTGTACTTGGGTACCTAACATGGCCTCGTTGCCGGGACCCATTTCTACATCCACCTAAGCTTCGCTTATGGGGGGGTGTTAGTGTAGCTTTTTATTTTTTCTATTTTTCTAGGTTTTTCCTACACTTTTAATAATCTCACTTAGGTTAATAAAGCATGTCTTATTAGGTGAATGGTTGTGAGGTGTCACCTTCCTACATGTGAGCATCCATTAGCTATCTTGGGAAGATACTTTGCTATCTTTAGTCCGATAGATGGTTGCTCCTCATTGGTTGGTGTTGCCACCTCCTCCCTCTTCCTAGCCTATATAAGCATGCTACCTGGCTTGTATATGTATATCTCTTGTTTTTGCACCCTCTTAATGCTAATTTGCTTCTAGCATTTGCATTACTCTCTTGGAGACTAACTCTTTGACGCTATTTTGATTTTGTATCATTTGCATTCATAGTTTAGATATTTACTCTTTGCACTAGTTTTCTGGGTTATTAATCTTTTCATATTCTAACAATTACAAGTAATCTGTCATCTCACATTCTTCACAACTTCATAGTCATTGATCATCGAAATGTGTGTGATTAATCAAAGTATCTTTTGCATGTATTTAACCTTTATCTAAGCTTCTCAACCAAATTCCATCTCTATTAGGAGATAATATACAAAAATCAATACCATATTTCTAGAAATACTGCGTGAAAGCTACCTTCAGTAAATCCTTTATAACTATGTCCAGTCTTCATTGTTTTGTACATGCTCTTAACTATAGTATCTATAGACACCTAAATCTAATTACTCTACTAGGTAATCATATTTAGTCATCTCCTAGGACATTATTGATTAAATATTTATTATTTAATTAAGTATCATCATCCTCTAGTTAATTAATTAATTTAATTAACTATAGTCTAATTGATAAAATCAAATGATAACCCAAAATCAATTTATCAATTAATTCCCTATTCCTCTATTAAATTAAATAAATGGTCAAATATATTTAATTTAATCTCACATCCCTTATTTATTAAATAAATCATTTAATAAATTATCCAAACATCCCTAAACCCTATCTTTACCCCTAATCCAACCCATTCACCCATACTAACTTCACTTAGCCTCCTAACTAACCCATCCCATCAAAGCTAAACCACATGCCCCTAACCCCCTTTCTAAGCTAAGTCTAATCCCCATCCTAAATATGTGCACAAATTTAAGCAAGGGTTTAAGCCTTTCTAACCCAAGCCAAAGTTAACAATTCTCCCTTATCCTCTTCCACCCCTATCCAAGAGCATTAATGTATCTTACATCCCTCTTACACACTTGTCCTCCCTCATCCCTCCCCTTCACCCTATATTTTTACCATCCAACCCCCTTATGACACTTGTCACAAGGTTAGAACCCTAAAGAAGAACAATCCATGTGATCCCCTTTCAAAGCATCCTAGCCCTCCCTCACCATTCTTCCATCCTTGCATCCTGACCATCAATTTCACTACCCGTTAGCCTATAAATAAAGCCCTTCCCTCTCACAATCCATATCAACTTTTATGCAAACTTATAATGGCCCATTGACCACTACATCATAGCCATTTTACACCACCATAATGTTAAGATCTATCCACACCTCCATTGTTGAAACCCTCACCCATCTACATTCTTGGTAAAACACATAACCATTGGAAGCTTGAGCACACTATGAGCATGCATCCCCTATCCATCAAGAACATATCTATGTCATTGTAGGTTGCACCCAAGGAGCTTATCATTCTTGGTTTACCTTCCTTTTTGATGATAGCCTCATCCTATCATAAGTGTTAAATATTTTAGTATGTTGAATGCTTAGTTAATGTTAGTATTCAATATTACACTACTAAATTAGGTGATATATTTTGGCACGCCCAATGGGACCCCGCATTCGGGTCATTATAACCACATTTTTTATTGTTTATTTTAGGCTAACCAAACTAATATTTTATTCTTGTTTGTGTATGCAAGTGGTCTTGTAACATTTTTGTAGGCAATAAGGTCTCTTATTAGGAAGTGTGCTCTTAGCCATGCAAACAAATTCCAACTTAAACAACATTGCAACAACCTTTGTTCATGATCTTGCAGCCATCAAAATGCAAACCTATGACCATGAGATTGTGATCCTTAACTAGTGAGAACACAAATCTATGAAGGTGGGATTGCTCTCTATTATAAACCTCGCCAACATGTGCCATAAAAATACCTCCATCATTCCAACTGACCTTATTCCTATGAGAACACTAGATTTTACCAGCGAGATCATTATTAAAACTTGTGGGAATGCCTAACCAAATTAGTCAACATTAAACCCCACTTTTTCCCTCCTCCATTACACTTGTGCAAACATCTAGGAATGCTTCCCTACAAGCTCATGGGATAGTGCATTTGTGGGATCGCTCTGTTACCTTTTTTGCAGCCTATTTTTCTACATTTTTCACCAATCTCCTATACCTCGATCCTACATTTTTAAACTACATTCTTGTGCTGGGGGATCATAGTTTAAGACCCATAGGTTTTCTGATTTTACCAATCTATGACAAACTTTTGATTTGTTCTATTTTAAGTATCTATTGGAGTAGGATTCTAACATGTGTTTGCAGGTTTTCTTATAATACTTGCTAGAAAATCTATCTTTATATGTTTAAAATGAACAATTTTTAGTTCTTTTCATAATGGAATAAATGTTTAACTCTTAGAAAGTTTTCATTTGAATGCCTAAATATATTAATTACAAAATCCATTCTTGAATGTGAGTTTTAAAAATAAACCAATGCGATGAACACTTTATTTGATGGCGCAAATGAACACTATGTGAAAACACCTCAATTTTAGAGCTTAAAATAAATTCATCAAATCTTGAATTATCTAAGGATAAACTCGCCCTTATTCCCTCATTTTTAAATATTTCTCGATTGATTTCCTTTTTTTGACACAATTTACTTTTTTGACCATCGTTGTGAAGCTAGAAATGAACAATTAAATGCTAAAATTATGTGTGTCTTCAAAAACTAGTTTTTAAGGATACACTAAAGCATCCAAAATAGAAATGAACCAAGTGCCTTGCATGTTTTGAGATTTTTCTCTCTAGCACATCTTTTTCTTCTCTATTTTCTACAACTTAAGACCTTAAAGTACATGATACATATACCAGAAGTTGTTAGCAAGATCATCCACAACAACCTAGGAGTGCTTCTAGCAAGTTCATCCACCTCTAGGAAGTGCATCCCCTTTGGTGAGAAGCTCAAACTGATAAAAATCTAGCTTGTATATAAATTATGGGAAGGGTAAACTTTATCACTCTATTAGGAATGTTTGTGTGGTGTTTTTTGGGGTAGCCTAAGCTCAAAAAACTTTCCCACATTTTCAGCATGTCTAGAATAGATCCTTAAGTGGATCACATACATAACAATTGGTTGGATGACTCTACAAACCTATTTACAACCCCATTTTAGTCATCATGATTTTATCTATGGTACATTAATTCACAATGCAAGGGAAATAACATCCCCCAAGGTTACTCACCATTGTACTCCCCTGGTAGAGGCATAAGGCTACTTGGGTTTCAACTCCAAGGGTCATTGTCCCAGCAGAAGTGAGACTTCTATTTGCCATGGCTTAAAGATTATTTGATGTGTATCATTTGTCTATCAACTCTTGTATTGACTCACCTCTTTTATTAGAGGGACATATTGCACTAGAATTATGAGACATCGAGTTGTAGGTTGTTGAATAGCATATTACAACCAAAATTTGACTTTAGGGATAAAGAGTGTGTTTGAATTTTCTTATTTATGCAAAAGACCAATGAAAAAACATTTGTCAAAACATGTACAGTTTCTATGGTTACTATCAAATCCTTTTGCTAAAGAGATCACTTGTTTGTCTTTCTCAAAATTGCTTTATCCTTTGAGAAACTATTTTCTCATAATTCATCACATCAAAAAATGTTGTATCCTTGTTATTTCAAAAAGAGTTGTTAGCAAGTCCATTCACAACAACTTTAGTCTCATTTGTTCAACTCTACCTTTTTGAAAACTATCCTTGTTATCTCAAAAAAAAGAAGTTATAAACAAAGTGTAGTTCCAAAGAAACTTTTTTGTCCTTGATCCAAAGTTATCTTTTTCAAAATATCCTTGTTACCTATCTTACTTGACTGAAAATTTTCTTTGTAAACCTTCACACAAAACATTTGTCTTCAAAATAGGGTATCCTTACCTTTGTTCAAAAGGATTCTACCAAGTTTATTCGCAACAATCCTAAGCCTAGTTTTCCCTCCTTTTACATGAACACACCATTTCTTGAAACTTAGCTACTCCTCAACTTATTTATGTTTTCAACCCAAGGTTAAAAGGTATACTTAGCATAGTCACAACCTCTAAAAACCCACAATTTTGATCAAATATCATAGAGTTATCTCATTTCAGGCCAAAGCAAGACCAAGTTCAAAAAGGCTAAACTTCCACAAATACCAATTTACAAGGAAATTGAAGTAGAATACAAGTAGTATATCCCTAACCCAAGGATTTACAAACTAGACCAAGTTGAGCAAGATGGTATAGACATTGCACTACAAACTGAGTGGGATTACAAAATTTAGAATCTAACTCTCCAATGAGGTTTCAACCATAGCCTTATCAATAACTCTAACATTACTTACTCTAATTAGATCCTTCTTTTTCTACACACACCTATGCACTTATATCCCACATAGGCCTAGTATTTCACATAACTTCCCATTACATTTAGGCATTTGGTAGACTCATCCCCTCCCCTTTTGTCATCAACCTTTAGGTTTTCAAAAATCCTCCAAAATAAGCATCATTAAGCCCTAGTGCTCTCCATTATTTAATCATCACTTAAAAACACTTAACATCACTTCATTAAGCTTTTTTTCCCTAAAAGAAATCTCCATCCATATCACTATCATAGTTATGCTTAAACTACGCATTTTGTTAGGATAAACTATCACTTGTGTCCCGCATCACCTCGAGCAAAAGGTTGGGCTACACACTTGATCCCCATTTGTCTTCTAAAAGGTCACAAGGCTACCTTAGGGATTGATATCACCATCATATTTTCAAGTTCACACTTAAGGAAAAAACAATCTCCTTCACTTAGTACCACATCATTTAGGCTTCCTAGGTATCATTAAGAACACTTTCACACACCCTCCTTTGAATCTTAGGAAATTACTCCACCCTAGTCACACCTAGAAAAATCATCTTTTCACATACACTTATTGTCATCCTTTTACATTTCATCCTCAGGGAAGTCATCCTTTCATTCCACCCTCCACAGATTTCAATAAGAATAACTAGAAAGTGAAAGGCATGGATCCTAGTCTTAGTAGTAGCATGGCTTGGGCTTAGCCATACCTCATCATTTCTATGACACCACCAGATGCACTGCCACAAACTCACAAAGAAATAGGTTCTTCAATAGATATTTATGCTTTCATGAACCAATCTAGACACACAACCATTGTTAATGCCATCATAGATTGAAATAGGGAGACCATCATGACAAACTTCTTAAGAGACAATGTTGGCACCTTTGATTTTTGATGACCACTACCTACCAACATTATAGATCCTACACATCCTTTGTTTTGATGGGAATCACCATCCATAGGGTCATCTATCCCTCATGATCCTTTCTTTTCATCCAATAGTGGGTACCAACCAACACAAGTAGAACCAATAGACTTGAATATCCCCTCAACCCAAGTCACTACTCCCATTCCACAAAACATGCAACCCATCCTCACTCAACCCTTAGTTTACACCACATCCCAACCAACCACAAGTGTATCATCTACATCTACTTTTACCACCCATATCCTTGCTTCAAAATATACTCCTTTTTCACTTGGTAACATTGCATTTTCCCTTCAGCTCAAAACACATCCAATCCATTTACTAGTACCATAAATATCCAGCCTACATCTCAGTACACTATAGGAATTCCTACATTAGGTTTGAATACTCCATCTTCTATCCTACCCAACATCACTATCAATTCATTTCTCACTATCCAAGGCACTTTGGCCTCATTTCCTTTAGGACCTTAGAGTTTTGGTATGGCACAAGGGCCTGCTACCAGTATCCTCTTTAACATTGCATCCATGTGCATGCCTTAGCTACATTCATCCCTCCCTCCTCAAATTTATTCATTACCACCCATTACCAACTATTTTTCTATGCCACCCTTAAGAAATAGTTAAATCACCCCTTCACCAAAATACCTAGCTATGAACACTCTTTCTCATGTTAATTACCTAGCACCTATTAATACTCAATTGCTTTGTTAAGCAGGAGTGCAACCAACATATATCAAGCAAGGTCTACATTCCCAAAGCATGGCCTAGGTATTGCTGATGCTACCATCTTTTTAGCCACCATAATTAGACTATAAGTACACCTAGGCATTCCTACAAAATTATCAAGTAGGACAACAACATCATACTTCCATTCCTCATCAATAGTCTACCCAGGAGATCCAACAAGATGCCCAAACTACATTCCAACAACCAATAACATCCATCCCAATAGTAGTGCCACCTATTTTTCAGCCACCAAAATATGGCAGTCAAGTTTTTTCATATGAATCTTCAACATCTACGACACACCTCACACCAGGGGCACCTAGACCAAAGGCACTCATTACCCCACCTATAAACTCTGAATGGGAAGAAATGAAAAATTCTCTTAAGCCCCTCAAAGATAGGATAAACTCAAAAATTCCAAATTTGAAAATGGTTGTCCATATCCATTTGAAAAAACCATCATGATCTGATCTAGGTAGATCTAGAAGGCCAAAAATTTAATAGTCTAATGATCTCTTAAATCTAGCATCATGGCAAAGAGCTCAAAGAATGGAACCCGATGCATCTTGAATGAGCAAAAAAGGAGCTTAAATATAGAATTTACACTCGGCCAAAATTTTGGTCAATAAGTAGACCAAAGGGCTAGATAAGGGGTGAAATCAAACCATCTTGAAACTGGTCAACAATGGATTTCAAAATGAAGAACCTGTTGAAAGCTTTCCAACAGCATTTTTTTTGTCAAAAATGGAGCTCATATGAAGAAGTTATGACAATTTGAATTTTGGAGGCAAAAGGTAATAGTTATGATGTTAGCATGATGACTAAGCAACCTATCAGCATTTTTATTCAATTAAAAATTGAAACATGTCACCCAAGTAGCAATCAAGGAAAACATGGGCATTTGAAAAGTTTGTTTAGAGGTTTGAACTCTTAGCCTCCACCTTCCTACTTTTTCTCCCTACCATCACATCACCGAAACAAACATAACCAATTTTGGAAGTGGTTTATATTTGTTATAAGTTAGCAGTGATTTAATGTGGTAAAGTGGGCAATTGGATTGGAACCGCCAACCACCCATATGCCAAAAAAAATATTGTTAGAAGATATGGTATTTAAAGCTTATTTTTTCCATTAAGCCTTTATTAAATGAGGCTTATTTGTTAAAAGCAAAGCCAAAACATTGCATAAAAAAACAAACACCCAAAAATTTTAAAGGATATTTTATATGTAATTTGTTATGAGGGAGTTAAGGGAGTTATTTTGTTCTTTCAAATTGGGCTATGTAATAATGGTGATGGTTATATGGTTTTAAGCCATTTTTGGTTAAAATAATGTATAAAAAGGGGTGTAGTCCTTTTGTAAGGGAATTCTTCAATTAGAGCTTGGAAGAAAAATTTGCTCTTGGGAGAAGTTTTGTAATTTTTGAGAGATTTTGTGGGTGAGAGATTATTGTAAGCACAAAGTTATTATCTTCAAGTGTGAAAGAGAGAGACTGTAAAGCTTGAAGCAAGAAGGTGTGTTTTTCCTGGCGACATTAATAAAGTAATCCCTGAATTGAGGAGCTGATGCAGAGATGTAGTCCCAAAGGATGAACTCCATTATCAAATTGTTTGCATCTCTTCTATCTCTTTCCTATTATCTCATTTCATTTTTAGTTATGTTCTTTATTTTATGTTATTAAACACATTGTTAATTTTAAGCGTTTAAAGCATAAATCTTCTTGTAATTTTAATGGTTTAAGATACATAATCACGCATTTACTACAAGGATTGAGAATTTATATCTGATTTTTAGGATTAATTTATAATCTTATAGATGCTAAATTAGATCAAGTTTGGTATCAGAGCTTGTTTTGTAGATAAATTGTAGGTGGTGAATGTTAACTAGGTTGAAGTTGAAACAAGGAGAAGGTGAACTTACAGAGTTCAATCTAGAAATTAGAAAAAGAAGAACTTTTCCACAAAGCATGGCATCAGAACAAAATATTTCCAAGTTTGATATATGTCATGTCCCCTTTTCAAATAATTAAAAAAAGAAAATCTTTGCTAAGGCAGGCAGGCCCAAGAAAGTGAAGTTTCGGAAAAAGGTGGTTAATCTTTGGAAACCATTGGGCTAATAAATGAAAATTATTATTAAAATATGTTTCATTAACCTCTCTTGGATGTGAGTTATGGTTATGCCCTCTTTTAAGGGGTTTTGGAGGCATTTTGGGCTCATTCCAGAACTTGATTTTTGCTCATTCTTTGTTATTCTTCAGAGGCTGCCAAACCTGTGGAGAAGGAGACCCAAGAACGGGAGTTTGCAGGTTTCCAGGGAGACCCAAGAATGGGAGTTTGCAAGTTTCTAGGAAGGCTAAGGATGGGATTTTGAAGCCATTCCATGTGCATGCTCATACTGAGTTTTCCTTTGTGCTGAACAGTGCAGATTTGTGAGTTTTCGGGTGTGTTTTTGTATGAGTTTGGTGTTTACAGTTGAGTATTTCATATCAGTTTAGGTTGCTGCTGTATATCAGACTTTTAAATGTTAAAATAGAGCTGAATATATATATTGGGACGTGATTAAACTTCTGAGATATATTATTAGTGTTTTTTTGGTGTTTCCGGGCATATTTTGTGCTATTTCGGGAGCCCGATGAGCATAGTTTTGGTCCTACATTTTTGAGCTGTTGTGTAAAGGCTATACAGATCTGGAAATGTCAATTTGTAGGCTGTTATGCTTTTGAAATTTCTATAAAAATTTCCATTTTCAGATTTATTAATAATTTGTGAAGTTGTGAAGCTTTTAGCACTATTTTTAGCATACCCGATTTGGGGTTTCTTGAGGAATTTGGTGGATCTTTGGGATATTAGCTGTTTGATTTTAAAGATCTGATTAGAGGTTTCAGTGGTATCAGAGCCATGACAACTACCCAGATCTTACATTTCAGTTTTGAGAACTACCCAAATCTTGCATGTCATAATTTATGGTTGCATGTTACTTCTAATCAGCTACATGTCAAAATTTGTGGTTGCATGCTACTTCTAATAATTTTCATGTTAGTTCTTGGTGAATTTGGTGGTTGTAGAAGTTTGCATTTTAGTTTTGAAAACTACCCAGATCTTGCATGTCAGTTTTGTCAACTACCCAGATCTTGCGTGTCATAATTTGGTGGTTGCATGTTGCTTCTAATCAATTGCATGTAAAAATCTATGGTTGCATGCTACTTTTAATCATTTTCATGTTAGTTCTTGGTGAATTTGGTGGTTGTAGAAGTTTGCATGTCAGTTTTGACAACTACCCAGATCTTGCATGTCAGTTTTGACAACTACCCAGATCTTGCATGTCATAATTGGGTGGTTGCATGTTGCTTCTAATCAGTTGCATGTCCAAATCTATGGTTGCATGCTAGTTCTAATCATTTGCATGTTAGTTCTTGGTGTTTGAAGAAGTTATATCCTATTGGGGTTACACTCTACTTTATCCAGAATGGACTGGTATAGTACAGAGTCTCAGAGGACACGATCTTGGACAATTGATAACCAGAGTCAAAATAGTAGAAAGGATGGTTATTTAGACATTCAAGATAAACTTATGAAAATAAGCCATGACATGTCTGAACAGTTGGTTGAGCACCACCGTATAATGAATGACATGTTATCTGACCCAGCGAAGGTAGATAAGTTGACTAGATTTCTATTTGGCATATTTTCTCACAGGACAGATGACACAATTCCCAAGAAGTTGCATGAGGAGTTTGAGAAACTAGCTGATAGCCAAGTAGAGGTCTCAGATTCTATTCTGCCATAGGAGGTGGTGGGAAAGGATATTAAACAGATTGATAGTAACGGTCAACTTGATACTCAGATTGAGACAATTGTTTACAGGTCGTCAAAGGGTGATGCCACAGGTCTTCAGGATGGTATAGTTACAACAAGCAGTGACTACAGTGTAGTGGGTTCAGATGATGATTATGAGGATGTTGTTGTGCAGGATGGTGAGATACCTGGTAGAGATGAGCAGACATTGAGCATTCATGACTTTTCTGAGAAAGAATACCAGGCATAGTTAGATGCTTCATCACATGAGGTTGAGGCTGGTAGTACTTCACATGATTTGTCCAGCCAGCTGAAGGTGAACAAAGATAGTATTGTGACTTCATTATCTCATCATGACAAGTATGTGGAGTTAGTTGGTATTGGTCATATTACTCAGGTGAGGAGTTTTCTTGAGTTATCAGTTGATTCTAGTTTACAGATATGGACTCGAGATTGTTATATTGGTGTTTGGGATTCAGTTGATTGGAGATCATTAACACTTTTTGGTAGCAATGTTTGTTTGGGTGCTATCACGGAGTTGATTAGTAGATTACACGGTGTTGTCTTTTCTTGTGCCAATATCTTGTCTGATGTTGGTATTAGTTTTTATACACCGATGTTGGGCTTTGTTCATATATCTAGTTGACCATACTTGCTGGAATGTGTTGATGATATTTCATATTTGGCAGTGTGTATAGATGAGTCCCAAGATCATATTGGCATTGATGACATCCAGGAGGATGCAGTGGGTAGTTTTGAAGACTTAGTTTCCTTGGGTATAGAGGAGTTGGACATCAATGCTAATGTTTTTGATAATCCATATGTTGATATGAGCTTTAGATTTGATTCACAGGATATGGATGGTAATACTCTAGAGACTAGTAACTTTGAGGATACTCCTTTAGACAGTGCATCAGAGGAGGTTTGTAGGAGATAGTCAAGCCAATGCCATCATGTGTCTAATCAGTTGAGAGTTAGTGATCGAGACATTGCTATCACTTGCCAGCATTTTGATGCTGCTCATCAGTTGTTAGCAATTTATGGATGGGGTTCTCCTACTAGTGATGAGCAGGGAGGCAGTTATCTTTCCTTGATAGAGTTCCACTCTTTATGGGAGGCTATTCAGATTTTGAGACAAAATTATATGCAGTTGGTAGCCGACAAAGATTATCTTATGGAGTGGGGCAGTACAGCATATGATGCATTGTTGGCCAAGGAAGATGAGGTGAGTGAGCTTACTGAGCAGCTTGAGGTGACTTCTGAGATTGTTGAGAGTACACAGTTGGCTTTCAAGGAGTCACAGTTTCATTTGGCTAAGGTGACCATGGAGTTAGAGCAAGTACAGTCTTTACCTGATTCTATACAGTCACAAGCTATGGTGTTTGGTGATCCAAGGATGTCCATGGCCGAGATTGTCAGAGACAGTGGAGATAGGGATGCATCCATCCTTGATACTAACATTGGCATATCAGGTTCATTCCCACTAGAGTCAGGTTCAGTTGATTTGGGTGTTATAGCAGATTGTTGTATGCCTGACATGGTGGTGGCCTCTGGTACTGATGGCACAGAGACTAGAGATGCATCAAAGATCGTGTGTGATGTTGGTGAGTCGACAGTTGGCATGGTTCTTGCTAGTAATACTACTCCCTTGGTGATATCTTTGGAGGTAGTAGTCAGTTCCAACATGGTTAATGATCAATTGCAGTTAGTTTCATCTAGATTATAGTCTGAGCCACTGACTGAGATTGGCGCATTCTATCGGCATTACACTATGAGGTACGCTCATCAATTTACCTTTGATGACCATGTTGATGAGATTATGATACAGAGATGTACTTTGGTTCCTAGTGCTTATCATTAGTTATGGAATAGTTTGATGCCTCGGGATGAGAGTTGTGATGGGCACGACATGGTGATAGGTCTTGCAGTTGATAGCTTGATAATACATGACTTAGAGCAGGAGTTTTGGAGTGATGCTTCAGCAGGGTATGTACATCAGTTAGCAATTGATCCTTGTGTTGAGGAGTTGATGGCAGGAAAATTTGGTTTGGGTTCCATTTCTTTTTGTTTATCTTGTGATGGCTTTTCACCATCAAGGGTGCATGGGAGTTATGGTTATGAGATAGTGGTTGATGATCTACAAAGTTGTGTTGACTGCAGGAGTTGTACAGTGTGTGGATTCTCCATACTTGGTATAGTTTCATTTGAGAGCATTCGCCATTGTTGCAGAGTTGGATTGTACATTTCGTATCGGCCAGTGGGATGCGTTGATGATATTTATGGTGTTGGCAGTTTGATTTGTCCACTTTACTTGGGTTCTAATGTTCTAAGAGTTTGTGTCTCATGGGTTTTTGACTGTGGTAGTGGTGATTTTGGAGTTTGGTTGAGCTATAATTGTTAGTTTGATTATGGATTCCTCTTGGTCATATTGCAGGAGCCTGTGTTAATTGGTAGTAGTATAGTTCATGACTACATTTGGGATCCAGGTCGATTGATTGGTTTATTGTTTAGCCATTGCTTGAGGAAAAGAAATGTTTGGGGAGGGGAGGACTTGTCATGTCCCCTTTTCAAATAATTAAAAAAAGAAAATCTTTGCTAAGGCAGGCAGGCCCAAGAAAGTGAAGTTTCGGAAAAAGGGGGTTAATCTTTGGAAACCATTGGGCTAATAAATAAAAATTATTATTAAAATATGTTTTATTAACCTCTCTTGGACGTGAGTTATGGTTATGCCCTCTTTTAAGGGGTTTTGGAGGCATTTTGGGCTCATTCCAGAACTTGATTTTTGCTCATTCTTTGTTATTCTTCAGAGGCTGCCAAACCTGTGGAGAAGGAGACCCAAGAACGGGAGTTTGCAGGTTTCCAGGGAGACCCAAGAATGGGAGTTTGCAAGTTTCCAGGAAGGCTAAGGATGGGAGTTTGAAGCCATTCCATGTGCATGCTCATACAGAGTTTGCCTTTGTGCTGAACAGTGCAGATTTGTGAGTTTTCGGGTGTGTTTTTGTATGAGTTTGGTGTTTACAGTTGAGTATTTCATATCAGTTTGGGTTGCTGCTGTATATTAGACTTTTAAATGTTAAAATAGATCTGAATATATATATTGGGACATGATTAAACTTCTGAGATAGATTATTAGTGTTTTTGTGGTGTTTCCGGGCATATTTTGTGCTATTTTGGGAGCCCGATGAGCATAGTTTTGGTCCTACATTTTCGAGCTGTTGTGTAAAGGCTATATGGATCTAGAAATTTCAATTTGTAGGCTGTTATGCTGCTGAAATTTCTGTAAAAATTTCCATTTTCAGATTTATTAATAATTTGTGAAGTTGTGAAGCTTTTAGCACTATTTTCAGCATACCCGATTTGGGGTTTCTTGAGGAATTTGGTGGATCTTTGGGATATTAGCTGTTTGATTTTAAAGATCTGATTAGAGGTTGGAAATATCATACAAAACCAGTAAAGGGAAATTTCAATATAGAAGCCTTCTAGAGAGATTTTGTGGAGTTGAAAGCTTTGGTGTACATTCTTCTTCAAGAAAGGAATGAATGGTGATTAAGAAAGGTGAACAAGGCTAGGAAGAAGGAAGAAGCTCAATCTTTGTTAAGAGATGACAAAGGAAATTGAGTAGGAGGTGGTAGTGGCCCTCCTAAACCTCCATCCCCATTTTCTTCATCTTCTTCATTGTCTTCTAACTCTCTATCTACTTTTTCTAAAAACAAATATTCTGTGAAGACACCCTTGTTAAAGCTTGATGTAAAGTTTGATTTGCTTGTATATAGTGGTGAATTGGATGCAAAAAAAACTAGATAATTGGCTTAAGTAGATTGAAGTGTACTGCAGGGTTCAAAAGATTTTGGATTATTCTTCTAAAATCCATTTAGCTACTCTCAGAATGAGAGGTACCACATTATTCTTGTGCGAGATTAAAATCTAGGATGATCTTGCTACACATGGTACAATCATTTCGTCTTGGTATGAATTTACTTTTTATTTGAAGAAATAGTTTTATCTATTAGGTTATATGCAACAAGCCATTATGGATTGGAAAAATCTAAGGCAAGGTGGAGAATTTGTACAAAAAAGGTGTGTAGGAAGAAGGCATTAACTCTTGGAATTCCTCTTTATATGCAAGATACTTTGTTAAAGTATATAGGTGGAATGCATTCATATTTGAAGCATACAATATTGATGTTTAGTCCTTCTAACTTTGATGAAGTATGTGTTCAAGTGACTCATATTGAAGCAGGTGGAGGAAACATGAGTCTTAATTCTAAGAAGGAATTTTCTCCCCATGACAACATCAAGAAAGGAAAGAAGGTAGCTACAGTAAAGAAAGAGGAAGGTGATAAGCCTACATGTTTGCATTGTTAGAAAAAAGGACATGCAGAAGAAAAGTGTTGGAAATTGCATCCGAAGTTGAAACCAAAGTGGTTTAAGGATCGTAAGGGTAAGAAAAAGTCTACAAGTATTATTCAAGATCTTGGATCAAATTTTGGTGATGAAGCAACAATATCGGCTATGGGTTTGAAAGGTAAAGCTTATATTGATTCTACCACTAATGTTTCATGTGCTTCTACTTCTAAAAGTCATGTTGTTCCTGAAGATAGTAAAAGATCTAAACTTTTTCATATAAGGGTGATTAAAGAACACTAAAATTGAGACATTGATAGATAGTGGTTCCCAAGTTAATCTAATTTCAAAAGAAGTTGTTAAACAATTGGGGTTGGAAACTAAGCCACATAAGAGACCTTATCCATTAGGTTGGGTGTGCAATGATAATAGATTGTGAGTCACTAAGAAATGTAAGTTAAGGTTTAAAATAACATCTAAATACATAGATGAGGTTGAGTTTAATGTGGTTCCACTTGGTATCTGTAGGATTGTGTTGGGTAGCCCAAACTTATATGATAGGAAAGCTAGCTTCTACAAGGAACATAACAACTATCATTTGTTTAAAAATGGAATTGAATATATGATAAGAGCTCATCACATGAAGAATTTAGGATTTATTGTAAACACAGGACATTTGAAAATGATTATAAATGTAATCAATAAACTAACTCTCATGTCTGTAGTAGCTAGTGAGGATCACGTGCAAGTAGAATCAAGTCTTCAACTAGTGACAATAAAAGAATATTTGATAGGTTCATTTTCTAATGATGTTTTTGTATGAGAGATCTAGGAAGGTGATACTTTTTCCATTTCATCAGTTATTTCAGTTTTGTTGCTTCTATTTCTACTAGTTGTTACTATGTGGGTGAACAGTGGAAACTAGTGCATGTATGTTTGGTTGTATTAACAGTGCCATGTCATTCTTCATAATGTGTTTGATGGTTTAGATATTCAGAATTCATGTAGTTTGTACAGATGATACAGGACAATTGAGGCAAACATGTCCTCACTTCCATTCTATGTAAAATAGACTTTTGGAGGTCCAAAAGCTTCTTAGTGGGGAGGAATGATCCAGGTGGATCCAGAAGGCCAAAAATTTAATAGTCTCATAATCTCTCAAATTTAACATCACTGTAAAGAGCTCAGAGAATGGAACCCGATGCAACTTGTACAAGTGAAAAAATAACTCGTATGCAGAAGTTACACTCAGTCAAAGTTCTAGTTAATAGGAAAACCAGAGGGCTAGATAAGGGGAAAAATTAGACCATCTCAAAAGTGGTCAATGATGGATTTCAAAATGAAGAGCCCAATAAAAGCTTTCCAACAACATTCATTTCATCAAAAATGGAGCTCGTATGAAGAAGTTATGATAATTTGAATTTTGGAGGCAAAAGGTAATAGTTATGATGTCAGCATGATGACTAAGCAACCTATTAGCATTTTTATTCAATTACAAATTAACACGTCACCCAAGTAATGATCAAGGAACACATGGAAGTTTGAAAAGTTTGTTTGGAGGTTTGAACTCTTAACCTCCACATTCCTACTTTTTCTCCCTAACATCACATCACTGAAACAAACATAACCAATTTTGGTGGTGGTTTATATTTTTTATAAGTTAGTGGGGATTTAATGTGGTAAAGTGGGTGGTTGGATTGGAACCACCGACCACCCATATGCCAAAACAAATATTGTTAGAAGATATGGTATTTAAAGCTTACTTATCCATTAAGCCTTTATTAAATGAGGCTCATTTGTTAAATAAAAAGCCAAAACATTGCATAAAAAAACAAACACCTGAAATTTTTAAAGGATATTTTATATGTAATTTGTTATGTGGGAATTAAGGGGGTTATTTTGTTATTTCAAATTAGGCTATGTAATTATGGTGATCGTTATATGGTTTTAAGCCATTTTTGGTTAAAAACCATGTATAAAAAGGGGTGTAGTCATTTTGTAAAGGCATTCTTCAATTAGAGCTTGGAAGGAAAATTTTCTCTTGGGAGAAGTTTTGTAATTTTTTGAGAGTTTTTGGGTGAGATATTATTGTAAGCATGAAGTTATTATCTTCAAGTGTGAAAGAGAGAGACTATAAATTCTGAAGCTTGGATGTTGTAAGAAGGTGTGTTTTACCTGGTGACATTAATATAGCAGTCCCTAAATTGAGGAGCAGACCTAGAGATGTAGTCTCCAAGGAAAAACTCCTTTATCAAATTGTTTGTGTCTCTTCTATATCTTTCCTATTCTCTCATTTCATTTTTAGTTATTTTCTTTATTTTATGTTATTAAACACATTATTAATTTTAAGTGTTTAAAGCATATATCTTCTTCTAATTTCAATGATTTAAGATACATAACCACGCATTTACTACAAGGATCAAGAATTCATATCTAATTGTTAGGATTAAGTGGATGGAAAATTTTGGTCAAAAGGTGGTTAAGAAAGCAGGTGTGGCTGGGAATCAAAAGTTACCCATTTTGTTATATTTGATAGCCACATTGTCTCCTTGCTCAAGTGTTGCACACTAAGTAATTTTTCCTTTATTTTTGAAGCCTGGCATGATTAGTGAAGAGTGTGAAGTAAAGATGAATTCCACAAAGCAGTTATCTTGACAAAACCAACAAGTCAAGGATAGAATGCAATCATCAAAATAGATTTTTGTCAAGGACAACCTTAACAATTACATATACAAAAAAATCACCATTGGAGAAAAATCAATGAAAGGAGGTGATAGACAGAAGCCCGCAAGAGAATGTGTGATTGGCATAACTTCCTGTTAAGGACATCTGTCAGTCACATTTTCCCTTTGCTTGTTGCAACTCACACCTATATAAGTGAGTTTTCAAGGCATGTGGTGGTCCGAATTCTATTTTTCTAAGTGGTATACTTAGTCTATTTTTGGTCCATTGTTTTGAATGAATTGGTGGTGTATTTTCTCTATTAGATCTTAAGAATACATGAATATAGAATGAGTTGTGTTTCTTCTGAAGGTCATTCTATGTCTATTGTAAATTGTATACAATTTTCAAGGAAAATGAATACAAATTATGAACTATCCCCATTTCAGTTCTTTCTGAACTTTGTCTCCTTTTGATTACTTGGTTATCTTGATGTTGTATAGGTAAAGGCTTGTGCAATTGAATGCAATCCAATTAGGTTGTATATATGTTTATCATTGCTGTTAATTCAATCGATTAAGTAAAAGCTCTAATGAATATGATAAGATTGTTGTAGTAGGGGAAAGGATTTTGAATGATGAGTTCTGATAAGAATTGCTGATGAAATTTTTTGTAAGGCAACAAATTAGATCTAGAAATTTGTAGTAGGCTCTGAACCCCAATGGATTAGGCACTGATCAAAATTTGATCTAGCTGTACGAGAAATATGTCACAAATGGTTGTCAAAAATGCAGAATTAAATTAATTCTACTTTTATTTCCTGTAGATCTTAAAAGTTGGCCAGTAGCTATCTGCATGGAATATTTTAGCTTCAGTTAGCCACTATTGCTAAGAACACCTGTAGGTCTATAGAAGAATTTTTGGCCATATCTGTTATATGGGATGTGTTTATCAAGTTATCAAGAATTTTGTATGTATTTGAGGATTTGAGATGAGAATCAGAATAAAACTAAAAATAATCCTCATACAGTTTTCATAGTCCTGAATCATCCCTAGGTATACCCACCCTAGTTTTGCAGAGCCAGAAGAGTAGAAAACCACCCTTGGTTTTGTTGAAGTTGGGCCCAAATGGTTTTGTACATACAATTGCTAATAAGAATTGGCTAATCTTTAGATTGTGTAAGTATTATCATCTTGGTATTTAGCATTTTGTTGCCTGGTAGTTTTAAAACACCAATATATAGGAAACCTCAAAAATAAAGATACTTAGTTTTTTATATCAGAAAATTTCCCCAAGTATGGAATTTGGTATACAATAGTGTATTATTTTGTTTATAATTGTTGCTGATGTCATATTATGACTAATGAAGTTATATGGAGATTGTATACATGTTGATGATGATGTGTATAACCTTAGAAGTTAGTACAGACTATACTAAAAAGAGATATTTATGTTTTATGTGAAATGGACAGCATAATTGAAGGAAAGGAATTATTTTGTAAGAAAAATAATTCCTTTCCTTCAATTATGTTGTCTTGTTTCACATTAAACAAAAATATCTCTTTTTAGTATAGTCTGTACAATTAGGGCCGACACCCTAGATGTTTAGTCTAAGTTGTAAAAGTGTATTGGGGTCTTAGATAAACTAGCAGCAATTTTTATAAAGGCATGGTATTTATGAAAAGGACAATTTGTGATGAAATATGTAGTTGTTATGTTGTGCAATTGTATGCAAACTTTTGTGAAAGTGTTATATGTAAATTTTGTGAAGCTATTTTGTGATCCAAGATCAAACTAAGAAAGAATATATATTCTAGAAGAATAATTATTTGTTTGGGTAGTGAGCTCTTCTTGTAATTGGAAGTGCATGTTTGGGCAATGGGCTCATCTTGCATCTACTATACTACAACACCTAACAAGGTTGGCACAAATCCTAACAAGGTTGGAATCTCCTAACAAGGATTCAAAGTCTCTTAATAGGGACTTTCTATACTAAATTTTCTCATTGACTCCTAATAGTGTCCATCCTCTAGCAAGGAACTTATATATCAATATATTATCTAGTGGGTATCATCCCCACAAGGGTTTTCCCTTGGATAGAGTTTCCCTAGTTAACAAAATATGGTGTTATGAGTTATTTTTGTGCATGGTTACTATTACTGTTCAACATTAATTTATTACTTTGTTATGTATGGTTTAAAGTAAGAAATAATATCTAGTTGGTGACTAAAGTTTGTAGATTAATGATTCAACCCCCCCTCTCAGCAATCCCTATTTCTAACAATGGGATGATGTCTCCCCAATTAACACTTACCTTCAAACCTATAGAAAAATCCTTTGGCCTAATTAGTTCCAAAAGTGCCTTGGTAATCCAAGCATTACTAGGAGATAATAATCCACTCATCTTGTGGCAAAGTATCTATCAAATCTCAGAAAAATGGCATCCTTTATGTTCCATGACATATCAACACTCCACAACTATACATACAACTTTTCTCCATTCTTCTCTTTTTCTAACTTCATTTCTTTTTCAAAAATAGAGACCCCTTTGAAGAGGCACATGTGCATAAGTATAGAATACCACCCAAATGGTTTATCAAATTTTCCTTTATCAATTCCAATTAAACCATTGTGAATCTCTTCAGCAATATAAGAAACAAAATAAAAAATCACATTTATCCCATACTGTAAAATTTTAACCATCCTATACATTAGTGGAATAGGCATATAATCTTGCTCATCCATACCAAATACTTTACATCATGACATATATGCAGCTTGGGCTTGAGGGTTGAAATATTTTATCAGTAATGGTTCAAGGGTAGATGATGAGACTAGGGTTAAATTTCTAATCTTTTCAAAGTGTTCCCTCAAATGTCCATTTCTAAGGTAACCCTTTGAGCTTCATTTACTTCTTATAATTTTTCAAAATTAATGGTCTCATGGAGAGTAGAAGGGGTGTGTAACATAAAAACATCACAAATTTCCTTTGTTGTGGCTTTTGGGCAAATTTGCCTTCCTGCCAAAGATTGTCATATTTGAATTCAAATGCTAAATGGTCACTTCCCACCTTTAAAATGAAACATGCCATGAAAATAAGAAATGAATTAAATAAAAAATTTATAATATTTCTATATTTTCCTAAGTTATTTTTTGGCCCTACTTTCTCCAACCGTCAGATCTCCCACAGATCTACGGTAGTCTCTTTCTAACATTTTGGAATTTCCCAGTGTTTAAGAAATGCGAGAAAGTGACCTTTTGCCATGTGTCCCTGATGGGCCCCATTCTCTAGATCACAAATGGTGAAATTCAAGGCTGCAAAAATGCTACCAAGTTTCTATGTTACAATCTTGCAATCCATCATAAGATTGTGAAGTCATTTATCAAGGCTGTTGATGTTACGATATGCAGTTATTGTAACATTATAGAAGCAGATGGTCATACCAAGTGATAAGGAAGGGTTGAGATCTTATGGTATATAGTATTCATAAGGTCATAGGTGTAACTAAAAATGTCTTCCAAGGGTACAAAGATAAAGGTTTTTCATATCATTGTGGTGATCATAAGATTGTAAAGAAAATTTAAGAGTGTCCCCAACCATAAGATCGGTTGATGATCATATGATCATAGAACCTTGAGTTGACCATGATAAAGGTTTTCACTTGTTCAAGTTGGAAAGGAAAAGGGTCTTAAATCAATAGAATTATAGGAAAGGTACAAAATGAATGTTGAATATTATTGATCTATTGATATATCTAACTTGGCATACTAATAGGAAAAAAAGGAAAATTACTCTTTAATGGTGAATTAGATTTTTGATCTTCTATAGATTGATTTCACCATCCCCATGCCTAGTAAATAAGAAATGAGTGTGTGCTCATCATCAAGTTACCCATCTACCCAACTATGCATTGATTGGAGTCATTTCCATCACTTCAAGGTTCACTCTAGTCAAGGTTTCCATGATTTTCATGCCTCTACAAGTGTACCAAATCAATCTACTATTTGGATTGACTTGATTATTCTTTGAGCATTTAATGGTAGTGGTTGTGGAGTAACTTTAGTTAGAAATATCTCAATTATGCCTAAGCTATAAAGGTAGATTTTGTAATCTTTATAAGGGTGTATCTTTTCTTTGATTCTCTAGTATTGCTTCTATGCATATTACCATAATTTCTCATGCCTCTGAGCCATTGTAATTCTCTATCAAGTCTCTTTTAGCCATTAACACACTATGCAAGATTTCTTTACCTCTGGTTAATGTTCTTGTCTATAGTCTTAAATTTGCGTGATTGTAGCTACTTTTGTCATTTGAATGATATTAAGTGAAGTCTCTTCCTATAACATTCTTTTGTTATCTAATCTACATGTAGTTGTTGAGTTAAGAAAAATCTAAATCTATATTCTTTGAGGTTATAATTGGTTAATTGTGCATTCATGGGTAGAGATAAGGTCAAATACTCTATTTTGGTGTATCACCCCTTAGGTTAGAGTAGATAGATTTTATTTCATGCATTCCTTCTCATTTTCCTCTCCAAGTGTAGTTAGGTGCACCCTGATAGCAAAGGAAGCCAGCCTTCTTTGGAGACTCAACCTCATTGTTCAAGTCCCATAGCTTGGAGGTTGTTTCCATGTTTAACAAGGTTGTCCTTAGGTAAAAAATTTGGTCAAGGGTATAAAATTTTGTGACAATAGTGACTTTGAACATGCCAACCCTAGCATGATTTCTTACAAAATAGAACATTGGATCATACCTTTTTGCAAGCAAGGTTAAAAGGTCTAGATCCATGAAAACCCCTAGGATAACCAATTCCCCAAGTCAACATTCCATACATTACTATGAGGGATTTCTAGTTTTATCAAAGAAAATGACTTCTTGAAAAGTTCCAAACTACTTTTGGTTGTGATGCAGAAGGTTATGGTGGGATGTAGGTCCAATCAACAAGAGTAAGGAAAATGGTTAAACACTCAAGTTTCAATACAATGTAATGACCTTTAATGCCTCTAACACAAGGATTATTCTTCAAGACTGATTATTAGGCTCAAAATAGTTTAGATTCTCTTAAGATGTCAATTCCAATGTGATTCAATAGGTGCTATCCTCCCACAGACTCACTATGGTTGTAAACTTGAAATTGCATAATGTAGGCCTAGTAGCCCTGTTAATTTGGTCTCTAGCTAGCTTTAAAAATTTATAACTATTATGATTCATAGACCCAAAGATTATAACCCACCTTTCTAGATACCCTTTACTGATTAATATGACATAAAAAAAGGATAGGTATGGTTACTTTGGAAGACTGGCTCTATTCTTACATTTATCTAGCAATCTAGGCCTCCAAAATAATGGATTTACAAAGAAAATCTAAGAAAAAATTTCTCCCAAACTCCAATACTCTCTACAATCTCATAAAATTAGTTGAATCATAGGATTATTCGGTCAATTTGAGTCTATATACCCTATAAGTGCAAAACCCAAATTATGCTTTTTAATTCTAAAAATCATTAATCTATGCCTTCGTAAAAATTTCTCCAACAAATGATGGATGGAAACCTTTTCCACAACATATATAAAAACAATACAACATAAAATTATCCCCTTCTTAAGACCAAAATGCTACTGTTGTAGCATACCTAGCAAATTCAATGCAAAATTCCTTCAAATTAGCATGGTGATCACAAAGAACTTATCTCCTCCTTCACAATTTCATGTTATTGTGTTATTAGGCTATGATACATGTCAAGAAAAATTCATTCCATGAGAATCAAACCTTGCATTCATTGAATGACCATTCCACATAAAGAACTAACAAAACTGTCAAGGAAATTTGAACAGAGTTATGGTAGTCAGCATAAAGTAAATGTAAAACTTATTGAAAACCTTCAAAACAAGTGTGAAATGGAAGGTACAAACACATAACAATGACCTTGATACATACAAGATACAACAACTTTCAAATAACACATAAAGAAAAGAACGAACTCATGAAAACTTGCAAAAAATGGATGTTATTCTTGTTAATTCTATGTGCAATCCGTTCAATTGCTTCTATTTCTATACTAATGGATTCTCTACAATATATAACCTTATAAATAACTATCCTAACCACCCTTTGTTAATATAGGCATGATTAAAAGCCTACAACTCTAAGAAAAAACTTTTCACTCCTAAATCCAACTAACCATTGTAATTTAAAAATTTGAATTTAAAACATTACAAATTTGAACTTTTAAGAGTATTTTGATCAATCCAACCATGCTAAATGAATTAGATGATCATATTAAGAATTCATAAAGACTAACCTATCCTATAATGATCCTTATTCCATCCATATGACCATTTAGCCTCTTTTGGGCCTTTAGGACCTAGGATTTACATAATTTTGCATTTTTAATACCATGATGGGTTTCAAGATTGCATAGTTGATTCCACCATGGTATGTATGATTCATCTTCATGCTTGGAGTCCTTTTTTTGTCATTGTATTCCTATAATTACTTAGGTGCTCCTACACCAAGTTGTTTATGCATCTTGAGGAAAATTTCCTTTATCATACAAATCCTTATAAATTTTAAACTTGGAGACTTAGGGATTAACATTTTACCCTTAGCGGGATCATTAGATGACCTGTCTAATTATTCTAATAAATCATCATGCACACTCCTTTCCTTGTAGTTTTTCTTTTTGCTAAATTCCTTTTGAGGAGGAATCTTTTGGGTCTATGATATTTCACACACATACAATTATCTTTAATTATCTCTTGCAAAAGTAAACATTTCAACCTGGAAAAATACACTTCTTTTTTTATCATATCCTCTACTATATTTTGCACAAACAAAAACTCTAACTTCTCTACAATTCCCTTAGGTACTGAATATCTCTTCCCTTTTTGGACCTTGCACAAGAAAGTGATCACTTTTTTAGCAAAATTTGTGATGCAAGTGCAATTGTTTCCTCAATTGTATTGCATGACTTTGAATTGATTTACTCTCAATTCATTGTGGATAATAGGAACAAAAACATTGTAGACTACTTCAAAAGTGAATTTTTCATCAACACGAGATCCAACAACTCTAACACAATGCTCACATTCTAATTCATCCTCCATATAGTGTTGGGCTATTCAAACAAACAATATGATGACAACTATAAATAATATGTTGAAATTCACAAGTGGGAAGATCTACTTTTGAGAGGGAGGGAGGGAGCTGAATCAAAAGTAACAAACTTTCACCTCTAAAACTTTTAACTAAGATTATTCACATGCATCTAACATCTTTAATAAACATGAAAGTAAAGACATGCATGAAAATAGATAACACATTATTTGGTCACCCAGAAACCCTCCAAAATGAGAAGGTAAAACTGGGGTGGGGATGACACCCAAAAATTATCACTATAGCAATATGTAACTGGTTAAGGTTACAAAGTTTGACTGCTTCCAATGGTCTACCCTTTGAAAGGCCTACCCTGTTAAAGGCTTAATACCCTTTTAAAAGCGACCTGTCTAAAGGATTTACAACCTTGTGGAGGATTTAAAATATAGCTATTAAGCCAACCTATCATCATAGGATTTCCATTCTCATAATACAATGGTTAGAAAGTATAGTAGAATGACTTGATCTGATGACTTACAATCTTCAATTGCTAATTCTAGATCCTTGTTCTGCTCAATTTGATCTAATCCTTCTTGATCTAATAACTCTTTGTTTGTAGTGCTAGTGCTCTATTCTGATCAACTTGATTTTGCAGTGTTGCTCTCCCTCTAAGTCCTTACACCATTTTAAACCTCACTAGCTTTATCCCATACAACTCTCTTCCATACAAATTATGGGGTATCATCCTCCTTTAAAGGTTTTCAAGACTTATGGTTAGGTATGAATTTACAATCGATATTCATCCATCTTTTCCCTCTAAAATCTTTACACTTTTCCTATTGGTTCCATGCTTGCTCCATTTTTCTAATTGGCTGCATGCTGATTATATAGGGAATGTAAAATATTTGATCTTACCTTTTAGATCCTTTGAGATTCATCTTGAGTCAGCTCAAATATAGTTTACATCTAAGTTTGTTAAGGCACAAACTCATATGTTGATTTTGTGTAACTTAGCACTTATTGATTGTTGATGCTTAACACATAGGTTGCTTATTCTTGACACATATAGGAATTTTTTCTTGCTTGGCTCCTATAGTAATTCTATCTTACTCAGCTCCTATAGTAACTCTATCTCGCTCAGCGTCTATACTTTTCTCAACACCTAGAGTGACTTGGCATCCCTTGTCCCTTGGCACTTGATACTTGCTCAGCACCTGAAGTTCACTCGGCACCTATTGAATTTTGGCCTCAACGCATATTGTATCTCAGTGTCTATATCATACTTGGCATAAACTTAGAAATTGGTTAAGTGTGTTGACACTCAATCGTCAAAACCAATCTAAGACCAAAAATCTCCCCCTTTGACATGAGTGTCAAAAACACTTAACTAATCATTATGAATCTAATCTCTATGAGTATAATACACATCCTATTGTAAAAAACTTTTAAAACTTGTTCAAAATTTTGTAGAAGACTATATACCTTAGAAAATTGTAACTCCCCCTGAGCTAATGTGCCATTTCTATATCCAAAATTCCTTATGCTAGATTTGTCTCATGCTATTTAATATGATACTCTTTATCTCTGCCTTGTCATTCCTTTCCTTATGTGATATGTTTCTACTTTGTGTCTAATCTATATCTACTTTATGTCTACTCTCCCTTTCACACATCTCCTTATAGTTTTTGTATCCTTTTGGCTATATCTCCTTATTTCTCCTCAAAACTCAAAATATTATTATCTTCCCCAATTGTGTCTGATCTATGTATGCTTCGTGTCTACTCCCCCTTTCACACATCTCCTTGTAGTTTTTTTATCCTTTTGGTTGTATCTCCTTATTTCTCCTCAAAAATCAAAAGTTTATTATCTTCCCCAATTTATTATCTCCCCCATATCTTATTATCTCCCCCTTTTTGACACTTATGTCAAAGGGTGCTATGAATGAATTGAATACTTAGCCAAAAAAAATTTATTTACCTCCATTATTAATTTTTAGAGAAGCATCCCAATTGTGTAATGCAATTTCCAATACTTTAAGGTAGATGATTGTCTTTGCTACAAGGTGTACTAGGCCTTCCAATGTAGAAAGATTAGGATCTTTCTTCAAAAAATTCTCTACATAGGCAATTTCTTTATTCAAAACTTCCATGTGTCAGGTGATTATAGACTAGATCTATATTAATTTGGCCTTGGTATTAGCCTCATCTGCTGTGAGTACAACTAATTCCTTTTGAGTGTGAAGCATTGTAGCAAAATTCTTCTCACTTTGAGTTGGATCATTTGGTAGCTATGTGCTAGATACCTTGAGGTTCCTTTCCAAGCTCAATATCCTCTGGCTTGTTTCCTATGTGAAGTATGAAGAATCACACAATTTGGAGTATAATGAGAATATGTTCTCAAGTACTGCTTTTACCTTTTCAACCTTTTTAGCTAGTTCAACTTGAGAAAGTGTTATTTCACAAAATATTTTATCATTGACTTTTATCTAGAATTTCTTTTCAGACCATTCAAGTAATTTAATGTTAGTGTCTAGGTCTTTATTTTATACCCGATCCACTATGTTGGATAGTTGCTTCATGATGGGCTTTGTCTCATTAGGTATTGGCAAGTTGAAAGCAAGAAAGATGACTTTAATTTCTATTAATGCTTGCCTTTATCTATACTCATTTTTAATTGTCTTCTGCTTTTTCTTCTTCTCTAGTACCTCTTGCACTTCATTGATCTATGCTATGTTCATTGTTTTATAGTCATAACTTGGTATGACTATCTCTTCATCAAGTGTAGGGTGTCCATAGTGAATTACCCTTGCTACCTTGGTAGAGCTTGAGCTTCATGCTAATATTTTCAGTGGTACTACATTAGTGCTTGACTGCTTAGTAGGAGTCCTTGTAGTAGGCAAATTGACACATTTGTATTGCCTCTTGTTCTTTCTCCTTAGGGGTCTTCTCCTCTTCCTTGTCTTCTTTAGATCTACCTTGATCAATTATAGTGAACAAAGGAGGTGCACCTTGGCTTTGTGCTATAGGAGTAAAGGTATCCCTTTTTCCTATTTGCTCCTTTGCTTCCTCCTCAATAGTTGAAGTTATTGTCACTATGGAATCCACCGTAGCAGATGCATCTTGTGCTTGTTGCTCTTGTGGTTCAACACTTATAGCTATTGGAGTTTCTAAAGGTGGTTCTTGTGGATTCATCTTCTCCTTGGTAATTTTAGCTACTGCCTTTTGTAGTTCCTCTACACTCACCAGAACTAGATTGGTACATAACTATGATTGTAAAGTTGTTTGGTGAAGGATCCTTCTAAGATCCTCTAAAATCAATGGATTAATTTTCTAACTTGAATTATCAGGAACATCCTTCATAATTTTATTTTTTTTAGATGTAGGTGTAGCATGTGGAGGACTAGGTGGTGGCAACTATGTGTCTTGGACACTCTATTCCTATTACTGTTTCTCAGCTATTGCCTCATCACCTTTCTATGTTTCCTTCTCCACTATTACTTCTTCCTTTTCTTTCTCTCCTTCTTCCTCCTTTTAATTTTCCTCTTCCTCTTCATCATTATTTCTTCCCTCAAAGGGATCTTCTTGTCCTTCCTTCACTCTAGTTAGGCCATAAATCAATTTCCACACTTGTGTGGACTTTTACACAACATACTTAATCTTATTTTACAAAATGCTAAAGGCTTTATATTTGGGTGTAAACTTGCTCCCATGTTTCTTGCTAGCGTTTCTTATTTGACCTTTACTGTTGACTCTCTTATTTCTTTCTCCATGTTTAGGTAGTAATGCCATTTATTTTCAACAATGGATTATAGCTCCTTAGGTATAGTATTATCAAGTTCAAGTGGAGTAGTCTTGAACTTGGCCATCATAGTGTAGATTGATTCTTCCACTATGTTTTGTTCCTCTCTACTTAGCATATTGAAATCAATAGTTTTCAATCTAGTCAAATCTACATTATCCCTAATATTTTCACAAACATTTTATAGGTCATATTTTGTAGTGTGACTTACCACTCTAAATTGTTCATTGTCATCTGACTTTGTCCTCTCTTCATCTATTTCTAGAGATACCACATATTTTCTTCTCTTTTTCTCTACTAGCCCTCCTTGTTCTATAGCTTTCTTTTTCTATTGTTCTTTGGCTACCTTTGTTGTAGCCTTTGTATCTACCCTTGTGGTAGGCTTTGTTGGGCTTGGCTTGGCCATTTTCTTCTTGCCTTTAGGTTGTTTAGTAGGCTGCTTTTGCACTTTCCTCTTTTTGGGCTCTACCTTTGGTGCTTCATGCTTAACACCTTCTTCTTCTTTAGCATCCTCACCCATTCCTTGGGTTAATGCTAGTGGCCCTTGCCTCTATTGCTCTACATCATCATCTACCTCTGTTGTACCTTTTCCAAATTTTTCTTTGAGCTTCTTTACTAGTTTGTCCTTTTTCTTCAATGTGGAAGTAGTCTTCAACTCCATATCTACCTTTGATCTCACCACATCATATGTGCCAAAAATGTGGGACACTCTTATCCACTTCCTTTACTAACAATGTTGTTATGGCTATAGATGCCTCCTCAATGTTAATTTCATAACCAAGAGGTCTAAGCCATCTAACCCTTCATATGGCTACTTGAATGTAAGTGTAATCAATGTCAACAAGAAAACAAACATCATTTACATTCTACACAACTAATGAAACAAGTATCATCATTCTTTGTTTCATGGATTTCTTGAAATCTTCAAAATAGCTGGTCATAAGTGTTTCAAAATTAGCTCCCATTTGTTTAATGTATTCATTTACCTAGGCTACAATGGTCCTGTTTGTCTTCTAGCTAACTTTTCCAAAAGATGGGAATTCATTCTATGCATAGAAAAATATACAAATCAAAATTGCACCAAATTTACATTGGGCTCCCTTTGTTATTCTTATAGCTCCTCGATTTTCATTGATTTTTTGTAGTTGAAGTTTAGCTAGATCATAAGTATGATCCTTTTTAACAATTTTGTAGCCTACATCTACTGCAATGCATGGAACACTATTGAGTCTGCTAGATTGATAAAACTTATGGGAAATGACTCTAACAACAATATCAACAAGAGGATCCTGAATAGTATGTTTAGTCATGCCTTGCTGGTCCCATTTGACTCCTGCATTCTTCTCAATGGCTTCCTTGGAGTCACTCCTTAAGGTTTTTTTCCGATCTATGGTTGGATACCCTATTACCCTATGAACAATCCTTTTTGATATCTTGACTGGGCCATCTTCTAACCACGAACTTCCATCATGAATCCTACTCAACACAATTCTGATCCATTTGGTCTTGAAAACAATAGGGAATACTAGGGCATGGGTTAAACCCTTCCTTTCAACAATTTGGAACTCTTCCTTTGAGACTCCATTCTCAAACAATCTATCATAAGCTTCTATGATCTCCATATCTTCTATAGTACCTATCTTGTAGTTATAACATCTCATAACATCTTGCACCATTACTACCTTAGGAGAAATTATGGATAGGACTTTGGCTGGGTCATTTTTGTATGAAACTTTAGGGATAGGCCTAAAATCAGGTTGCTTAACTTCATTTGACACTAATTGGATTTCAAATAGCTCTTTCTCCTAAAGGCTTCCTAGAACTAGAGGCTATTTCTTTGAACTAGGGTTTAAACATGAAGAAAATTTGAAACTGCATAGCTCAACACTAGTATAAATACCTTGGATTTGAAGAAACTATGATCTTTGTTCGTGATGGTGAAAAATGATTCACAATGCAAACATATACCCTAATTCCATAGAATTGAATGCTTAGTGCATTTATAGCTGTCCACTCAGCTCCTTAAGCTTTTCTAGTTTACTCAACTTCCATTTTATTTCCACCACTCGACATACACTAGAGTTTCCCTTACTCGGATTTAATTGAAATTTCCCTTTGCTTGATGTCCACTACTAACTTGGCTATAACTAACCACTCAGCTTCTACTGATTTAGGAAAATAACTTGACATGTACTAGGATTTTACTTGGCATTTGAAGGCAACTCGACAACACTTGTGAAATCTTGAAATTTTAACTTTGCATCTCTATTCATGTTGATCTCTCCTTTTCAGTACTTTCTTGTCTTATAATTGATGTATGATAAAGCTTTGTATATCAGTCCCACATACCTTCTTTTGCTTAGTTAGATGAAGTGTGACCACTTGACCTTTTGGGTGAAGTGATCCCTTCATTGGATGTGTTGCTTCCATCTTTCTTCTTCTATGCTTTATTCATTTCTCCTCTTATGTGTTCAAAATCTACCTTCTCTTTTCCTTTGTTGAACTCTAAGTTGGGTGCCTTTGACCTTGTTGGACAATTTTTGCTGATATGACTAGTCATTAAATAACTAAAACATATGGTTTAGCTCAACCATCTACTATAGTTTCCACTAAAATGTGTTCTTATGCAATTTTAAGGGATGTGTCCATATTCTTGATAGTAGTGACAACTATGCTTGGTGTTGTAGTCCCAATTATAGTGATGTTCATGATTGTTTGACCTTGGTGATTGATTAGGTGTCCACATAGGCTTTGATCTACACTCAAAAGCTTTATGTCCATACTTCTTGCAATTGTAGCAGTGACCTTCAAATCTTGGTGTTTTAATGGTTCTAGTCCTACAGTCACGTGCTTGATGTCCTTGCTTGTCACACTTGTGAAAGTGATCCATATTTTTAGGTTTGTCATGCTGATGGGCATTCTTGCTCTTGTACATTAGAGGTATGTCCTTTTTTACCACAAAAATGACAAGTGGGTTTAGTGTTCTTACCTTTGTCACTTCTTTCTTCTATAGTCTTGGATGATTCTCCTTTTTAGTGCTGGTGTATCCTAGTCCTAAAGTATCATTGCTGGCTCTTGGTGGTTTTAGTAGTGTTTCAAACTACTCAATAGCCTCATTAGGTTTTTTGAATCTCTCTATAATCTTCTTCTCTCTTTTCAAGTCATTTTGTAGTTTCTCATTTTGCATCTTCAATATGGAGATCTCAATGTCCTTAATATTTAGTTCATGATGTGTGTTCATCATCTAACTTAAGGTGTCTAGCTACATGTTGGAAATTCTTGCAAGCTCAATTAACTTTTCTTCCAACCTATTAGTAAGGTTTATCTTGTCCTCTTCTATCATAGCCTTATCTTCAATGATTCTTTTCTTATGTTCAACCACTTCAAAAAGCATCATGGCTTGAGATTCTTATTCAAGCTTGAAAGTTATGATCTCTTTTGCTTGAGCTCTATTCTTCTCCATTAGATCTGCTATTGCTACATCAAACTCTTTGGAATCTCCATTTGCAAATACTTTTGAGGTGTTAATTTCCCTATATTGTGTATCATTCTTAGCTATGGCAATCTCTCTTCTTCTCTTTAAGGATTTCCTCAATTCTTCCCTAGCTTCTTCCAAAGTATGTAGAACAAGTTGTGTATCAATCACCTAGTTTTCTATGATCTTCCCAAGTTTGTAGACTTACATTTCTAGATCTTTTTCTCCAAGCTATAATGCTTCTCCTTGTGAGAACTCAGCTTTGATACCAATTGTTGGAATTCATAAGTGGGAATATTTACTTCTAAGAGGGGGGGGGGAGGTGAATAAGAAGTAACAAACTTTAACCTCTAAAACTTTTAACTGAGATTATTCACATGCATCTAACATCTTTAATAAACATGAAAGTAAAGACATGCATGAAAATAGATAACACATTATTTGGTCACCCAGATACCCTCCAAAATGAGAAGGTAAGATTGGGGTGGGGATGACACCCAAAGATTATCACTACAACAATATGTAATAGGTTAAGGTTATAAAGTTTGACCACTTTCAATGGTCTACCCTGTTAAAGGCTTTACAACTTGTTAAAAGTGACCTGTCTAAAGGATTTACAAACACTCACTTAGACTATTACCCTGTTAAAAGATGTACAACCCTGTTAAGGATCTACAATATAGCTATTAAGCAAACCTATAATCATAGGATTTCTATTCTCCTAATACAATTGTTAAAAAGTACAGTATAATGACTTGATTTGATGACTTACAATCTTTAATTGCTAATTCCAGATCCTTGTTCTACTCAATCTAATTTGATCCTTCTTGACCTAATAACTCTTTGTTCGTAGTGCTAATGCTATGTTTTGATCAACTTGATTTTGCAATGCTACTCTCCCTCTACGTCCTTAAACCCTTTTAAACTTTCCTAACTTTCTCCCATAAAAATCTCTTCCATACAAATTATGGGGTATCATCCTCCTTTAAAAAAATTTCAAGACTTAGGGTTAGGTATGAATCTACGATCAATATTCATCCATCTTTTTCCACTCAATTCTTTACACTTTTCCTATTGGTTGCATGCTTTCTCCATTTTTCTGATTGGCTACATGTTGATTACATAGGGAATGTAAAATATTTGATCTTATCTTTTAGATCCTTTGAGATTCATCTTGAGTCAGCACAAAAATGGTTTACATTTGAGTTTGCGAAGGAACAAACTCATATGTTGATTCCGTGTTACTCGACACTTACTAATTGCTGATGTTCAACACATATAAGAATTTTGTCTTGCTCTACTCCTATAGTAATTTTATCTCACTTGGCTCCTATAGTAAATCTATATTACTCAACATTTATACTTTGATTAGAACCTATAGTGACTCAGAATCCCTTGTCACTCGGCACTTGATACTTGCTCGACACCTGAAGTTCACTCAGCTCCTATCAAATTTATGGCTTGGCACATACTATAGCTCAACATCTATTTCATACTCAGCATCAACTTATAAATTGGTTAAGTGTGTTGACACTCAATTGTCAAAACCAATATGAAACCAACATAATATTTTCTTTGTTGGCCCCTGTGTGACCTTTGAAACCTCCAGGATACATGTCATGATGTCTCTTTGTTGCATTAAGTAAGAAAAAACATGTTTCTATTGCAAAAACCCTAGATCTCATCTAATCATATGACCATAAAATAGGAAACATCATTCTATAGCTAGTCCCACCAAGGACAAGTTTCCTCACAATGCTTTTTCATGTTAAGTAAAGAACATGCAGTTTCTCATAACAACAATGTGACAACTATATGATGCACCCTAATTGAATGGTCCTGACTAACTCAAAGAAATTTTTTAATGCCCTATAATCTTTCTCTAGTGATAACATAGGGCACCAATCTATATTTAAAAAGAAATTATTCTATCATTCTTGAGCCCCACCTCATGCATGTGTCATTATGTCTCTTTATCATGTTAAGTAAAGATCAATCAACTTTTAATGGTGAAAATGTGACAACCATTGGATCTCGTTTGATCAAATGACTACCAAATAGAAGACATTACTATGTACTAGGGATATGTGTCCTTACATTGCATTTTTGTATTAGGTAAACTTCTAGTAACTCTCCATGGAGTCAACATGATAGCCCTTTGATCTACCAAGATCTGACAACACAAAAAGGAATATTGTGGGTCCACTCACTTTGTTGGGGCACACCTTGAATCAATAGTGAAATACCATGTGGAAAAGGCTGACATATTGTAAAAAAAAGTTACTAAGTCTAATCAATACATTGTCACATTTAAAAATTGTATACATCATATGACCCAACCTTTAAAAGGGCATTTACCTAAGAAAATACCACGCCCATGCATGTAATTAAATACATAAAAGGCTCAGGGAAATGATATTTCATGTGATATTAAGGTTTTAAAAATCACTAGGATAGGATGGAAACCCCCTTCTCAAGATAAGTTGACCCTTTTCACTTAAGTAACTAAAAATCTAACAAGGGAAAGTGTTCTAGACTTTATTAGGATTTTATTTATAAAAATAGTTTAGGTAAGGCTATAAAATCACCAATCTTGAGCTAAAATTTAGCATTACTCTTGGCATTCCAAGAATAACTTTTTAATCCTTGAAAAAGGGGCTAACACAATGCGTAGTGTACTCCTCAAAAGGAATATCATCAACATTCATGCTAACAATCTCCCCCTTTGGCATTTATGGAAATATAGATGAAAAATATCTAAGTTCCAAGAATACCAAATTCAATTCTATTTTTGCTCTCTTCTTTTCAAATCCTCTTCATCAACCATATCTAAAACTCATTGGAACAACTCTCCATATGTGCTTCCTCATTCTTACATGGATGACATCAATTGTTCACACTTCTCCCCCATTTAATTAACTCAATGTGATCATCTTCCTTTAGTACATCTCTCCCCAATACATTCTCTTCCCCATATATATCTCCCACATTCTACAAGAAGATTTTTTTCTTGTAACATCTCCTCCATTGACATCAATGAAAAAGGCATCATTATGTCAATCAACTACTCAAAGTCTTTATTTAGATCAACTGTCCAAAGACATTATTTCATCTTAGCTACCAAGAGTCCTTAGTGAGTCTTCTCAACCACAAATACTCCCCCATATATGAAGCATCAAAATTTAGTCTAGATAAATAATAGTGCTCTATACCATTGGACTGATGCACTCTCTACATCATCTATTTAGAAGTAGGGAGGGGCATAACCCCAAGCATACCTTGCAAATATTCAAATGTATCCTTAGGAAAAGGATTCATAAAGATATTTGAAATCTTCTCTTTCATATTAACATACTCTAATCTAATTTATTTTTGTGCAATGTTCTCTCTTAGAACATGATACTCAATAGATATATGCTTAGTTTTAGAATGTAAGATAGGATTCTTAGAAATACTAATTGTACTTGGTGTGTCATAATGTATGGTAATAGGTTTTGAAAAATCTATCCCAATATACTTTAGCATTTTTTTCATCCACATGATCTAACTACAATTTTTTTCTTCTACTATATACTTCACTTTTGTTGTACTCTATGAAATACAATCTTGTTTCTTTCTCAATCAAGAAACCAATCTTCCTTCAAGGAAAAATTCTCCACCACTTATACTCTTTCTATCATCTATACTTCCTGCCCAATCCATGTTAGTATATGCGCATAGAGTAAAGTAATTTGATCTATCATACCATAATCCAAGATTAAGTGTACACATTATTGAGACTCAAAATTGCCTTCCCAAATTAATTATCATTCCAAGCCTTTGAGCCCTTTAAAGAACATTTAATGCATGTGTGCTCAATCATCCTTTTGAGGCCTAAGAGGTGTTTAATGTTTCTAATACCTTGCATTCATTATATCCACTCATTCCATAAAGATAAATTTCTATTATGATTCATTCTGTGAGGTCTCATTTTGAGTAATGTTCAAATTTGCATTTTTGCCTATGTCAAACTGTGACAGGTAGCCCAGTTTGCATTTGTATATTTTGTGCCCATTTATGTTTCATGAATCACCTTTTTGGAAGTATTTAGTATGCATATCAAAGAACCTATTTTTTGAATTTCAAGTCATTTCAAGATGTTTTGACTAGGTTTTCTATCCCTCAAAGTTGGTTATTTACTATTGTCATGCCGATGTAAATTGTTCAAAATTCTAGAAGGCTCTGTTTGACTAGTAATAACTTTGACCTAGTTGACCAAAATGAGAAAATTTCTTTTCCATAAAATTCTAGAGGTTAGAGACTTGTTATGTTTCAGATTTGAGCCCTTGACAAATTCGTTTGATTAGTTTTCAAACATGATTCCAAATGTAATTTATAAAGTTTTATTGGTGTCAAGAAGTGCATATTGATTAGTAAACCTATTTGGGATGCCATAGCTCTGAATCTATGATAGGTGAGATCAAATGGATTATATCATTGTGTTCTACTCTAAAAATTCTTTAACTATGCTAGTTTGCAAATCTTAATGAATCCATTTGCACACTTTCCCAAGTCCATTCCATTTGCAAAAATTACTTTTCGACTAGGGTTCCCAGTTTTACAAATCTATGTAGCCCACTTTGAGCTCTTGCCAAATTTTCCTAGTTGCTCATCATGAGCCCAAATCACATATTTATACTCTCCCCATGACAGTGAATTAATGCCCTATTTTTTGTGCACCCAAGTGTCAGTTTGACCTGTTTCTAAAGCCAAAACTGACTGTGATCTATGGTTTTCTAACATGTTTTCCTCCAAGAAATTCTGAGAAGGAAAATTTGATGATCAATATCTTTTGAGCTTGAAGTTGTCAAGAGACAAAATTTGACATGGTAAGAGAATGTGGAGCAGAGAATCAGCCTATCCAATTCTAGTGTTCAGTCAAGCATTTCTATCAATTTTTTAAGCCAGTTAGAGGACCCCTTGGCACGAAATTATCAATTGCAAAAAGTGATAAATAAAGTTTTAAATGATAAATTGATGGTGGATTTTCATCCAATTTAAATCTAATCATTTTAGAATATTAATTGATTAGTCTAAAAGATTAGGTGTTTCAGTTCAATTTTTTTTAGCTAGACCCACTTTGGGTGCCAATTATTCCCATCAAGAAAATAAGGCTTGGGAGTTAGAAAGTATGGCTAGAGAAAAATATTCTTCTTAACCAGATTGAGGTTTGCGATAAAGACAACTATATGAGGTTACCATCCCTAAGTTATGAACCTTTCCACTTGTACACATTAGATTGATTGAAGGAGTAGAGAGCCCTTTTCCATGAAGAAATGAATGAAATCAAAATGGAGAAGGGGAATTGGATCACTTGGTGAGGTTTAGAATAGGAGATTGTCTTTCATTGAAAATGAGTTCCTTTTCAATTAGGAACAATTCATAGTAAACCTAATATAGCCCAAGCTTTTCCATTTTCTTCTAATTTAATTGTCAAGCCAATATTTATTTTAATATCCCTACTCCTTGCTCCACTCCTCTTTTTTTGTGTTTTTATTTTTGGAAATTGGTTTAGTATGGTCTCTCTATCTCATCTCTGGGTGTATCTCAATAGCAATCAATCTATTCTATAGATAATTTTAAAACATTTGTCTCAGAAATATAAGAGTATCATGAAGAGAGATCAACAATACTTATTTTGGAAGGTCAAAAAAAGATCTTTTGAAGTAATAAGTTGTTATTTGGGTGATTGTAGAGTAGAAATAGAGATGCATAGGATGATCATGTGCATTAATAACTTTCATCAGCAAAATAAGTGGAAGTTTCAATTGTACTCCCCCCCAAATTTCATGATCTGCCAACTATAAGGCACAAGTTTTTGCTATTAGATGACATCCACAATGTAGCATTTTAGAAAGACACCATTTGACATCCAACACTTCCAAAATACATAAGGCATGAAGGGATGCATGAAAGTCTACAGTGTACAACAGAAGCACCAGAGCAAGTATGAAAAGGGGAGTATCTTATCAAGTCTAGAAGAGGGAGAACCATAGGGGTTCAAAATTGTCTTCCATATTGAGCAAATTGCCAAATTTTATAGAAAAAAATTTCCCAAATCCACATTAAGGAAGGATGACATTTAAATCTTTTCAAGTATAAAATAGACATATGAATCTCTAGGTGTATCATGTGAGTAAAGATGTGGTGGGAGCACCAAAGGCTATGTTTCTATTGTCTCCTCAACAAAAAATTGATTTTTAGCTACAAAAGTGCCTTTCCATGTGAAGGGATCACATGCCTAGCTTGCGTGAGAACCAATTTCTTTAGAAGGAGTGACTCTTTGTATCCATATCATGTCTAAAGGAAGGCACAAACTATAGAAGAAATGTGAATCATAGGAACTGGAGGTAGGCAGTGTGCATGCACTAATGTTTTCCCCTACTGTAAAAAAATAAAATAATGTTTTGGTAAATGATTCTAAAGGTGGAGTGGATTGTACTTGAAATTTTATGAAGAATTCAAAGGAAACTATTTGTGTTTGTGGAAACAACAAATTCTTGAAGATTATGCTTGTCCTGGTGATCCAGAGATACCATGTGAGTTTTGGCTTAAGATTGAAGATATGTTTTGGGTCAGCTATCTGTATTTACTTCTTAGTGGAATTTTTTGAACCTAATGATTCTATAACTATCGCTATTGATCTATTCCTGAGTATGTTCTAAGGAAAAATGAGCATGAAAACAAAAGGTTGGATTACTTTTAAAAAACATCTTTTTATTCCTTTAATCCCACATTGATGGGAAAATATTATCACATGGTGTTTTTATACACAAACATTGCAATGGTAAACTTCTAAAGCTTACACACTTTATGACATATGAGACAAGTGGTATGCATGGGCCCCAAGGTAGAGGAGAATAAAGAAATTTTGAACATGTGCTAACAAGGATGATGATATGGACTCAGTGGTCAACCAGAATGTACCAAGTGGAATCATATGGGTGAATGGGGAGATGACATGTGGCACATGCTTTCAAGCTTAGTGCACCTCCTCAGGTGGTTACATGGAGAGAAGTGACATGTGACACAATGCCACTGTGTCACTAGTGATATGGCAAACATAGGATTTCATGGTGACACAACGACAAGCTGCCATGGGGTGGGGGCAGATGATGTGGCAATGGTGACATGGCATATATTACAAGGTAGATGATAGAGCAGTGATGTGGATAGAGGTGACATGTGTCACAATGTTGCTATTTTGTGATGACGTGGCAAAGTGTTGATGGGTACAATGACATGACAACCCAATCAGAGGCTGCCACATGGTAGTGGGCCTAGTGAGACATAGCAGAATGAGAACCAATCTAGTAGTGCCATGTGGTGCCTAGGTGGTAGACGTACTAACAAAATAAGTGATAGGTTAGGAACAACAAATTACAATGTGACATGTGTCAAGCTTGGTCAAACCTAGTTTGACCTAGATTGGAAAGTTGGAGGGAAAAATTACAAAGGCAAAAGAAATTAATTTTTAATTATTTCTACTCTGAATCACGTGTAGATCATTTTAAATTAGGAAATTTATATCATAAAGTTTTAACTTTGACATAAATTTAAATATGTGCTAAAATGCAGTCTTGAAGGTCATAACAAGAACTTGGTTTTCAATTTGATCCTTTGGGCATTTTTGGTAAGAAAACATAGGACTATTATATATTGTTAGAATTGGGCGAGAATGAGCTTTCCACTTTTAGAGTTTGTTTTTGTATAGAAAACCACCTGCTCAAGTCATGTAAGGTTTTGTCTTAGATACCCATTTTTTAGTTTCATTCAAGTATAACAGTTCAAATTGGATTTCAGATGAATTTGTAAATTGGGTGAATGTCAGAGGTAGTATCAATGTAGTTAGGGGAAGATTTTGTCACCTCTAAGTCATTTTAATGAAGATTTTATTAGCATTTCATATTCATATCTAATGGTTTTTGTTAGAGTAGGGTTTTTCATCATTAAGGAAGAGATATTTCAAGTTTATTACACAAAAATGATGAGAATAATATCAGATTTTAGTTGTAGAAAGACAAGAGATGCATTGCAATAGCTAGGAATGAAGATTCAAGTGAACACATGTCACTTCCAGATTAGATCTAGGATTACATTCCTTTCTATTATCTTTCTCTTTCTCATCCATTGTAAGAATTGGTAGTTTTCACTATGAGACCATAGGTTCCAATTTTGATGTTTTTTAACTACTGTGATACCATTTTCTTCAGCATTTTCTCTTGTAATGAATAAAAAGTAATAAGAATATAGATAGTTCTGATCATTAGGCAATTTTATGTTTCAATTTCATGCATCTTATTGTATTTGTTTCAAGGAAATAAATAAAAGTGCAAAAAGTTTATCTTCTATCTAATTTTTGTCTCTTGTTCATGCTATTTGTGATTTATGTAAAAGGTGTATATTGTCTAGTTGCAATCTATTTCAGATCATATATTTTGATATTATTTTCTTGTGATTCAAGGAGTCATGTAAATTGTTAGTTTATCATCATAGGGTTGCATATTCATGAAGGGATAGGTTGAGTATGAGATTCAGGAAGATGCAAATGTCTGATTGATAAGGTGGATGGATAGATAAGAAAATCCTAATGTATGGGATATGTCAATGAGTTTTAGGAATGTGTGTTAGAGGTTTATGGGATTTGCCAATAGATAAGGCACTGATCAGCTATAGGATCAAAGTGTTATGTTGTTCATGTCTTAGTTTTTTTGAAATCAACATCATTAATCAAATATATTTTCCATTTAATGTTGAAGGAACTAAAAAGGATGCCCTCACTTAGCTTATTAATCTCCTAGGTCATGTTATTAGCTATTTCATGTCTATGATCTTTGTATAAGTATAGAAGATATAAAGGTTTTATTCTATTTTTTTTAAGATTCAATTGTATGGTTTTTTGGAACACTAGTACCATATGAAGAATCTAATAAGTCCATCTGCCCAGGTTTTGCAAAGCCTAAAGTAGAAGAAGGTTCTAGCCTTATAGTTGGCCCAGTGTCTGAAAGGATATGTTTTATATGGGAAGTAGTTGCCCCTAAATGTATTATGTTTTCATTGAGATAATTTTAAACCATAACATTTCAAAACACCAACACCCTTCAAATATCTGAATATTCTTTTACTATTACATAGTGTGATTCCTTAGGGTCTTCCCAAATTAATTTTCTATATCTAGTCTAGTGTGAGTTAGATATTGTAAACCTCAAATCATGGATTTGTACTTCTTCTAATCAGCTGTAGGTGTCTCATCTTTTCTAGATAACTTATGATCAATTATCATAGGTGTATCAAAAAAATTACAAATTTCCAAGGAAAATCTCTTGAACAAAACTTTCAAATACTTAGTATGTAATAGGAAAATATCATCACTATTCTATATAATCTATAAACCTAAGAAATATTTCATCTCACCAATCATACTCATCTAAAATTCATTCTTGATTTCTTTAGCAAATTTTTTACTTTATTCATTATTACCTCTGAAGATTATGTCATCCACAAATATCACAATAATCAACAAGTCATCTTCAATTTCTTTCAAATATAAAGAGTTATCTACAATACCTTTTTCAAATTTCAACTTTGCCAAATACTTATCTAACCTCACATAAAAGGTTCTAGGTGCTTTCTTTAGTCCATACAACACTTTATTCAATTTGCATACCATGTCTCCTTCTATAGTTAAAAGAAATCCTTTAGGCTACTCAATATATACTTCTTCTTCAATTTATCCATTCAAAAATGCTAACTTCACATCCATCTGATACACTTTGAACTTCTTACTAGCTACGTAAGCCAAGAACATCCTTAGTACTTCAATTCTAGCAACATGGGAAAATGTTTCTTCATAGTCTATATGTTCTTGATGTAAATATCCTTTACATACCAATCTTTCTTTATTTCTCACAACTTACGATGTTCATTCATCTTATTTCTAAAAACCCATTTAGTGACTATAACATTCTTATCCTTTAGGTCTAGGAACCAATTCCCATGTCTCATTCTTCACAATCTAATCTAATTATTCCTTCATGACTTGAATCCAATGATCATCCTTCCATTCCTCATCTTCACTCTTTGGCTCAACTTGATAAAACAAAATTAATTATGTATTTGCACTATTTCTTTTCAAAACTCTTATTTCTTTGCTTCCAATCATTTGATTAGAAGGGTGATTCTTTTATCAAATTCTTGTTAGGTGTAGGTATCATTGACTCAATTCTTACTTCTTCTCTAGTTTTACATCTTGTTTCTTCTTTCTATTCAACAACTTGAATATCATTTTGTAAATCATTGTTAGTCTCAAATAAAGTTTCAACATCTTCTATGATAGGTTTAGGATTATCTTCTTTTTTCATCTCAATTATAATCAAGCATTCTCTCTATAACTCCAAAATTTTCATCCACTTCAAGCTCATTATCATTACTATCATTCAAGAATTATTCTAATCTTGCATAGATTTTATCATCATCAAAAAGACAATCCTTAGGAATTCTTTATTTGTAAGCTTTTGTAGTCTTCTTCACTCTCTTAGGATATTTGGATGAAAAATGACCAAACTCTTTACATGTCCAACAAAAAAAAAGTCATATCATTTGGCTCTCTTTTTAGAAGAAGGGAAATTCCTTCTCCAATCTATTGGAAATGTAATATAGACTAGGTTACTAAGAGGATGAGGGGGTGAATCAAGAACCAATAAAAAATTATCTTTAATTCACCAATTAAACCTTCACAATATAATATGATCTAATTTCATGCATGGAAGACTAAAAGAAGAAAAACATTCATAATATTTGACACAATATTTGGTTACCCAGAAGCCTTCCAAATAGAAAGTAAAAATGGGGTGGGGATGATACCCATAAGATTTATTATTGTAGTATAAAGTTAGCCTATTAAAGATTACAATTGATTAATTTTGGTGATCTTCCCTATTAGGAGTAATAAGGACTATAAGGTCCACCTTGTGAACGGATTTACAACATACAATAAAGTATACACTTGGTTAGAAGATTTGGAAAAGACTGTTAAATCTACCTCATTAGAGGATTTGACTGATGCACCTATTAGGATGAATCATTGGCTAATCTTTGATCTATAACTCAATTTTTTGAATGTTATTCCTTTGAAATACAATGATCATCTTTTTGTGATAGATAAGATTCTACTTTTCCTTATACTTGTTGTATCCTTCTTAATTTGCACTCATACTATTTCTTTCTTAATTCACTTTGATGCTATGGATATGATAAGATATATTAAATATATAACAGTCCAATAAATTACCTTCTAGAGTCATCTATAATACTAGTTCAAACAATCTCCACTAAGTTGGCTTACTACTATAACTTAGGTTTTGAAGACCACTCGGGTGATATTATAACACTCAACAAAACTGTCAACTTAGAAAAATCTTCCATTCATTTGACACTGGTGCTTAGTCCACATCGATCACTCTAGAGTAGCAAAAACTCAATTAGCACTGGGTGACTCAGTGAATACTAAAGAACTTGGTAGACCTAGTTGACACTAAAGCTTGATCAAAACTACCTTCATTCTTCTTCATTAATACATTATATCTTAGTAGACATTGGTAAACTCAGTAGACACCATAGAGCTCAGTTAACACTAAAATATTCATTGATTACACTAATGATCTCAGTAGCAATTGATATCTACTTTTGGAGCTTAATTGGCTTTGCTAAGATTGGGAGACTCTTTTATCTGCATATGGAAATCGGTAGCAATGTAAACAATTAACTAAGTGTTACATCACTAACTGAAAAATAATTTGATCTTAATATCAACAATCTCCCCCTTTGGAATTAGTGAAAAAAAATACTTATAATACCAAAAATATGAATACAAGTCAAAACCCCCCTATCAGCATGTCTAAGTTTATAACTCAGTTTTGACTATTGTCTGCTACTCAATAAACTTTGACTCTATTTTTGTATTTTTCAAGAAAAAAATTGTAAACATATTTTTTGCTATGTATATACATCTCTCTTACTATACATATACTTCCTTCATGTATATATACATTCCCCTTGATATGGTATACATATGATATACATCCCCCCTTGATCTCTATACAAATGCCAAAATTACATAACTACAAGGTAATCCCAAAATGTGAAAGGAAATCACTATGTACCTTCAAAAGTATGGACATTCTCTTGTCCCAATTCTCTTGAAAAACTTTTGAACTGTGTAAAGGTATTTGTACCTCTACTAATAGTTCCATCATGTGATTAGGAATTGAGAAATTTTTGTCATGGATAAATGTTTTTACATTGCTTCCATGTTAGGAAGTCTCATGCCTTGTATTTCTGCCAATGTGGTCCTTATCCTAGCTTCTTCCCTCAAAAATTTGGCCTATACATATACAGATATTTGAATTTCATAAAATGTGTAGAACTACTACTAGGATCAAGTGACAAGTAATGTGCACTTCCCTTAATGTCATCATCTATCTTAGATAACTTATCCTTTATTTCCTTAGTAAAATTTTATCTATGACTCAACTTTACAAATAAAGTAACAACATTATTTATGGAATTTTTAAAAGAAAATGATGGTAGACAATTCCACTTGATCAATGCCTATTTTTTGAGCCACCTTCTCCAAAAATTTATTTTCAAATTTCCTTTCTTCCCTCTAAAGAAGTTTTTCTTGTCCACACAATTCCTAATTAAACTTATGGACTACTTCAACAAGTTGATCCAGAATTGGTTGTTTTTTACCAACCTCTATGTTCAAGTGCATCAATAAATATGATCTTAATATCTCCAAGAACTTGATTTTTCTTTTTCTTCTCTTCTCTAATATTTTTCTATCTGGCCCTTTTCTTCCATAGCTCACCCAGGATATCCATTTGATAAGGGGTAATATTGGAAAGATCCTAATCTGGTATTACAATATCTTCTCGTAGATCAATTTCATCAATAGAGGCTTCCACCTCTTTACCCTTTCTAGTAGAAGGAATAATCTCTTTTCCTTTTCTCTAACTCCTCTATGCTTGGTTGAGGCTTAACCTCAACTATCATTGCACTTATTGTAGATATATTTGGTAAAGAAACAATGTTTGTTAATGAATAAATAGTAGTTATAATAGGAAAACTTATTGATGTTGGTTGTGACTTGGTTTTATCCATTGTTGTAACAACTAGAACTTGTTTCTCGGTAGATGAAGTTGTCAGCATAGCACTTAGCAGGATGGTTCCAACTGTCAATTGGGTACTTTATGGAATAATTTTTACCATAATTGACTAAGTAGTGGACTTTTCTAAGCTAGGTGGCACTAAGGCTTTCCTCAAAGAGAGTGGGAGGGAGGCCATCACCTCTGTTGCTATCTTTTCTAGGTCTAAGTCTTGAATACTCTAAATGTCAGCAAGATCTCCACTAGTAGTCTGATCCTCTTCATCATTGATCTCTTCATTATCAATTTCATCATTATTTATTTCCTCATCATCTTTCTCAACATCATCTATTTGCACAAACTCCTCATTAGGCTTGTGTAGACCATGGATGTTCTTCCATGTAGTTGTGTTATATTTCACAATAGATTCAATGTCTTTAGATAGGATCAGGAAAGCACTGAACTTAGGGATTATCTTTTGTTCATTCTTCTTTAATGATTCCTTCACTTCCTTATCAAATAGACTCAACATAAGTTGTCTTAGGGTTTGTTCTTAGATTTCCTTGTAAATGTTTACTACATTATCCCATTGTGGTACAATTGGCTTCAGTAAGAAATTAGGAACTTGCTTGGTCAGTTCCTCTAGAAAGTACTTCCACTTTGCCATCTTAGCCACTAAGGCTTCTTCAACAAGTTTCTTCTCTTCCTTAGTTCTTGTTTCATACTTGAGGAATTGGAAATATTCCATACCTCCTCTAGTTTGTAGTATTTTTAGTTTTTCTTGGAAGGTATGGGTAGACCTCTTGAAGACTAATTCCTCTTCTTCATCTTCATCTTGTAATTTCATTTTCTTCCTAGATTTTGTAGATCTCCTTGTAAAGACTTTAGTAGAGGTTTTGATAGGCTTGGTTATGATGACCTCCCCCTTTTTCTTAGAAGGCTCCTACTCTTCAAATTATTCTCCTTTTCCTTCTATCAAAAAAGAGGAGAGTTGGCCTTCTTGATTTCCTTCAAGATTTTCTTAACTTTCTTTCTTCCACTTTGCAAGGCTTGAGGAAGCTTGAGCTCCAATAAAATCCTAACCTTGGCTTCTTCACAAGTACCAAAATATGGTGCCTTGGGGTCCATTAGCCCATTTATAGGAGCCTCAATTATATCCCTTATATCATTAATGTTAACCTCATATCCAAGATGCTTAACCCATGACACTCTTGTCCTTACTATTTGGATATGTATTTTTTCACAATCCACAAAAAAACATATATCTTGTCCATAGTCTTCCACTAGCTTCTTGGGAATTCTATATCTACTTTGTATTTTCTCCTTAAAAGTCTCAAAATATGCATCCATAGTTCTTTCAAAATTATCACCCATCTCAAAAATGAATTCATTAATCTAAAATTACATGGATTATTCTTTGAAACTTAGATACTCTCCATGTTTTTGCTCGGTTGGTTCCATAACAACTTGACAAGGCAGGAAGACAAGTTTTTCTTCACCACTTTGTGTCCTAGGTCAATAGATTCATATGAAATGGTGTAAAAACAACTTGAGCTATAGATCTTGAGGGAAATAATATGGATGTCAAGTTTGATCTCCATGTCAGTTATACCATTCAATTTCATCCCTCTTCCATTGCACTTGACAAGAGTCATTTTAGCTAGTTTGATCCGACCTAGGGTTTTAATGGTTTTTTCCTTGTTAAGCATAGGAAATCTTGTGATTTTATGAATCATCTTCTTGGTGATCCAAATTGATTAATTTAACCATAAATGCATGTCATGAACTTGACTTAGAATAAACCTAATCTACTTTCCTTGAAAATATCTCAACCTATGTAGGATATATGTTAAATTTTTTTTTCTAAATGCTTGTGCTTGAGTTTTAAACTCCCATCCACACATAGCTCATTATATGCCTGGTTCAACTCTAAGGTTCCTAATTTGGATAGAGTAGTGATAATATAACTGAATATTGTGAATTAGAAGTACCTTAGGAGGAATTTGCAATTGAGCTCCAACTAGGTCAAGTTCTTTTGTAATCACTAGACTTAATTGAATGCTATGGCTTTACAATCAATACCTTAGACCAACATTTCCAAACCTTTCTTCACTTTACTACTAGAAGATGCCATATTGCTTGGTAATATTTCAAGTGTAGGAATAAACTTTGATGAAATTGCTCTGAATTGCTTAGGAGCTTTGTAATACTCTTTACTCTTAGCTCCAAAAATTTGCATTGAAACGATAATCTTCAATTTCTCTTTTTTAACAAAATTTTTTCTTGAAATTTCCATTAATGCATCATACGATAGTTAGCTTGGTGATAGGCTGTCTAACTCAGCTAAGTCTTCAATACTCGAAAGATACCTTTGGCAGGGTCTCCAACTCAATAGAGTCTTCAACTTAGTAGAATCTTCTACTTGGTAAGAAATTTGATCTCACCATCTACATCCAAGCTTAGTTAGGTTTGGCAACTAGACCATGCTCGATAAGATCCTAGACATTACTCTAGCTATCATCGAACTCTGTGATCCTTGTGCATCCAGAATGTTGATATGGATCTTCTACTTGCTAAGTGGAACTGATGTGAGATATCTCCTTCTAAATCATAGTTCTAGTAATTTACATGGCTTACTAGTTTGAAATGGTTGAGTTACCCAACTCATTGACTTGGCTATCAATACTTTCATGACCTCTAATTTGTATTCTCTAGAGATTTCTTTACCCATTGCTACCTCATTTGACTTCTAATATTGTTAGTCTTTTCTTTCTTTTCATCTTCTATTCTTCCTCATTTTATAGGGTTCTTGGTAAGATGTCCAAGTTGTATACATATAAAACATCTCTTTTTAGTATCTCTCTTCGTCATGTGATGTTTTATGCAATTTTCTCCAATGTGCCCATACTCACTACAATAGTGACATTTTCACCTTGTGTTATAATCCCAACCAAATATAGCTTTGACAATTTTTTCTACTAGGTTACATTTCTTGGTCTTATATTTTGAAGATTTATTTACTTGTTTGTTGCAATTGAAACACTTTCCTTCAAACTTAGATATCTCTATGCATTCACCTTCTCTATGTCCTAGTTTATTGCATTTGTCACTTTCCATTGAACTTTGATTTACCATTACTCCAACACTTATTTGATGTGTGTCCTATCTTTTCACAATGATTACATGTAGGCCTTTTTTTTATTTTAAGCTCCTTGTTGAGATAATTCACCTTCTTCTATGTATCCTAATCTAGCTTTGACTTTGTGTCTAAAATGATTTTTCTCATTCAATTGATTCATGCTTTCTTGAGATTTCATCATCCTCTCATTAGTTTTCTTTCTGTGCTAAGATCATTATGAAATCTTTAGTTCTTTGTCATCAAGTTGATAAGCTCTTGATTTGCATCATTGAGTTTATCAATTAGATTTGTTTGCTAAAGAGATAGTTGATGGATTTCATTGTCCTTTTCTTCTATTTCTTCTTTGGCTTTGTCCTTTTGTTCCATAACTTCACACATTCTGATTGATTAAATTTATTGTTCTCTTTTTAGCTTTCTAACTTCTTAATGAAGAGTAAGATTCTTTTCAAGTAGATCTTTGAATGCTGCATTAGTTTCATCTGAACTTTTTTCTTGACAAATGTCTTCAATTATTTCTTCAATGTAGAGATTTTCACTCATCTATGCTACAAGGTCTTTTCTTCTTTTCAGTAATTGAGAGAGTTGCTCCTTCATTTTCTTAAATTATTCTATGGTCAATTGCAGATCCAACTTTTCATTTTCAATAGTTTTCTTCAATCTATACACTTTCATTGCCTCTAATCTTTTCTCAAGCTACTAAACTTATGATGTGAGAACCAATGCTCTAATACCAATTGTTGGAAATGTAATATGGACTAGGTGACTAAGAGGGGGAGGGGGTGAATTAGGAACTAATAAAACTTTAAAAATTTAATTTACCAATTAAACCTTCACAATATAATCTAATCTAATTGCATGCATGAAAGACTAAAAATAATAAAACATTCATAATACATGACTAAATATTTGATAATTTTTGGTCATTTTTGCCTTCCTGCCAAAAATTTCCATAATGGAATTCAAAGCCAACTAATATTCATAATATTCAACTATGGGGCTCGAAAATACTTTATATTAAACTTAGGTTATCGCCTTTTTTCCTAAGTGTTTGCATGATTTAACATCTTTTTGGCCCCTTATTTCATCCATTGTCATATCTTTTCACAATCCATGGCCATCGCTTTGTCAATTTGTAGAAGTGTTCATTCTTTATTTCATGTGACAAAATGATATTGCATCACGTGTATGTGTGGGTCTACATTTCTTTGGTGAGTAACAATGTGACAAGGTGATGAGTCAGACTAAACTAGCATACAATGGACATTTCATTGGCTAAGTCTCTGACATGGTTAGTCTAGTGGGTTGTATGTCCTTAGTTTCTACTTTCTCTATTAGATGATGGTAGATTGAGATCCTTTCTATGTTGTTATGGAAAGCTACAAGTATTTTAATTTAAGTGACATACTGAGCACTTGCCACATGGATTGTGGGTCCTCTTTCCCTTGGTGGGCCGTAAAAGGGAAGACTTATTAGGGAAGTTGGTGTACAAATGAGTTTTAATTGGTTTGGATTCTAGCATGGTCAGTGAATTGGTTTCATGTTTCTAGGTTGTCAGATGGAGGAAGATTGATGCCTCTCCTTATGTTTCTATAGAAAAATGATTGATCTTTAGTCATAGTGACATAGCAGGGTCTTGCCATATGTCCTAGTGGGCCCAATTTGAAAGGAAGTCATAGTTAAGTTGACATCACAATTAAGGTTGACAGTATCATAAGTCATTGTAGTTAAGTTTAAAAGGTGGCATAGTTAGTTGGTTAAAGAAATCAAATACATGAAGAATCTATGAGGTGGAAAAAGGAAACAACATGGTTGGCCCACGTGGTTTATTCTAGTTGTGTGACTGGGTTGACCTACTAAATTTTTTGAATCATGGACTAAGAAAAAGGAAAGATATGGTTTTCTCATGCGATCTGATCTTCTAATTGATGCCAACCACTCCAAAGTTATTGTTGTGCTACAAACAACATAGGGGCATCCCTTCCACCACCTAATTGTCTATTTTTATGGTTCTAGCATTGATTGGTGTCATTTTCATCACTTTGGGGTTTTCTTGAGTCAAGGTTTCGATGATTTTCACATCTTTGCAAGTGTACCAAATCAGATATTTTGTTTAGATTACCTTAATTGTTCTTTGAGGCACTTAATGGTAGTGGTTGAGCTTAGCTTCTAGGAGAAGATATCTCAGTTATGCCTGAGCTATAAAGGAAAATTTTGCAATCTTTGTCAGGGTTGATCTTTCTTTTATTCTCTAGTATTGCTTCTATACATACTACTATAATTTATCATGCCTTTGAGTCGTTGTAATCCTTTGTTGAGTCTCTTTTGTCGATTAACATACTTTGTAAGATTTATTTGCCTCTAGTTAATGTTCTTGTCCATATTCAACAATTTACATGACTGTATCTATTTTTATATTCAAATGATATTAAGTGAAGTTTCTTCCTATAGCATTCTTTTGTTATTTGGTCTATATGTGGTCTTTAGATTGAGCAAAGTCTAAATTTATATTGTTTGAGGTTATAATAGGTTGACTGTGCATTTATGGGCAGAAATGAGATCAAACATTCTATTTTGGTGCACCATCTCCTTAGATTAGATTAGGTAGTTTCTTCTACACATTTCTTTCCCCTTTTCCTCTTCAAGTGTAGTTAGGTGCATGTTAATAGAAAAGGAATCTGACCTTCTCTAGAGACTCGAATTCATAGTTCAAGTCCCACAACTTTGAGGTTGTTTCCATGTTTCACAAGGTTTTCCTTAGGTGAAAAACTTCAAAAAAGGATACAAACTTTTGTGACAATAGTTTTTAGCATGCCTAGTGGGAGAATGTTTAGAAGATTTTAAGTCTACTAGTGTCAAAGGGAGAATTTAAAGTTGACACTGAGAATATAGTGCTACTCTCATTATCCCCAAGCCTTCAAGAGGCTCATTTCTACAAAGTACTTGGCTACTGTACACCCTTCATAGCTAGTTCCAAACCAAAGTTGATGTGATTCATGCCCAAAACTAAAACAAGAGCATCTTCTAGAGGTAAATTTCACTATCAAGAGCTTTGATTTTCAAATCCTAGAAGAAGAATTACTAGAGTGTCTTTATCATTAGTTAGGAGTATAGAGGAAATATAGACCCTTGCAAGGTCAATCTCCACTCCTCCTATTGTGAGATCTCAACCTAGAAAGCCATTAGCTTGTGTTAATAGACCACTTTCTTATATGGTTAGAGCTCATACTTTTGCCACCTTTAATGGTGTAAGTCCTCTTATATTATCCCAAAGACATGACATTCTAGTTTCTACACTTCAAAGTATACCTAAATTTACTAGTGAAACTTCCATCTCTCCCTTAGAACACATTCAAGAGGTTGCAAATGTCTGCAATATCCATGGTATTACAGAAGATGATGTGGCAGTTAAACTCTTAGCTTCATCTTTAAAAGGGAAAGCCTTATAATGGTAGAAGGGTCTATAACATGGTTCTCTAATGGATTGGGATGGGTTAGGAGTAGGACTATGTAAACATTTTGAGGAAAAAAGTGACTATTTGTCACTTTTAGAATAGCTAACTACTATAAAAAGAGCCCCCCATGAATTTATGACTAATTTTAATTACAAATTTTAGAAGACATGGGATATAATACATACTTCAATGAAGCCTACCCCTAGTAATACCTTCTTGTATTACCTCAGAGCTTTTAACAATGATATTGCCACTACAATCCAAACCATGGGAGGAGATACCTTACCCGATGCTTATGAAATAGCAATAAGGGTAGAAAACATATTGATACAAGGAGGAAAGTTAGCTCCAAGGACTCATATGCCTTTCTTTCCTAATATCACAAATCACCAACCAACAATGGCCCATATTCCCACAACTTCCACATCACAACCCCTTGCTCTAGTCCCTCAAGCTTCCACATCTTCAAATGTAATGGATGAAATCAAAGAGATGATGTATTTTATGATGTTGAACATAGATAAAAGATTGCAAGGTCAAGAGAAGAAGTTGGAAGATAGCTTCTTTGTGATGTAGAAAGTGAGCAACAAAGTGGTGAGTTTGGAGAGACAACAAGCTCAGGATAGTAAGGCTCCTAAATTGCAATATCAAACTCTAAATAATGGTAGGCCCCCAAATCATAATTATGGGAATACTTATTTTGATCAAAGCAGTTAGAATATTCATGCCTCTACTTCAAGTACAAATCAAAGTAGGGCCATAGTCCCTCAAAATAATATGGCTCAAGACCAAGATTTTTTCTCCTCCTACAATTACTCCTATACCTATTGTATGTGTCAAAAGGTCAAGTCTTATTTAGATTTGACTACCTAGGAGCCTATAGTAGGATAGTCATATAATGAGAGCCAACCCAAAGATGTCTCACATATGCAAAGATAGGGTGATTGCTCCTTCATGAATCATCAGGTGGAGGAACATTGTAATATAAACTAGGACTCCATTGCTCACAATACTAGGAGTAAAAGAAGAGGTGTCAAAGATGATATCCCTCCCCCTCCTAACCAAGCTTCAACATTGAATGCAATATCTAATATACAAGCAGAAAATGATTAATCCAATGCTCCTCAACCACAAATACAAAGTAATTGTAGAGGAGATGTAAATGGGCCCCAAGTTATTCTTGTAGACACCTAAAAACTTTTAGAAAATAAAGTATTTTTATTTTCTGAAAAATTCCTGATGACATCATCATTAATTAATTAATTAATTAATTTTTATGCCATTAAATCCCTTTATCTTAATTAAAAATATTTAATTAAGGAATCCCTCCCAAAAATGTTTAAATCTTATTTAAACATTATTTCCTTATTTATTAATTATTTAATTAATAAATTGACCAAAAAACCCAAAATAAATAAAACATTTATTTTTTGCCCAAAACTTGGCCAATTTCCTTAAGACCACTAACCTCTTCCAAAATCTTCGAATCCTTCTTTAATTTTGATTAAAGGCTAATCCCATCATTTCCTACCCCTAATCCCAACTCAAAATATTTAATTAAGATTAAATATCAATCCTCATGTTTATTAAAAAAGTTTTAATAAATATCTCCTCAACCCAAACCCTTGAAATAAATAAAACTTTATTTATTTCCTAAAAATCTAATTTATCCTCATCCTAAGAAGTTCTAGACTCTTGTAGAAAGTCTTCATCTTCATCATAGGAAGTTCTAGACTATTCTAGAAAGTCTTTATCCTCATCCAAAGTCTAGACTCTTCTAGAAGATGTCTTTAAACCTAATCCTAATCCCCTCCTAACCTTGTCACATTCTCTAAACATGGGTTAAGACTTACTAACCCAAGCCAAAGTTAACAAATATCTCCTCCTTCACCCACCCTCATTAAATGCCATCCACTTTCCTATCCCTAAGCTAATCCTAAACCATCCTAATCCATCCTCTAATCATTTGCACAATCCTAAGCAAGCTTAAAACCCTCCTAATCAAGCCCAAGTCGAAATTGCTCTCATCTCCCTCAAAATATCTCAACCATAAAACTTTATGAAGCCCACAAGGTCATAAATGACTCTTCCAAGCCCTTTTATTGCTCTTACAAGCCATTATGAGGGTCTTTATGAAGATTTTATCCCTTGAGCCTCCTTTGTTGACTCATCCTTCCCCTTTCCTCCACCCTCTCACCCTATGACATGTGTCACTCCCTGATTGGCTGTAAGGAAGAACAATCCATGTGCTCTCTTCTCATGCAATCTGAGCCCTCCATGAGCTTTTCCTCATCTTTGCATCTTAGCCCTCAATTCCTCAAGCCTCTTGCCTATAAATTGGATCCTTCCCATTTGTAAAATAACACAATCCATGAAGTAAAGTCATAATTCCATTTTAAGAAGCCATTTTACATCAAAACCATACACTCACACCCAAATTCCAACTCCATTTGAAGCCCTTTTTGAAGCATAAAGCTTGAGCATACATCCTATCTATTTAGACAAAACCACTCAACAAGAGAGCTTCTTATTGAGAGAGCCCATTAATGGCTCATATTCTCAATTGAGAGCTCATCTTAGTCTATCTTGAAGTTTATGAATTTTGTTTAGTTTGTAGAAGCTTTATTTAAATTTGGTTTCTATTAGCATACTAACATTGCTCATATACATTTTGGCACACCCGGTGGGACCCTGCATGGGTCATCTTCATTAGCTTTTTTAAGTCAAGTTTTGTATGCCATTTGCTAATTTTGGCTAATTTTTCTTGTTTTTGTGATTGGTAGGATTGTATAAATTGGTTCTTTAGGTCCACATGAGCATGAAGAAGAAAAAGGAACTCATAGTCTATCTTATAGTGTTTGCAAATTTTTCAAGCTTATAGCTGGACAAAGCACTTGGAATTCTTCTTCCTCTTCTTGTCTATATTCTTCTTATTCCATCTACTTCTTCTTCTTCTTCTTGTGGGAGATCTTGGCCATTTTTTTTGAAGGAAGAAAAATCATACACACTCCTTTTTAGTGCTTAAAATGAAACCCTAAATCATACTTAAATCCATTAAAAACTAAAAATTTGCAAAAAAAAAAAAAGCCTTTTAACAAGTGAAACTAAACCAATTCAATAACTTGCATCCTTGCAACATCAAGGTTTTAGATGCATTCATGCAAAGTTAAGAACACTTCATTTTTGGAAATTTAAAAAGACCTTCAAGTTTCCATTTCAAAAGGTTCAAAATCAACACTAAGTGCACACTAAAATCTAAATCAAACTCAAAGCATCAATCAAGGATAAAATGAACCTAATTTGCAAATATTTTAAAGTTCTTTTAAAAATCTCATGAAAACTAAGAGTCCTAAATGGTTGCCAAAAAATGTCCTAAAAGCTTTGTTATTTGTTCCAAACAAATGTCTTGTTGCAAAATCTTGAATGTTTCTTAGGTTTTTCATCCATCAAAACAATCTAGGAATATCATTTTTGGGCTTAAAATATGCAAACTAGAACACAAAATCTTGAATGAAAACCAAAGTCCAAAGAGTCATTTTCACTTTTGAGTCCAAAACAATCTTGAATGATCTAAGGTTAAAACAAAGCACTTCAAAGCTCTTAAAACAACACACAAAATCTCAATCTTGAATGCTCAAAGGAAAAAACTTGAATGTTTAATCACTTGTCTTTGAATGCATGTTGCTAAACACACTCTTGAATGCCATGGATTTAAATCAAATTTTTCTTGAATTCATGATTAAAACAACAAATCCAATCTTGAATGCCAAGGATCAATTAACCATTGCAATATCAAACACTTCATTTGGAGCTTCTAAAATTGAATAAAACAAATCTCTTTTCCGCATGCAATTTAGGTAAAGTTTGATTTTTGGACATTTAAGAAACTTTGTTAAGTTAAATACAAATTTACAAAAATCAATTTGAGTAGTTCCTTGGACTCACCTCTTTTCTAATCACCTATCAATTCAACCATTGGTTGTAATCTCAGTGCCATTTATGGGGATGGGTCTACTTGAAAAAGGTGTTAAATGTTCCACAATCTAACTCACTCACTTGGTCTTTGAACGTTTGCTTTATCTTTATCAAAAAATTTAAATGACCAAAACTCTAGATTAAATTGATCACACTTCAAGTTTGGGCACTAAAATTGAACAACTATTGATGTGGAGGGCCTCTGGGCACGCGCTTGACAAATCGAGTCTCACACATCTTTGCTTTGGGCTTAAAACAAAATCACACCAACTCTTGAATTCTTTAAAGGAAATTAATCGATACTTGACGTGGAGGGCCTCTGGGCGCGCGAGTTTGCTTTTTTGACCCTAACTCTTCTTTTTTGTTTGCATTCTTCTATCAATTTACTTTTTTTGGCACTTCAAGTTGGAATTGAACATTGTCTCTTAAACATGAGTGCTTGCAAAGTCTAGATTAGCACACATAAGATTTAGTTGGTAAAAGAACAAGCATGTTTTTTTTTTAGCCCAAGGTCATCCAAGTCTTCTCTCCCCTTGTCATCTTTCGAGGTCATCTTGGGTGCATAAGATTAGGATCCAAAACCTGGTTTCTTTTTAGGAGGCCTACTTGGGGATTTCATCACCACTTGGACGACCTCAACTCCAGTGTTCTGGCGGAGTATAAGAATCAGGAGGTGAATCGAAAGACACCTCTCTTGGAATCAAGATTTTTGTCACTCGAGCTAAGCCTCAAGGAACTTTATAACCTTGAGAAGTGAAAGAGGAGAAGTGGGTTACCGCTCCTCTCGACTGTGTGACATCTTGTTGGTTTCATCTATGGATTTGGGCCTCACGTACCTTTGGGTATATCGAGGACTCCCTAGCTAAACCAATTGTCAGCCTTGTAGACAACCATCTAGAGTGTTAATGTGTTTGAAGTGACTGATCAAAACATTTGTAAAACATACACACACCTCAGTGCAAGTATCACATTCTAAGAATCAAAAACTTCTATCTAGTTGTTCCTATCTATTGCTTTCTTTTTTATTTGTTGAATGAATGTTTTCCAAACTTGGTCAATCCTAGCTTAGGGTACACTTAGCGTAGTCACTGCCTATTGCAGAAGTTGAACAAGTTGAAGAAAAATAACCAAAGTCTCTCAAAGCCAAGTAGATTCAAGAATTGATGTCAGAGCAAGCCAAACCCAAATAGAAGTTCCACAAAGTTAAACTCAAACCATCTTAGGCATACCAAGAACTTTCGGCCAAGAGAAAGGAACTAACACCAAGTCCTCAAATTTCCAAACTCCACAAAGTAGAGGATAAAGCTGCCAACGAAGCACTTCAAGAGGCTTGGTTAGAGCACACCATCAAATTTAGCCAACATCTAGAAGTTAATCCTGCTTATGCCTTACCAACTAGGCATGATTTCTATGATTAGACACCCTTGTTTCTCCACACCTTCTTGGATAAGCTTCACCTTAGAGTCATCTTTGTAGAAAAGTCATCCATCTTAGGTTATCCCCTTAAGCATTATTAGCTCATCCATCTCATTTAGGACCAAACCATCTAGGCAGCAATCGAAAATCTTCACATCCAAGCCTTTAAAAATTGTTGTCACCTTGCTAAAAGTTTGCCATTCCTAAAATCTTTCAAAACCACCAATCTCACCAAGGTTATCCCTTTGACAAAGCTTTGTCTAGGGTAATTTAGCTTTGTCACTTGTTATCCCTCATCACCTTGAGCTAAAGGTTGGGATCCACAAGTGGTCAATCTCGTGTTCTTCCTAAAGGATCATCAGTCTATCCTTAAGTTGACACAATCACCACCAAGCTTGCACATAGGAAAGCAGACATTTTGTGCTTTGGCAACATATCTTTGAAGTTAGAATCCAGAACCCAATCCTCCTTAGGTTTTGTCATATAGCTTTGCCTCAACCTAGGAAATCATTTGCATTGAAAAGCCTTCCTCCCTTTTGCATCCACCAGCATTTGTTGCATCTCATCCCTAGGAGCATTTTTCATGCCACCCGTCACTTGCTTAGCCAAGAAGAAAGAAACAATGGAGCCCTATCATTTGGATTGAACAGCCTCACCCCCCTTGAGCACTCAGCCATTCTTTAGCCCAGAGAAAGCTATGCCATCATCTACTGACATTGAAGCTTTCATGAACCAACCAAAAAATGCAGTATTGGTAAACGACATTATAGACAAGAACAAAGAGACAATCATGGCTAATTTTTGAAGGGACAATGTAGGAACCTTTGACTTTGGAAGACCCCCTCCATTATCAGATCCATCTCACCTATTGTTTGGTCATTTGCCACCACCCATAGGCTCTTATGATCCAAATTATCCTCAATATATGCCAAAAGAAGAGCCTCTAGCCAATCCATATGATCCAACAGACCCAAACATACCATCATCCACCCAAGTTGAAATCTCCATGCCGCAAGCCAACCTAGCCACCACCACTCCATCCTTGGTTCATACCTCTCCGCTCCAAACCCCCTTTGCCCTTCACTATTGGTGTTGCTGCTCCCCAACCCAGCCTTCCAAATCCACCCATCTCCCAAATCAGTGCTAGCATCTTTGGCCAACCTCAGCAATATACAATAGGGATGCCACCCATGGGGCCAAGTAATCAACCTTTCATCACCCCCAGCTTGTTCACCACAGCCCAAAGAACAATCCCATCATTTCCATTAGGTCTTGGGAGCTCAGTGCCATTAGCCACAAATCCACAAGCTACTACCCTCACTCCACAAAGCTATCAAACCCCACAAGCTACTACCAATGTTCTGCCCAGCTCTCAAGTGACCCAAGCTCCCGCCACCACTCTACCAAGCTTCCAAATCTACCCACCAAGCTATCAAACCCCATCAATTCCATTTCCTAGCTTTCAATTCCTACCACCTCCACCACCAACTAATCCATTACCTCCTATTACCAACTACTTTTCAATGCCACTTCTAGGAGGTAACCCACCAATCCAGCGAACCACCAATTATTTGCAGGTACCATCCCAAATAGGGGCACAACTGACATATATTGGTCAAGCTCCTCAAATCCAAAGAAAATTCCATAAAGCAATCCATTTATCCCACAGCTAGCTTATGTTCCTCAATCCCAACCTCAAATCCAATATCAGCAGCAAGCCTCGCAACATATGTAGCAATATGTGCCACCTCCACCTCAACAAACCGTCATCCACCATGCAGTTGCCCAAACAATGTACAATCCCTATCAGCAAATCCCTTACAGCCATCCATATTCAGTGGCTACCTCAAGGTACTCCTACATTGGGGGCACCCCAGCCATCACCATTAATTCATAATGGGAAGCCATGAAAATAGCTTTGAAGAACATCCAAGAGGGAAATGATCCAAAAATTTTCAAGTTTGAGAATGTGTGCCCTTACCCATTTGACAGAGCCATTACCATGACACCATTCCCCAAGCATTTTGAGACACCCAAATTTGACAAATTTAGAGGAAAAGGAGACCCTGTCACACATATCAAAGAATTTTACATGCACTACCAAGAAGTGGCATACGATGAAATCTTCCTCTTGTGTCTATTTCCCAAAAGCTTGGCTGGACCAGCTCTTGAATGGTTTTATAGAATCCCCTATGGCACAATTAAAAATTTTGCTGAATTATCTGAGGCATTTGTAGCCCAATAAGCCCATCTTGTTGAAACAGAGCTATCAGTAGTTGATCTTGTCTACACCAAGCAAAAAGGTGGAGAAAGCCTTCCTGAATATCTGCAAAGATGGGAAACCCTTACCACCCGCATATCTTTCATCTTGCCGAAGCGCCATTTGGTGAAAATGTTTATTGATAATGCCCATCCTAGCTTGGCTCACCACATGACCATGAACTGTTTGCAAACCTACAAAGATATCAAAGAGAAAAGAATGATCCTTGAGCAAGGAATCATTAAAGATGGTGTGGTCAAGATTTACAAGGAATCCAACCAAAATCAATCACATTCCAATGACAAGTCTAGGTATTGGAACAAAACAAGCACGTTGCAATAGATGGCGTCACTGACACTAGACATGTGAATATTGTTGGTCCTTCTCAAAATCAGTCCAACCCACCCTATCAACCAAACAATTAGCAAGCTATCAACTACCAACAGAAAAATAAACACAGCTATCAAAACCACAATCCAAGACCAAACTTTCAAGGGTCTAGCAATCAAGCTAATGCCATCAATGTAGCTGCAGGACAAAAGCCCAGATTCCAACCTACACCTAGAAACTATACACCCCTTGGTGAGCCATTGGATGTCATTTTTGAGAAATTAGTCAAGGAAAACCTCATCAAATTTCCTCCTACCCAGCAAATTGACCCAAGCCAATCCAAAGATGCATGGTACAAAGACAATGAGTACTGCAAATTTCATAGGGTAAAAGGTCACACTACCCTCAGATGCATGAAACTAAAAGATTATGTGGAGGACCTCATTGATCAAAAATAAATCACTGTTGGTGCCCAAACCTCTCCCAATGTAGGCTTGCAGATATATCAAAATGCTTTTCCTCCTCACAACAACCAAAATCTTGGAAAAGCACCTATCCAAGCCAACAACAACAACACCAACAACCGCCAGCCAAACCAACAGCATGGGAAGAACAATGACCACACTTTATCCTATATAGACTATGGTAGCCTCATAGGTTATATATCTGAGAAAGAGCCTTCTGTTAATGTTATCAATATTCAAGGACCAAACAATGAGTGTGCAGTCACCACTCGAAGAGCGCAATTTAACATCATAGGCCCACCAGTTTCACCAACACCATTAGCTCCATCAAAAAGCCAATACAATATCTTGGAACACCTTGGGAACATGCCAGCACAAATCTCCATTTTAGACCTTCTTCACACTAATCCCGTGTACAAGAACATCCTTAACAGTGCTCTTATAGAATCTCGTGTCCCTTCAGATATCAATGCTACTAATTTTTGTAATCTTGTTGGACACCTATCCTCCTCATGTGCCCTATCTTTCAAACCCACTGACATACCCATGGTCGAGCCAGATCACGCCCTTCCGCTTTACATAGCCATCATGGTATCCAATTTTGCCATGAAAAGAGTAATGATAGATAATGGATCAGCCTTGAATATTTGCACCCTAAAATTCATAAAACAAGCTGGGTATACTGAGGCAGATATCATCATTGAGGTTATCACCATCAAAGCTTATGACAACTTGGAAAGAGCCACAGAAGGAACTATTTTGTTGCCAATCAAGGTTGGGCCAGTCATCCAAGAAACACTCTGCCATGTTATTGATCTAAACCTACCATTCAACATCCTCCTCAGTTGCCCATGGATTCATGACATGAAAGACATTCCATCCACTTACCATCAGTGCGTCAAATTTCTGCATCAAAGCACTGAGGTAACCATCCATGTCGATCCAGAACCCTTTGCTTACTGGAATGCAGTTGAAGCTTCAAATACAAACCATTGCCTTGGAATCGATATTGGCACATCCATCACCAACTCATCCCACACTTGTAATGACCTAGAAACCATCCTCGCCTCTACCCTGTCTACTGTAAAGATCAATAACAAGGGTTGTGGAGAGTATAGTCCGTCAGATGCATTTGCTGTCGGGGCACTCCCACTTGATCCACATGCCCATGGACAACCGACATATCACAAAGATAAGGAGATTCCACCTGCTTGATACAAATAGTTTGGCCCAACAACCTTTGTATCCTCAAAAATCCCTCTTCATGAGGAGCTCACTCCAGATATCAACAATTGGTTACATAAGGATGCACCTCAAAGGAATCAGGCATGCCTTGATCACTTCAGCCAGAAGTATCCCCAAGAACATAAGCTCATCACTGACAAATGGAACTATCAAGGTGGTGGTCTAGGACTAGAAGAAAGAGGCATGCAGTGCCCCATCAACGCATAGAATTGGGAATTGAAGTCAGGTCTTGGCTTTGGCATACCCACAAATAAGGGCACCAATATGGATGGTCATGCTTTTTTGAACATTCACCGCGACCTTATCGAAATCAAAGACATTCCTGAGGAAGTTGAAAAGAGAGCCTACGATGATATCCTAGACCAAATCTCCCTCGAAGACTCTGTTCTCCAAGAACTATCCATCCACCTCATTGACCTACCACTCGCCCATCCACAACTCATAGATTGGGACCAACCAAGCGTCATACACATTGATGAGTTCACATCAAAGGAAGCACTTCTAAGATTCATGGGAGCTAAAAAACCTCACAAGAAAACAAAGACAGATTCTACCTATATCTACAAGCTAGATCCTAAGGGGTATTTTGGAAAAAATCCCCAACCTAGTTTCGATACACCCAAAACTAGAACTAAGGTGAATCTGAGACTAGCTAAGACAACAGAGAGAACCCCTTAGCAAGAAAATCCAAAGCCACAAGTAGAACATGAGGATTTAGCATTACCTCCTCAAGATAATCGACTAGAGATATCTTCTATTCTAATTGAGGATACTAGGGAAGTCAACATCAGTTCTTCAGAGATCCCTAGGCTTGTTCACATTGTTGCATCCCTGTCACAAGACCAAGCTGATCTCCTCTTTGAGATCTTAAGAGAGAACATTGGTCAATTTGCATGGTCATATCAGGACATGCCAGGGCTTGATCCAAAGCTTTTAGTTCATCATCTTGCAGTCAATCCACAGATCAAGCCTGTTAGAAAAAAGCTTAGAAAAATGCACCCCAAGGTGGCATTACTGGTCAAAGCTGAATTAGAAAGAATGTTAGCTACTAAGGTTATCTGACCTATCGACTATTCAGAGTGGATCTCCATGATGGTCCTCGTCACTAAGCCTTCTAGTGACATCAGAATCTGCACTGATTTCAAAGATCTTAACAAAGTTTGTCCAAAAGATGATTTTCCCTTGCCCAACATAGATATGATTGTAGATCTTACAGTTGGACATGAAATTTTGTCCCTCATGGATGGATTTTCTGGGTATAATCAAATCAAGATTGCAGAAGAGGATCAGCATAAGACACCATTCACTACCCCTTGGGGAACCTTTTGCTACAACATGATGTCTTTTGGCCTAAAGAATGTTAGGTCTACCTATCAAAGAGCTATGACATCCATTTTTCATGATCTCTTCCATAGCATTTTGGAGGATTATGTGGATGATATCTTGGTCAAGTCTCATACCTTCATGGATCATCTTGCTAACCTAGAGAAAGTCTTTGATAGGTTAGCCAAATATCATCTCATGCTGAATCCCAAGAAATGTGTCTTTGGGGTCACATCTGGCAAGCTTCTAGGCTTTATAGTTTCTAAACGAGGTATAGAGATCAACCCCAAGAAGGTCAAGGCTATCTTAGACATGCCTCCTCCCCAGACACTGTGATAGCTTCATTCTCTTCAGGGAAAGCTTCAATATGTTCGACACTTCATCTCCCAACTTGCAGATAAGTGTACACCATTTTCACATTTACTGAAGAAGGATGAGAACTTCAAGTGGGATCCTTTATGTCAGTGCAGCTTCGACCATCTCAAGCAGTATCTCATCAATCCCCCTATCTTGGTTCCACTAGTTCCTAGTTGTCCCCTAATTTTGTACATATCAGCAACACCTACTGCTCTAGGGGCACTTCTAGCATAGCTCGATGACTACAGTAGAGAAAGAGCCATCTACTACATCAGTAGAACCCTAGTTGGTTATGAACTCAATTACACTCCTATGAAAAAAGCTTGTTTGGCAGTTTTTTTCTCAACTCAAAACCTTCGCCATTACATGCTAAGTCATACCATCTAACTAGTCTCCAAGATTGACCCTCTCAAGTATATGCTCTCCAGAACAGCACTTACAGGCTGTTTGGGCAAATGGGTTATGCTCCTTAGCGAATTTGACATCCAGTATGTGGACAGAAAGGCAATCAAAGGGCAAGCTATAGTAGATCACCTAGCTGATGCACCTTTAATAGATGCTTATCCATTGATCACAGAATTTCTAGATGAGCATATCTGTCTAATTGAAGAACAACCCCCATGGAAACTTTATTTTGATGGCTCATACACATCTCATGGATCAGGGGCAGGAATATTGTTGGTCACACCTAAAGGAGATTACATTCCAAAAGCCTTCAAGCTATAATTCCCTAGCACCAACAATATAGCTGAATATGAGGCCCTCATAGCAGGATTAAAGATAACTGTAGAATGGAACATTGTTGAGCTACAAATCTTTGGCGATTCTCAACTCATCATCAAGCAAGCCCTAAATGAATATCAAACGAAAGATGAAAAGCTATTACCCTACAAAGAGCTAGTTGATCAGCTAACCTAGCATTTTACAAAGCCTTAGTTTACACAAGTGCCTCGAATATAGATCAAAGCAATAGATGCTATGGCTACTATAGGCTCACTCTTGGAAATTCCCAAGCAGCTACACAGTATGAGTTTTTAGTGGAGCAGCTCCTCACACCCGCCTATGTGAATGAGGATTCAAATTGTGTTTGTATCTTGGTTAGTCCCCAATCCCCTTGGTACCATGAGATTCACACTTACCTTAATGATGGTATCATATCCCCTCACCTCACACATACCCAATGCCAGAACCTCATCCAAAAATCATCCTACTATGTTATCATAGCCAATACCCTATATCGTCGGGGTTATCACGATACTCTCTCTCAATGTTTAGACCAAAATGAGGCCGCGATGGTGTTAAAGGAAGTACACTCTAGACTTTGTGGTGCCCACACGAGTGGTATTGTCCTAGCGCGACAAATCCTTAGAGCAGGCTACTATTGGCCTACCATTGAATAAGACTCTTGTGACTTTGTCAAAAAGTGTCTCCCATGTCAGCAACATGCAAATCTTGTGCATGCTCCAGCATAGGATCTACAGCTTATTGAACCACCTTGGCCTTTTTCTTGTTGGGGCCTTGATCTAGTTGGAACTATCACACCCCTCTCATCTGATGGACATAAATGGATAATAATAGCTATGGACTATTTCACTAAATGGGTGGAAGCAGTCCCCCTCGTCTCAGCTACAGGAGTTTAGGTCTCCAAGTTCATCTTGTACCACATTGTTTGTCGCTTCGGCATCTCATCCACCATCTTCATCGACCATAGAGGTAACTTTGAAAATCTCAACATGGAAGAATTATGCACTTCCCTCCACATCCATCACCACTTTTCTAGCCCATATTTCCCACAAGGTAATGGTTAGGCAGAGGCAACTAACAAAACCCTCCTCAAAATCTTAAAGAAAGTTATCAAGGATTCCGGCCGTGATTGGCACCTACAAATAAATCCAGCCCTATGGGCCTATCAAACTTCCTTCCGTACATCCACAGGAACAACTCCATACTCCCTAGTCTATGGTGCCGAAGTGGTACTACCTATAGAGGTTGAAATTCCCTCCTTGTGCATATCTTTGCAAGTGCAAATATCAGATGAAGAATACAGAGTAGCTCGGCTCACCCAGCTAGATCTCTTAGATGAGAAGTGACAACAAGCCTATGATCATCTCACAGTCTATCAAACTCGTCTCAAAAGGAATTTCAACAAGAAGGTGCTTCCACGACACTTTCAGCCAGGTGACATGGTCCTCAAAGAAAACATGAAAGTCCAAGTAGATCGAGAAAAGAAAGGCAAGTATGAACCTACATGGCTTGGTCCTTATGTTGTCAATACTTCCTTTGGCTTCGGAGCCTATCAGCTATCTACACCGGAAGGAGAACTCTTGAATGATCTTACTAACATCAATCATCTCAAGAAGTTCTATGCTTGAAGATCCTTGGTATACCTAGCTTTTGAAAAATATAAAAAAAAAATAGTAAAGAGAAATAAGCGTCCAATGGTGAAAACTTGGCAATTCAAGCACCTTGGATAGGTACCTTGGTGAAAACCTGGTAATTCAAGTGCCTTGTGTACTAAGACTAATCCATTATCTATCACTATCCTATCCCTCATCCATTCACCCACTATCCCATAAAACACCTGCTTGTTCCCTTGGTGTTCCAACCAAATATCCATAATCTAATGGAGCTCGTAAATACCTCCTGTACAGCTTGTAAAATCTTGTACCTTAGCTTGTAAAATCTTGTATTATACCTTGTAAATCTTGTACCATACCTTGTATATCCGAATCTTGTCCAAAGTTTGTACCATATTCTAGCCTGTAAATAATCTTGTATCCTAGCTTGTATACTATCACGTGCACACACAAAACCCCATTTTCACTTAAGCTTTTTGCAAACCATCTACCTATCCACCTATCACCTATTATAGACATCCCATCCTTCACAAACATTTCCATCTCACAAAAACCAAAACATGAACAAACTTGTACATTTGTAACATATCTTGGTCCATCATCTTGTACATCCTCTTTAGCTTAGTACCATTGTATCTATCCAGCGTTCATGTCAGTTCGTCCTTGATCAGCATCTTGCACCTATCGCACATCTTCCTTAGCTATTCCAATGCATCCTTTAGCTAGATTTCCTATCACCAAAGTGTTATTTTTCTTAGTTCAACTTGCCAGACACATCACTCATCCAAATCCACCATCTTAGGTGCTCTCTGATAGGTCCTTGCAGGATATAGCTTTCCTCATGTCTGATTTTGGTCTGTTAGTACCTCGTCCTACCCATCTTGTTGGCAAATGGTTCTCTTTTGGATTTTTTCTTTCTTTTGATTTGGACTCTTCCCTATTGGGTCTTGAAATATCTTTTCTAAGCAATCTCCTTGTTCCCTCCTCAAGGTTACCACGATCTTCCATATCATGGTATACTGCAAATGGGGCAATTAGAGTGTAAGGTCTTGCTCATGTATTTTGCTTGTTTTCTTTTCTACTTGTGGGTTACCCAGTGTCATTTCCACACTGCTTCCTTTGGGATTCATGTGTGATACTGGGGCAATCCTTGTGTATTTGTTTTGAGTCAGTTCGTCAGTCCTTTGGACAATTGGTGAAAAGGCCTTGATGTTCTTGGTAACCTTGGCAATTAACCAACAATCCTATAGCAAATCTAGTGCTCAACTACATGGTGGTACTTCTCTTTGAAGTATCCCCCTGCTCAAAAAGCTTCAATGGTTTTCCTTCATCTGCATTATCCCCCATCCATATCCAACATCCATCTCTCCTACCTGAGCTTATGCATCAGTATCTCTTTGAATCACTCCTCATCTTTAGCTTTAGGGATCCACAATCCTAGTCTTAGGGATCCATCAATCCAAATCAATCCACCAAGCCTCATCTTTCGAGATCCACAATCCTAGTCCTAGGGATCTTCAAAACCCATCTTCCACCAATTTGACTCTTTGAAATCCTATTGCATCAACTTTATAATCCCCTCATCCATCTCCCTATCCTGGATTCCTTTTTATAGCACTCCGCTCCTTCATCCTCCACCTTCCCTAAAGTCTTAAGCTTGCTTCCTCTTGTGCATCTGATTCTCCTTTATCATTCTCCCATAGTGAGAGTTTGAGCTAATTCAGCCCCTTCTCTTTGTGAATCTGAATTTCTTTGCTCATCCGAGATTCTTGTACTTTTCAAGAAGCCATCGAGCCTCACTTTCTCTCCCCGCCGCCTTCTTGAGGGGGCATCTCACAGTCCATTCTCTCCTCTTCTACTCTAGCCTTGGGCATCTTATTTTCTTATCTTTGATGCCATGCCACTTGCGGCATCACATCAAAGAGGGGCAAAATGTAGACACCTAAAAACCTTAAGAAAATGAAGTATTTTTATTTTTTGAAAAATTCCTGATGACATCATCATTAATTAATTAATTAATTAATTTTTATGCCATTAAATCTCTTTATCTTAATTAAAAATATTTAATTAAGGAATCCCTCCCAAAAATGTTTAAATCTTATTTAAACATTATTTCCTTATTTATTAATTACTTAATTAATAAATTGACCAAAAAACTCAAAATAAATAAAACATTTATTTTTTGTCCAAAACTTGGCCAATTTCCTTAAGACCACTAACCTCTTCCAAAATCTTCTAATCCTTCTTTAATTTTGATTAAAGGCTAATCCCATCATTTCCTACCCCTAATCCCAACTTGAAATATTTAATTAAGATTAAATATTAATCCTCATGTTTATTAAAAAAGTTTTAATAAATATCTCCTCAACCCAGACCCTTGAAATAAATAAAACTTTATTTATTTCCTAAAAATCTAATTTATCCTCATCCTAAGAAGTTCTAGACACTTCTAGAAAGTCTTCATCCTCATCCTAGGAAGTTCTAGACTATTCTAGAAAGTCTTTATCCTTATCCAAAGTCTAGACTCTTCTAGAAGATGTCTTTAAACCTAATCCTAATCCCCTCCTAACCTTGTCACATTCTCTAAACATGGGTTAAGACTTACTAACCCAAGCCAAAGTTAACAAATATCTCCTCCTTCACCCACCCTCATTAAATTCCATTAACTTTCCTATTACTAAGCTAATCCTAAACCATCCTAATCCATCCTCTAATCATTTGCACAATCCTAAGCAAGCTTAAAACCCTCCTAATCAATCCCAAGTCGAAATTGCTCTCATCTCCCTCAAAATATCTCAACCATAAAACTTTATGAAGCCTACAAGGTCATAAATGACTCTTCCAAGCCCTTTTATTGCTCTTACAAGCCATTATGAGGGTCTTTATGAAGATTTTATCCCTTGAGCCTCCTTTGTTGACTCATCCTTCCCCTTTCCTCCATCCTCTCACCTTGTGACATGTGTCACTCCCTGATTGGCTGTAAGGAAGCACAATCCATGTGCTCTCTTCTCATGCAAGCTGAGCCCTTCATGAGCTTTTTCCCATCCTTGCATCTTAGCCCTCAATTCCTCAAGCCTCTTGCCTATAAATTGGATCCTTCCCCTTTGCAAAATAACACAATCCATGAAGTAAAGTCATAATGCCATTTTAAGAAGCCATTTTACATCAAAACCATACACTCACACCCAAATTCCAACTCCATTTGAAGCCCTTTTTGAAGCATAAAGCTTGAGCATACATCCTATCTATTTAGACAAAGCCACTCAACAAGAGAGCTTCTTATTGAGAGAGCTCATTAATGGCTCATATTATCAATTGAGAGCTCATCTTAGTCTATCTTGAAGTTTATGAATTTTGTTTAGTTTGTAGAAGCTTTATTTAAATTTGGTTTCTATTAGCATACTAACATTGCTCATATACAATTCCAACTCAACCCCCTACACATGAAACTCCCAGGGCTTCCAACAAAGCACCTAATGCTTTACTAAGTGTGGTCGAATAGGTGAAGGAAAAACATGTGAATATTTCCATGTGGGATGACATTGCTACTATAGCCATGCAAAAGAGATTATTGCAACAAGAATTGGAAAAGTATTGAACCAAAGGATCAACCACTTAGCATGAAAAGTGCCACAATCCTAGTGCAACCATCAAGGGAGGAAGAAACAAGTAAAAAGTTTAGACCTCCTCCATTTTATGTTTTCCTAATTATAGGGGATAAACTAGTTCATAATTGCATGATTGATTCAAGGGCTAGTAGTTCATTGATGCATAGGTGTGTCATTGATTCTTTAGAAATGAAATATGAGCCTATTGTTAGGGATGTATTATAGCTGGATGGTAGTACCATCAAGACTATAGGGATCCTTAGGAATATTTAAATGGCCCTAAATGCATGCCCTAGTTGTACTATAACTCAAGATATATCAGTTGCTAAGGTCAAGCCACACTTTTCCATTTGTCTTTCAAGAGACTTCACTACCCAAAAAGGTAGTTAGATATCTTCTAATTGGTCATATATGTTTTTTAGAACAAGATATGGAACCAAGGCTTCAATAAGATTAGAGCCTCTAGCTCTCCAACATATTGAGCCCTACATCCCTAATCTCACCAATATGAATTATAGTATCATAGAAATGGATGAGAATGACATAGTAAATGAGCTTGCCACTTCTCTAGCAAATATACCTAATTCTCTCTTAGATGAATGGGCTAATTCATATCAATTTGATGCCATATTAGAAACCCTTGAGACAAGCCTTCGTACGGATAGTCTATCAAAAAAGGATGCTCTTGTCCCTAACCTTATGAAGACCAAAAAAGATATGAGTGGCCCATGGAGTATGTATTTTGATGGATCAAGGAATAAGAATGGATGAAGGGCTAGTGTGATGTTGATTTATTCTACACAAGTAAGGTATTACTTCTCCTTTAGGCTCCACTTCAGTTGTACCAATAATGTAACTGAGTATGAATCCTTGATTTAAGGTCTTCTACTTGTTCAAAAAAGAGGAATTCAAGCCTTAAATGTAAATGGAGATAGTGATTTGGTGGTTAATTGGGTAAGAAATCAGAATGCCACTAAGCATGGCTTGCTCAAGTCTTATAAACATAGAGTATGGGATTTTCTTGTAAAGTTCCAATGCATTTAATATTCAAAGCATCCCTAGGAAAGAGAATAGAAATGTTGATAGACTTGTAGTAGTGGGTGCATCTTGTGATATCATAAAGAACCTTGAAGCTGAAAAGAAGTAGTAGTTTAAAGTGGTCGTTAGGCCTGCTATTCCTAACAACAACACCAATTTGAAAGTGTTTGAATTTGATGCACAAATTGTAAGTTTCTTATAGAGTGAGGTATAATTCTTAGAAAGAAATCATTCAAGGTTACATGACCAGTATGGAGATCAGATCATCAATCTTAGTTCCAATAAGTTGCCTAAGAGTCTCATTACCTTAGAGGGTATCTTCAATCCTGATGACCAAGAAAGAGAAAGAGACATGAACCTAACTATTAACAAATATGATCATATACCAATCATGGTTGCTGATGGAAGGACTCTAAACATGGGAAAGCTATGCTCTAGAACTAAGTAAGAGAATTTCATTCATCTATGTCAAGAATTTAATGATGTATTTTCTTGGGCATATGATAATTGAAAGGGTTTTGGCCCTAGCTTTTTTTCGTATACCATAGATTTCATTAATAATGTCAAACATGTAAGGTAGAAGAAGAGGCTAGTGAATCCTAAGATTGAACCATTAATGATAAAAGAACTATCCAAGCTAATTAAGGCTAAAATAATTTTCCCTATTAAGCACTCATCATGGGTAGTGAACATAATCCCTATTAGGAAGAAGAATGGAGAAATTAGATTATGTGTAGACTTTAGGGACCTTAACCAAGCTTCACTTAAAGGTCATCATCCTCTCCATTCCATAGAATAAATGCTATCTAAGGTTAGTGGTTTAGAGAGGTTCTCATTTCTTGATGGATTCTCTGGTTACAATCAAGTGTTGGTCAAGGAGACTGACAGATATAAGATTGCATTTAGAAAAAAGTGGGGCACCTATGCTTATAGTAAAATTCCTTATGGACAAGAAAATGTAGGTGTCACATTTCAAAAGGAAATGGAGATGGCCTTCAAAAATATTATTGAGAGGTTTGTGTTGAATTAACTTGATGATACCATAGTGTATTCAAAGAATATGGCAGATCATTTTGGTCATCTCAAGCAAGTGTTCATAAGATGTAGAGAGTATGGAGTATCTTTGAATACAATAAAGAGTGTCTTTGCTACTAATCAAGGAAAATTGTTAGGAAACCTTATATCTAAGGATGGTTTGACCATTGATCCAGAAAGAACAAAGGAAATACTTTCTCTTCCCCTTCCTAGTCATAAGAAAGGTTTGCAAAGTTTTCTTGGTAGAATAAATTTTGTGAGGAGATTTATCCCTAATTTAGCTACCATAGTGAAACCTCTTAAAATAATTCTTAAGAAGTATATTGTCTCCTCATGGACAAAAGAAGGGAAGGAAAGTTTTGAAGAGATCAAAGTAGCCATAGCCTCGGCCCCTACTCCCATCAATCTAAATTTTGAGATTGATTTCATTATTTACACCTTAGGAGGTGAGTCGAGCATTTCTAATATCTTGACTCAAAAAAATGATAAGAATGAATAACAACCTATTGGCTTCTTTAGTGAAGGGTTTGAGAAATATGAAGACAAATACATTTATGTAGAGAAGAAATACCTTACAATCATAAGAGCTTTGAAGAAATTAAGAAACCTTCTGTTTCATAACAAGATCAATTTGTTAGTACCCCATACTAGTGTGAAGGACTTCCTTTTGAGTAAAGATATTGGTGAGAAGAGAGCTGGATGGATCAATAAGGTAATGGAGCATGATGTGTACATTTATATTACCATGTTGGTAAGGGGAAAAGGATTGTGCAAATAAATGATCTCATCTTAGGAATCAGATGAGGAAGTTGCTATGGTATTGACATAACAACAAGAAGCAAGAAATGATAATCCAAAGATTTGGATAGATGACATGAAGAATAAGGCTAAAAGGAGATAGTTTTTATTATAGTTAAACCCCTATGCTATAGTTGATGGTACCCTATTTAGGAGAGACTTCAATGGAGCCCTATTGAGATGCATTGATACAGACCAAGCTACAAGAATGATCAAAGAAAATTTCATGATGGTCTTGATGGTAGCCACTTTTTAGCATGTACAACTACAATGAATATTATGAGAGCCATCCCTATTCCATGATTGTCATAGACATGTGAGAAAGTGTGAAAAATGTGTTGGCCATCCCTATTCCATGATTGTCATAGACATGTGAGGAAGTGTGAAAAATGTGCTTTATTTTCTAGTAAACAAAGACTTGTATCTCTTCCTCTTCATCTCATTTAGGTAGACCAACATTTTTCTTAGTGGGGATTGGATTTCATAGGCCCTATCAATCCACCTTCTAGTTTTGGACACAAATGGATTCTAGCTGCTATGGATTGATTTGCTAGATGGATAGAAGTAGTTGCATTACAAGATGCCACAGAATCTTCAATTGTTGAATTCCTTGATGGAATTATAGCTAGGTTTGGTGCCCATCCAACCATTATTTTAGATAATGCAAAATATTTTGTAGGATCTCAGATTTGTGCATGGGCAGTTGATGCTAATATCTACTTGAACACATCCTCAAACTACTATCCTCAAGGCAATGGATTGGCTGAGTCATCTAACAAGAATCTAATTAGTATTATGAAGAGGACTATTGAGGATAACTAAAGGTGTTGGCATTGGAAGTTAAAAAAACACTATGGGTTGGCAAAATAACACCCAAGATAGCCAGAGGAAATTCTCCTTTCATATTGGTATATGGTAGAAAAGCTAGGCTCCCAATTTCATTGGAGTTTCCTACTCTTGAGCTAGATCATCAGTTGGAGCTAATTGAAGATGATGCTATGTCTATAAGAATGGTAGAACTTATGGAGCTAGAAGAGAAAAGAAATTAGGCCATACAGATCATAGAAGCACATCAACATCAAGTCAAGAATTCCTTTGATAGGAAGGCTAAGTTTAGAATCTTCAGAGTGGGTGATCTTGTCTTAAAATAGGATATAGATAGGGAAAAACCAAGGAGGAACTCAAAATTTGATGTACTATGGAGTGGACCCTATATGGTTATCAATCACAAACATGCCAATGTTGGAATTATTTAGAATAACTAAGAGGGGTGGTTAATCAATTATTCAAGGTCTAGATGAATAAATAAAACTTTTCATAGCTTAGTGAACCCATAAAACATTTATCATCATGCATGCATCCATAAGATTATGCAATCACTTAAAACTTGTAGATTACTGTCAGATAATTTGCATAAATGTAAATATGAAACATAAAAAATTCAAAAACACAATTGACACAATGATTTATGTGGAAACCTAATTTGGGAAAACTCACTAGTAACATGTCACTCTTTTTCACTCTTCTTAGGTGATGCCCTGTGAAAGGCCAACCTTATTAAAGGGTACAATACACATTGTTAAATGTGACCCTATTAAAAGATTTCAATTATCCTATTAGGAGTGATCCTTGTTAGAGGACTTTAGACCACTCACTTGGAATGTCACCCAGTTAAAGGATTTACAAATGACTATTAGGTCAACCTTAATCCAAAGGATTTACCCTAGATTGATACAATTGTTGGAGAGTAAGAATAAGGTTTGATCTGATAACAACTTACAACTCCATTTGAAGATTTCAAATCTCTATTTTAGTCCTCCATTCTCCTTGGCTTTCACACATTTCAGCTCTAACAACTTGTTCACCCTGCAAGAATCCATACCCTTAAGCTTGCTTGCTTAACATGTAAATGTAGACTCTTAATTAGATCATTGAATGAAGAAATACCCTTAACTCCTTGTCTTTCATTTTATGTTCTTGCACATGACAATGAAAGAGAATTAAGATCTTTTGTCATTCATTCTCCATCATCCAATTTAGGTTTAGGATAGATTAGGTAGGATTTAATGATTCTACCCCTCATTTCATATCACTTCTAGAAACTTCTCCTTCAATCCTCTTTGAATCTATCTCAAAATAGTTTACCAAGAATTTTGTACCACCAGATCATCAATCTTATCTTCCAATTGGTTCACAAAATCTAAGAAAACAAACTTTTTATCTCAGATCCATCAAATTCATGACATTTCTAATGATGTTGACACTCAACATTGACTAGCTTCTAATGCTCACAATATACTGCATTGCTTGACATCCTCTATAAAATCACTTGGCATGAACTCAATCTTTACTCTAGGTTCTATTGTTACATATTTTGATCAAATCTTATTCATCAATCAAATAAGTGATAGTACTTAAATCATATGAGTAGTAGTCTTACCAGCTAAATATAGGTCTGACATTAGTGACAAAATAATGATTAAAACACATTTATCATCAAGGTAAACTTTAAGAAACCCACCTCCAAAAGAAGATATAAAATATTGGTGAATCTTTCATTATTTTGAAAAAAAGATTAAAAAGTTCTATTGGCAAATTTCTCAATTTTTTATTCTAAATATGATTAATATTTGCGATTATTTTTGAATCATAACTTTTTTTTATAAAATTTTGATGAATCTCAATACTAATAGGAAGTTCATTAATCGCCATAGAATATTACAAATCAAAATTTATTTTTTCTTTTACCTCATGGAATATTATGAGGACCATTACATATACTTTAAATCAATAGTGAAAACTAAATATTGGTGATATATCCCTAAAGTAACTAATAATTATGATAATTATTGGTTAGTTAAATATAATTTTTCTAATAATATATTATATTTAGGTGACTCAAATCTAATCATGTAATGAATATTGTGGTGAATATTTGAGTTTAAATTTTTAAATAAAATAAATTATTGAGCAATTTTAAATATTCTAGAACTAAATTTTATAAAATAATGGTGATTTAGGTTGTATCAAATCTTAAATTATTAGCCAAATTACTAGCCAAAAAATTCTGAAATTAGCCAATTTGTGAATATTAGCTACTAAATAATACCTTGTTTATCATACTTTTATCAATCTATTTTCAATAATCTCCTTCAACAATCTCCCTCTTTGACATTGATGTCAAACTAGACTAATCAACCAAACTAACTAGGTTAAATAGTAAGACCAATAAAACACAAAAAAGAAAATAATTCCTTGTATTGAAATTGTTGGTGTAAATAAGTATTTACTATTTACAATTTACTTAAGTTTACTTAGGTTAATGCATTATTTTATTATTTCTTAGGTGGGACACTTAGGAGTTTTCATACTTTTATGAGTTGTCATGTTGACAACACAAAAGTAAGCAACTCTAATTTAGCACATGGTGTCTACAACATTGGAGTTTGCATAATTAACTGAGTTATCATATAGACAACAAAGTTATTCACACTCCTAATTTGGCACATGGTGTCTACAACATTATTTTGCATGCTACACCTTTGTAGGCTTATCCTCTCATCATCCCACTTACTTTTGTGCTTAATGGAGGATAACCCATACTTGGTGGACATGTGCCTAGTTGTATGACTTATCATGTTGATGATAACTATGCATTCTAGAAGCATTCTAAAGGCCTTTATATATAGGCACTCCTAGTGTACTTTCATATTGAATCGAATACATATCGATATTATGATCATAATCTTTCTAGTCTACTATTGTGCTTGTGCTTGAGTTCTTTGATCTTGGGTGAATTTTTCCCTAAAGAAAATTCTTACATGGTATCAGAGCTTGGAGAATTTCTCTTAACATAACTGTTCAATACCATTGTTACTTTAGCACCTTGACCCAAATCTAGAGTATCACTATCATTGGGAGTGTTTAGAGCTAGAATAGACCTCACCATTACATCTGGAACATCAATTCGATGAAAATTGACTATAAATTTACCTAACCTAGGCCAAAATCAATTCTGAGGCAATTTTTTTTTACAAACTAGCACCTAAAGGTCCAATTTGCAAGTCTATTATGATCATTCTCTAGATCTATAATTTTAATTTAGATTAGTATTTTTAATTTTCTCAGCAATCAGTCTGAATATTTCTGCATATTTTCAAAAAAAATTCAGCCTATTGGCCTTGCAAAGAAATTTTTTTTGCAGGAACTAAAAAATGACACCCTAGTCCCTACAGAATATTCCATCAAAATATTCCCTTTTATTTGACTACCTACACATCACACATTTTGGGTGGTATTAATATTTAGGTGAGAATCAACTTGGAAAATCAAATCTAATAGATAGATTCCACCCACCTCCAGCTGAGCATACTCAACTTTCGATCAAGACTACTCTAGCAGATGCTCTTTGTTTAATCTTTTGAGGGCCTTTACTTTTAAACACTATCAACTTTTCCCCCACCATGCATGCAAGATCTTTTCCCAACTCTTAGCATGTAATACAACCATTTCGGCATTATTTTTTAGCATTTGATCCCCTAGTAGTGACGATTTTGTAAGCTTCACTTGTTTGTAGATTTCTAATCACTGCTTTTATTCTCTTTGGCAAACACTTGACCATTTTCTGCTTCTAGTCCCATGAAACATGTTGGTAGCTTTAAATGCTTCCTTGGTCACTATCTTTCACTATATTTTGGCCAGCCCACCATTGGGTTCTCTACATGCTTCACTAGTTGTCCACACAACATACACATGATGTCCACCAGTACTTCTGCATAGGTGCCAATTGGACCAGTGCTCATAGACACACCTATGCCCTTGCCATGTCAGACTATGACATATTGGACTACATATAGTGCTAGCTTAGCTTTCTTGTACTAAACATGGAGCCATGTCATCATTTTTGTACAACCTACACATGTCGTCTGTGGAGCCATGTCAACAAGAGGGTTGTTTTTTGCCAATGTTAGCCAAACACAACATTAAATTTGATGGCTATCTAACTATCATTTCTAGGCATTTTTAACTATTGTGACAACTATTTGATCATCAAATTTAAGATCACATTTTTCTGCCCACATCCCTCTTCAAATGCAATTTTGATTTGATAGTCTGAATTTGGGAGGTCATAATTTAGTCATCTGGACTCCAAATCAAGTGCAATTATTCGTTATTTTGGGTAGAATTTCCTAAAAAAATTTAGTGGTAGTGTTCTTTTCTATTTTTGGTGAAAGGATTTGTTAGAAATTGCATTTTTGGCAACTGTACCTATCTAATTCTTCATTTTGTAACTTGAAATGCTCTATACGGGCTCATCTGGTCACATTTTTAGGTTCCATTTTTTTTGAAAGTGTGTTATTTTTTGTCTAATTTCTAGATCTACAATTATATTATAGGTTTGTGTGGACAAAAATATCACTATCAAACTTAGGGCCTTTTCTACATTGTATTGCTTTGATTACTTTTCAAAATTATTGTACATCTCAACTATAGTGTTTAGTGATAGATTTGAGCCTCAAAAGGTAGTTTTAAATAGAAAAATTAGAAGTCCACTTTGTACATTTTGACAATTGGCCTATGTACACACTAAATATAAACTTCCAAAAGCATCCTTTTTTGGGGGGGTCTTTTGATTGAGCGAAAGGGGGGGTGTGTATTGTGTTCTCATGTCTCTCTTTTATGCTATTTACTTTTCTGCATTATGGGTTCACCTAAAGGTCCACTTCTAACTTCATGCAATTATTCTACATGGAAAGATATTATATGGAGTAGATTAATGGAAAAAAGGTTCAAATCTTTATGTTGATGGGACAATTCCCAAACCCACTGATGCTACAACACTCTTTGATTGGAAAATTAAAGACCAACAAGCTTTAGGAATTATCAGAATTTATGTCCATAGAGATCTCTTCTTCCACATTTCCAGTTTCAAGGAACCTAAACTTTCTTGGGACAAACTTGAATCATTTTACAATAAGGTGGACGAGGAAAAAGGATACCAGATTGAGGATGACCTACTTCTATTGGGTCCAAAGAACTTTGACACAATTCAAGATTATATCAACAAAGCCAATGAGTTTAGAGCACTACTTAAAGATTGTGGTAATCCCATGAAGGATGTAAAGTTGATTCATCACATCCTAAAGAGGCTACCTTTAGAGTATGCTTCCTTTTTTTTGAGTTATAAGACTCACAACTTAACAATGGGAAGTTCTTTCCAAAAGCATATATTTGATGCATTTGTAGAAATGTCGATTTTTGAACAATCCTACTTGATAGATATGAGACTTATCACATCATCAAAGACCAAAGCATTGGTGGCTAGTAAAGAGAACCAATCAAGTCAAGGAGGAAAAAGTTCAAGCAACAACAAGAAAAAGTAGTGGAAGCAAAAATCACAATCTAAGACAACAATCCTCCTCATGGCAAGGCAATTCTTCTTCCAACAAGAAGGGAAGTAATGAAAGGAAGGAAAAACTTTTTTCTGCTTATTGCAAGAAACCAAATCATGATGAGCATCATTGCAAGACTAAGAGAATTGATGAGTTGGAAAACCCACTCAAGAAGAATAAAATTCAATTTCCAAATGCTTCCAAGGATTCAACTCCAACCACTTCAAAGGATCAAGTTCTTCAATGGAATGGATTCTTGACTCAGGTGCCTCATATCACATGGGTTCTTCAAAGGGAGATTTTTCTTCATTTAAGTAGTCATAGGTACTACACATCTTTGTGGGAGATGATACAAAAATGGAGGTTGAAGGGAAAGGACATGTGGAGATGGAAAATGGGGAATTCATAGACATCCTTTATGTTCCAAATCTTAGCTCTAATCTCCTCTCAATTTACCAAATAACTCACCTTGGAGATTGCAACAAAGTTGACTTCCTTCCAAATTTAGTAATGGTGCAAAGTATCAAAGATGATTCATTGGTTGCAGTGGGGAAAGTCAATCATGACAAGAGGATTTATTCCTTCTCCCACTTTGTGCCTAAGTCTCCTTCACATGCCTTGTTAACTCAATATAATTCTTAAATCAAATTATGGCATGAGTGATATGGTCATCTTGCCTTCTACTATCTTTAGCAACTTTTCTCAAAAAACATGGTCAAAGGTCTACCTATAATCAACTTTTCTAAGGGTGAATGTTGATCATGTTCAATAGATATGCATCCAGAGGAGAAGTTTGATAAAGGGAATTCTTTAAGAGATCCAATTGTTCTTTAGTTGGTTCACATGGTACTAGTAGGTCCTTTTGTAGTCACATCAGTCAGCCAGGGTTGCTACATACTTACTTTCATTGATGACTTTTCATGCTACACATGGATCTACTTTCTTCGTCACAAGAATGAAGTGTTGAACAAGTTTCTAGCCCTCAAGAGTCATGTTGAACAAAAATCCAAGAAATCCATCAAAGTTCTAAGGGTGGACAATGAAAGCATATATGTGACATAAGACTTAAAGACTTTTGCAAACTTGAGGGTATTGATCTCCATAATCCACCAGCATTTAGTGCGCACAAGATTGATGTTGTAGCACTAAGATTACAAACTCTTAATTCAATGGCATGTTGCATAATACAAGCCAAGTCTCTTGATCCATCACTTGAAGTCAAAGCTATCAGTAGTGCCAATCACATACTTAATAGGTCTCCTCATAATGCCTTAGATGGAAAGACTCCTTTTGAGATAGAAAACCAGTTGTGAAACACTTCAAAGTCTTTAGTTTTCCAGCATGGAAAAACATATCTTCCAAGTGATGCAAGGCACCACCACCTAGGCCTTGTACTTTCATTGGATATAAAGATGATATTAAGGTGTAGAGACTATTAGATCATAAGACTCATGAGATCTTTGTGGAGAATGATGTTCACTTTGAGGAAAGTTCACCCAACTTATCCTCTAATCCTCTCTGCACTACATACACTATAGAAATTGATAGTTAAACCAATGATAGTGATTCAATAGACTTCAATATGTGGGGTTCTATTGATAGTTCCAGTGAGAGGTCATAACATCAACATAGTCCACACACATACATTTCCATAGTGATAGGTCTAGCACACTAGGGTAGACCTTGTCTTCTAGCTCTAGTAATAGGGGATGACTACATAGCAGATATGTCAAGTTTGTTTGTGGATTCACACATCAAAAAGTTAGGAGACATCATTGATGATGTACATCTTCTCTTCGATGACAAAAATTCTTCTTCAGTTGTTGTGAGGGCTCACTCTAACCCTCATGTCCATTCTCTAAGTGATCAATCTTCATAGGTTGATATGATTGTAGATCCTTATGTATAGCAGTTATAGGAGGTTTCTTTATCATTTGAGGAGATAGTAGGATCTTTGGGATAGGTTCTACATCCATCTTTTCTATATCTGCATTTTTTTCTCTTCAGAGGTGTTGGAAGGGGTAACCATTAGTATTGACATAGGGATAGTTGAGTAGGTTTTAGAGACAACATTCATCAACAAGATTATTTCTACACATAGGGGAAGCATCTCAATTATACCTTTGCCATTGTTTCTTCCAAAGGGGAGGAACATTATTCAACACTCATCAACTAGCTTCTACCTTGGATCAGCTATCATTGATTGGCACTCTTCATTGGGGGGGAACTACCTTTTCTCTCTTCTTCTTCTCTTTTATGGGGGGACTTTTTCCTCTTATGGGGTTCTGTCCTCATACTTCACTTTTGTATATACTTGATGTATGTCATAATGGGGGGGTCTTGATTACTCCATCCATCCATGCATCTTGTCTTTTCATCTCTCTTTTTTGGGGAGGGTTTTTCCCATGAGGTTTTTCCTTTTTCTCCACTTTATGAGAGATTGCATTTCATTATGTACATGGGTACCTAACATGGCCTAGTAGCTAAGACCCATTATGCATTTCATCCTAGTTTCTATGAGCTTAAGTGCATTCCTCTATGTTGTACTTAAGGGGGGCTGTTGGTGTAAATAAGTATTTACTATTTACCCTTTACTTAAGTCTACTTAGGTTTTTGCATTATTTTATTATTTCTTAGGTGAGACACTTAGGAGTTTGCATACTTTTCTGAGTTTTCATGTTGGCAACATAGAAGTAAGCAACTCTAATTCAATAATTTAGCACATGGTGTCTACAACATCATTTTGCATGCTATACCTTTGTAGGCTTATCCTTTCATCATCACACTTACTCCTATTCTTAATGGATGATAACCCACACCTAGTGGACACGTGCTTAGTTGTATGACTTATCATGTTACTGATTCCTATGCATTCTAGAAGCATTCTAGAGGCTTTTATATACAAGCATTCCTAGTGTAGTTTCACATTGAATCAAATACATATCAATATTTTGATCATACTCTTTATTGTCTACTATTGTGCTTGTGCTTGAGTTCTTTGATCTTGGGTGAATTTTTCCCTAAGGAAAATTCTTATAGAAATCTCTACCTCTATCAACAACTTTCATCTTCTTAATAGGTTACAAAAATCTATTGTGTCATCCTTATGACTCACTCTGAAATACTTCTCTCCATTATCTTCCTCTTGCTAGGTAGATGTAATTATCAGATACACTATCAAAATTTCTCCCTCATACTGTGAGTAGTTAGGATTAGGATTTCTCCCTCTATGTTCAATCTCTTTTATTTCTCTTTCTTTGACAACAATGCCAAAGACTTGTTATCTTAATATGTAGATATGAACTATTTCAGTTTCTCACGCTGTCACCTTGCTTGTGACTAATTTGTAGGTCCATCTCTTTGATTAGTTTAGGTAGCACCTAAATTAAGATCCATTGCATCCATTTGTAGCATATTTCAATCCATTTATTTGATGCAAGGCACTCCTTTTGTTACTTAGTTAGCCTTTGATAGGGGTATCACCCCTAGTTTACCTCTTAGATGCTCAAAAGCATCCTTAGGTAATGCTCTTGTGAAGACAATTTTCTCTTTTGTGTTAACATATTCCATCTTCACCTCTTTATCTTGAACTAATTCTCTCAAGTAATTATACTTGATTACAATGTGCTTAGTATTTGTGTGCATCATAGGATTCTTTGATATATTTATAGCACTTGTATTATCACAATAAAGTACCATTGGTTCAGTGATCTCTTCCTTCATACCTTTGAGTAGCTATTTGATCCATACAATGTTTGTGGAATTTATAACAATAACAACATATTCAACTTCAATATTAGATTATGAAGTGCAATTTTGTTTCTTGGTAGTCCATGTAACTAGCCTCTTGCCTAAGAAAAATGCTCCTCCAATAGTTCTTTTTATGTCATCAATGTTTCCAACCCAATTAGCATCAATATAGGCTATTAATTAAAATTTCCTTTTTTGCTTATAGTATAGATGATATTCTTCTATTCCTTTCAAATATCTCATTATTCTTTTTATAGCCATCAAATTATTCTCTCTAAGATTAGAAGAGAATCTTGTAGCTATCTCTATAGATAATGTAATATTAGGTCTATTAAGTACTCCATATTATAATTTTCCAATCATAGACCTATAATGTTTGATTTACCTCAACTAAATCATCATTCTTTGACAATTTGTGTCCTATTACCATAGGTGTACTTACTAGTTTGGAATCTTCCAATCCAAAAAAATTTAATATCTCCTTGACATACTTTGATTGAGTTATGTATATACCATATTTCATTTGATATATTTGCAAACCTACAAAGAACTTGATCTCTCCAAACATAGACATCTCAAATTCTTGCTTCATTTCATTTGCAAAAGTCATACATAAAGCATCTTGACCTCCAAATATGATATCATAAAAAAAAAATTAGATAAAAAATACCTTTTCCTTTCTCTATCTTCATGTATAAATTGTTGTTATCATCAATCCTTTTAAATCCAATCTTCACTAAATAATTATGAAGTCTTTCATACCATGCTCATGGTGCTTGTTTCAAACCATATAGAGCTTTGTGTAATCTACATACCATGTTCTTATTGTTAACATCAAAAAATCCTTCTAATTGTTTTATGTAAACCTATTCCTCAATATGTCATTATTAAATGTAGATTTAACATCCATTTGATAAACTTTGAAACCTTTGTATGCAGAATAAGCAAGAAAAGTTCTTACTCCTTCCAATCTAGCAATAGGAGTAAATGTTTCTCCACAGTCAATTCCTTCTTCTTGTGCACATCCTTTGTAGACTAATCTTGCCTTGTTCCTTGTGACTTCACCATTTTCATCTACTTTATTTTTGTATACCCACTTGGTGCCAATTGCATTTTTGTCTTCTAGTCTAGGAGCTAGAGTCCATGTCTTATTTTTCTCTATTTGTTCAATCTCTTTTTCCATGGCTTTTCTCCAATCCACATCTTCGAAGGAATCTTTCACTATTTTAGGCTCTTTCATACCCAACAAGCATGTATCATTTCTCAACTTGTTTATTTTCATTGGTCTAGCATCTTTATCTCTAATGACTTTTGCAACAAGATGATGTCTCTTGACATATTTGGACAATCTTGGTTTAGCTTTGGTTTCTTCATTTGGTCTATCTACTTTAGAGTCACTATGTACATCTTTGTCAGGTAGTTCAACATCTCTCTCATGTACACTAATCTTAAAATTAGAATGCACCTCAAATTTATTCTATAAATCAGCATTTGAATGTAGCTCGGTTCCTAAATGCAACTTGACATTCAGAGTTTTTGACTCAAAAGTCACTAAAACTTGTTGTTGATTAGTACCTTAATTTTTAGCATCTTCTTCAATAGGCATACATTCATAAAATTATACAAATGATTTGTATTCTTCTATTTATTTCATAGGTTCAACCTCATATACTTTTGTATATTCATCAAATTTCACATTTGCACTTTTCAAAACTTTGTTATTGTTAGTATTTAAACACTTATAAGCTTTACTTCTTGTGGAATAACCTAGGAATATACCTTCTTCACTTTTTGCATCTAGTTTTCCATTCTTGAAATCTTTGAGAATAGAGACTTTGCTTCCAAATACCTTAAAATATTTTACATTGGGTGAGTATCCATACCATCATTCAAAAGGTGTTGAATGAGTACCTTTCTTGACTTGTACACAGCTCAAGGTATAGATAGCTATACTTATAGCTTCTCTCGATAATTCCAAAGAAACATTTTTCTCCACCATGAGTGTCCTAGCATAGTCCATTATAGACATGTTCCTCCTTTTAGAAATTCCATTTTGTGGAGGGGTTCTAGGAGCATATGTCTATCTTCTGATACCTCTGTCATTATAAAACATCTAAAACTCATTTGAAGTAAATTCTCTGCCTTTGTCAAATCTCAAACATTAAATTAGATTTTTACCTATTTCCTTCTCAATCTTGCTAAGTATCACTTAAACATTTGGATAGCATCAGATTTCTATTTCAGAAATATAACTGTCATCATTCTAGAATAATCATCAATAAGAAACATAATGTACTTATCTCCTTTGTAGCTTTGCACTTCAATTGGTCCACACAAGTTAGTATGAAAAATATCTAATATTCCTTTAGAGGTATGAGTTTTACTCTTAAAACTTGACTTTGTCATTTTTCTTAACTGACATTATTTGGAGATTGTATTATCAAGCTTCTTCAACTTTAGAAAACCTCTAACTTTTCTCATGTTACTGATAACAACCAAGTTATCAAAGTTAACATGACATAACCTTTTGTTCCATAGCCATAGATCATCATATTTTATAATTAGACAAGTACCATCCTCTATATCAAGGTAGAATAGATTACTTCTAGTTTGATCACCCTTTCCAATTAATTTTCCATTGGTATCATATATCTTAGCAATCATGTTTTCAAACTCAACCTTACATCTTAAATTATTCAGTTGTGACACACTCAATAGATTATAGTTAAGTCCTTCAACATATTATGCATTATCACATAAAATCTTTTCTATGAGTTTGATAAAACCTTTTCCTTTTATCAAACATGATGCATCATTACAAAATATTACACTATTTCCATCATAATAATTCAAAGTATTGAACTTACTTTTATCTCTAGTCATATAATGTGAACATCCACTCTCAATGATCCATTTGTCATTCTTGTTCACACAAGACACAAGTATAGTTGCCTCATCCTCATTAGATTCATCCTTCATTGCAACATAAACCATGTCATCATCATGTTCGTCAGATTTATCTTTTGTTTCCTCTTCAATAATGTAGATGGACTTCTTGCCTTTTTATTTGTAATCCTTGTTGTCTTCATCTCTTCTACTTTTCTACTTGTCACCATCTTTGTAGTTCTTTTTCTCTGGACATCTAGTAGCAATATGACCAACTTCATTTCAATTGAAACAAATGATAGGTAATTTACCTTTAAACTTTCCTTTACCTTTGTGAAATCTCCTTGCCAGTAGTGCTTCAAGTTGATCTACATCCTCCTCATTTGTATTAGTATCACTGGACAATACTTTGCCTTTTTCTTCTTCTTCTCATTAGGTTCCTTCAATAACAACTTAGATTTGAAAGTAGATTCAATATTTTTCAGGTTTGTAATTATCAAAGTTAGATAGCTCAAAAGAAATGAGCCTACCTACCATACCTTCAAGAGAGTGTATTCTTTGGTATAAATCTTAGTTCTTGTATTGTATAAACTCTAAAGGCATATATAAGCAACCAAGTTCTTAAATCTTTGTTTAGTACAGTGTCATCATCTATTGCACTAGTAGCTCCTCTTATTGCATTAACAACATATTTTATCCTTGAGCAATATTGAGCAATATTTTCACCTTCTTGTGTTCTCATATCATCAAACTTACCCCTAAGACTCTCAACTTTGGCTCTTAGAAAATTATTTTCTCCTCCATAGATGGTGTGTAGAGCATCCCACATTTTCTTTGCACTATCATAAATTTAACATAACTTAAGGTAGAGGCAATCTCTAGCATTGCCTAGTTATGTTCTTTCTTCTTTCTCAAATTTTCAGTAGTTAGGGCTCCAATAGGATCAACATGCTTAGTAGTAATGGTAGATTGTGTATGATCTCCAAGTCCTCTAAGGTTTAGCCTCATCAAACTTTACCATGGAGGAAATTTATCTCTATTAAGCTTGGGTATATCTCTTTTTGACATCTTGATCTTTGTGCTTCTAGTATCTTCAAACTAGTCCTCTTAAGAAAATGGCTCTAATACCAATTGTGCTTCTAGTACCTTCAAACTTTTCATAGCTTAGTGAACCCATTAAACATTTAACATCATGCATGCATCCATAAGATTATGCAATCACTTAAAACTTGTAAGTTACTATCAAATAAAATTATAGAAATGTAAACATGAAACATAACACATTCATCAACACACTTGACATAATGATTTACATAAAAATCCAATTTGGGAAAAACCACTAGTAACATGCTACTATTTTTCACTCTTTTGAAGTGATGCCCTATGAAAGGCCAACCCTATTAAAGGTTACAATACACATTGTTAAATTTGACCCTATTAAAGGATTTCAATCTCCCTATTAGGAGTGAGCCTTTTTAGAGGACTTTAGACCATTCACTTGGAATATCACCTGGTAAAAGGATTTACAAATGATTGTTAGGTCAACATTAATCTAAATGATTTACCCTAGACTAATACAATTGTTAGAAAGTAACAGTAATACTTGGTCTAATAACAACTTAAAACTCCATTTGCATATTATAGATCTCTATTTTAGTCCTTTATTCTGTTTGGCTTTCACACATTTTAGCTCTGATAGCTTGTTCACCCTTCAAGCATCCATACCCTTAAGCCTTCTTGAGTAGCATGCCAATGTAGACTCTTAATTAGGTCACTAAATGAAGCAATACCCTTGACTCCTTATCTTTTTTTAAGGTTCTTGCACATGACAAAAACCATTTCTTCTAACTAGCCATCCCTTTAGATAGAGAATTAAGATCTTTTTTTATTCTTTCTCCATCATCCAATTTAGGGTTAGGATAGATTAGGTAGGATTTAATTAACATACCCCTCATTTCACATCACTTCTAGAAACTTCTCCTTCAATCCTCTTTGAATTCATCTCAAAATGGTTTAACATGAATTCTGTACCACCAACTATCAATCTCATCTTCCACCTAGTTCACATAATTCCAAAAAATAAACTTGTCAGCTCAAATCCATCAAATTCATGATATTTCTAATAATGTTGACACTTGACATTAACTAGCTTCTAATGATTGGTACATACTGTGTTACTTAGCATCCTCTATAAAATCACTTGGCATGAACTAAATTTTACTGGTGCTTAGCATCAACTAAACTTTACTTGACGTCCACTGGTTTTCTTGGCACACACTAAAATAGACTCTTACTCAGCTCCAACTAACTTGCACTAACTTTGTTCAATGCCTACTATCCATTCAAACAAGCTTGGTAGACAAACTTTGTTAAACTTGTTCTTCTAAACTTTCTTAATGTAGAAAACCTTTACAACCTTAAGTAGATTATCAATGCACTATGATATCATTGTCTTAAGGGATTCTTGTAATCCTTTTTATATCATAACTCAACCTTTCCTCTAGGTGTTTTTGTTACATCTTTTGATCAAATCCTCTTCATTAATAAAATAAGTGATAGTACTTAAATCATATAAGTAGTCTTGCCAAAAAAAATAGCAAGTTTGACATCAGTGCCAAAATAATTATTAAAACACATTTATCATACTTTTATCAATCTATTTCCAACAATATCCTTCTTCAACAACCAATGCTTTTCAATTAAGTAGGCCTAATGGTGAAATTTTGCCTATTTTAATTAATGGAATATATCTTAATCTTGCTTCTAATAAAATATGAGTATCTAATGTATATAAATATGTTAGTTTTCTTCCTTTGGTTTCCTACTTTCCAAGAAGTGCACAAGAACATGTATTTTTTTGTAGAGGTTGTAGAGGATGTTGGTTCCTAGTTTCAGTTGCAGAGAGGCAGTTTTGAGCTTCCTAGGCATGTTATCTTTGATTTCAAGGTTTTTTTGGGTGAATCTTCATGATTTCTATGAATCTATTTCCCAATGGATGTGTAGGCTACTATTCTATGTATGGCTAGCTTGCATGCTCCCTGAGTCACCAGATTTGTTGGTCATTTTTGTCTTCCTACCAAAAATTTCCATATTGGAATTCAAACCTAGTTAATGTTCATAATATTCAAATATAGGGCATGAACATACTTTATATTAAACTAAGGTTATCACATTTTTTCCTAAGTGTTTATATGATTTAACATCTTTATGGGCCCATATTTCACCCATTGTCAGATCTTTTTGTGATCCACGACCATCACTATGTTGCTCTATACAAATACTCATTCTTTATTTCACATGACAAAGCAACATCACATTGCATGTATGTGTGGGTCTAAGTTTATTCAATGAACTACAATGTGACAAGTTGATGAGTTGGACTAAGCTAGTGTACAATGGACATTTCATTGGTCAAGTCTCTGACATGGACAGTTTGGTGGGCCAAATGTTATTAGTTTCTACTTTCTCCATCATATCATGGTAGATCAATGATCCTTGCTATGTCTTTATGTAAAGGTACATGTATTTTAATTTTAAGTGTCATACTAAGCACTTGCCACATGGATTGTGGGTCATATTTCCCTTGGCAAGCCACAAAAGTGAAGATTTATCAAACAAGTTGGTGTGCGAATGAGTTCTAATTGATTTGGATTCTGGCATGGTTAGTGAATTGGTTGCTTGTTTCTAGGATTTTAGATGGAGGAATATTGACACCTCTTGTTATGTCACTATAGAAAAATGATCAATCTTTAGTCATAGTGACATAGCGAGCTCTTGCCATGTGTGCCAATGGGCCTAGTTTGAAAGGTAGTCATAGTTAAGTTGACATCGCACTTAAGGTTGACAATATTTTAAGCCATCACAATTGAGTTTAAAAGGTGGCACAATTAGTTGGTTAAAGTGGTCAAATGTGTGAATGTTAGAAATGGTTTAGAATAACTGAGTGGGGGGGGGGGGGGGGTGAATCAGTTATTCAAGGTCCAAATGTCCTATTCAAACTTTTCACTAAGTATAGTGAGCCTATTCAACTACTCATTCATGCAACCTTTAACTTTTCCAACTAGTAAGTTACTGTAAATCAACATGCAAGAATAACACTTAAGAAATCAACACATAACATAGTGATTTATGTGGAAATTCAATTTGAGAAAAACCACCAATAACATGCTACTCAATTCTCACTCTTCTAAAGTGATGCCATGTGAAAGGCCTACCCTATTAAAGGCTTACAACACACTATTAAATGTGATCTTGTTAGAAGATTTAACCACCTTGTTCGAAGTGGGCCTGGTTAGAGGACTTTAGAATATTCACTTGGAATGCCACCCTATTAAAGGATTTACAAATGGCTGTTAGGCCAACCTAAATCTATAGGATTTCCATATCTAATACAATTTCTAGAGAGTATTATAAAATCTTTGACATGACTACAACATACAACTTAACTTGTAGATCTTAGATCACTTCTCAGCTCATACCATTGCCTGGCCTTCAATATTTGCAACTCTGACAGCTTGCCCTCTTTTCAAGCTTAGTCTTCTTGAGTCTCCATGCTCAATCTACTAGTGCAATCATCTCTTCATGACCAATTGTAGAAGTAGAGCCTTTGTGCTCTTCCTCCTCCTAGATGTCTTCTCCTTGACACCCTTCTAACTACTTTGCAGATTTGGCTCTTTAGCAGCAATAGTATCAAGAGCTTTTCTTCTTGGTCTATGACTCCTTAAATAGAAGTCTTGGGGTTCCTTTTCCCACTCAATTATTCCATTCTTTAATTTCAATTCGTATTGATTAGGTAGGATTCATTGCATCTTACCCATATTTTGTTTTCTCTAGAAACTTCTTGAATAATCCTTTTGAATTCATCTAAAAATGGTTTTCTTAAAATTTTGTGTCACCAGTTCATCATCCCTGTCTTCCAACTAGTTCAAAAAATTCAAAGTGACCACTTTGTTAGCTCAAATTTGGTGAATCTTTGTCATTTGAAATAATCCAGTAGCTCGGCACTATTGAAATACTGGTGCTCAACACATACTATGCTACTCGGCATCAATTATGCTTTTCTTGATGCTTGACACCTGAAGATCACTTGGCACACACTATAGTTTCCTATTACCCACCTCCAACTGAGAATTTTCCCAACTTCAACTAACTTGCTTGGCACCCACTAATGATCTTAGTTTAAGCTTTGCAATCAACCTTGTTACAAATTATTCCTCCAATGTTTCTATGTGTGACCAACCTCTGTATCTTTAAGTATGTTATCAATACATCATTTAACCATTGTCTTAACTGATCCTTGCACTTTATTACAACATCATAACTCAACCTTTTCCTTTAGGTGCTCTTATTACATCTTATTGATCAAATCCTCTTCATGAATCAACTAAGTGATAGTACTTGGATCTTTTAAGAAAATGTCATTCCTACAAGTAGTAGGTTTGACATCAATGACAAAATGATGATTGAAAACATCCCTCTTTAATCTTCAAGAATGAACTTTTCAATCAGATTTCCAACAATCTCCCTCTTTGGCATTGATGGCAAACCAAATTGATCAACCATTAGACTAAACTAATTAACCAAATGCTAACTAGGTTAAAAAAGTAAATCAAATGCCAAAAAGTAATTGTATTACCATTAGTTCTCACAACTCTTATTATTCTGATTACTTCATTTCTTGTTCTCCCTCTATATTGCTCATCTTCTGCTATTCTGATCAACTTCTCCCTCTATCTTCATTTGATCAGTATCTTCCTCATACTTTTGATCACTAGATTATCAGCACGTGATTAGTTTCTCATAACTTCTCCCTTTGTTTTTATTCTTTATCTTCAATAGTTGTTGATCAATTTTCTTCTATTTCTCCCTCTTTGACAACAATGCCAAAGACATATTAGATCTTAGTATGCAAGTGTAGCTCTTTTTTAGGTCCATTCAATTTCTCCCTCTATCACCTTGCTTGTGATCAATTTGGAACTTCAGCATTTTTACTACTTTAGGCATGCATCCTAAATTAAACATCCTCTACATCAATGTGTAAAATCTTCATCATTCAGCTCATTTGATGTCAAGTAGTCTTTCTTTTGCTTCAAGTAGCCTTGGCTAGGTGTATCACCCCTAACTTACCTCTAAGATACTCAAAATAATCTTTAGGTAGTGCCTTTGTGAAGATTTTAGCAATCTATTCTTTTGAGCTAACATATTCCATCTTCACTTGTTTGTCTTCCACTAAATCTCTTACATAGTTATACTTGATTGCAATGTGCTTAGTTTTAGCATGCATTATTGGCTTCTTTGATATGTTGATAGCAGTTGTATTATCACAATAAAGTATCACAGGCTCAGTTACCTCTTCCTTCATACCTTGCAACAAATGTTTGATCCATACAATATTGGTGCAATTTATAGCAGCTACAACATATTTAGCTTCAGCAGTGGATTGTGAGGTATAGCTTTTCTTTTTGTCAGTTCATGTAATCAACCTTTTTCCCAAGAAAAGTGCTCCTCCACTAGTGTTTTTTCTATCATCAATGTTACTTCCCCAATCTGCATTAGTATAGGCTTTTAGTTCAATTTTTTCACTCCTCTTATAGTACAAACAAAAATTATCAGTTCCTTTTAGGTATCTTAGTATTCTCTTTACTGTCATTAGGTGATTTTCTCTTGAATTTGAGAAAAATCTTGCCACTGTTCCAATAGCTAATGCAATGTCTGGGCTACTATGTACAACATATTGCAGCTTTCCAATCATTGATCTATACAATGTCTGATTCACTTTAGCAGACTCATCATTCTTGGATAGCTTATGTCCAATTGCCATAGGTGTGGTGACTAGTTTTGAGTCTTCTAATCCAAATGTTTTGAGTATCTCCTTGATGTATTTGGATTGGGTCACAAAGATTCCATGCTTGAATTGATGTACTTGCAATCCAACAAAGAATTTGATTTCTCCAAACATTGATATCTCAAACTCATGTTTCATTTGATCAGCAAAATCTTTGCATCAAACATCTTTTCCTCCGAATATTATATCATCAACAAAGATTTTTGATATCAAAATGTCTTTACCTTTCTCATCTTTTATGTAAAAGTTGTTGTTGCCATCTATTCTCTCAAATTCTATCTTCACAAGATATTTGTATAGTCTCTCATACCATGCTCTAGGTGCTTGCTTCAATCCATAAAGTGCCATGTGTAGTTTGCAGACCATGTCCTTGTTCTTGTCATCTACAAATCCTTTTAGTTGTTCTATGTAGACTTCCTCTTCTATTATACCATTCAAAAAAGAAAACTTCACGTCCATTTGGTACACTTTGAAACCTTTGTATGCAACATATGTGAGAAACGTTCTTACTCCTTTCATTCTTGCAACAGGGGAAAATCTTTCCCCATAATCCAATCCTTCTTCTTATGCATAGCCTTTGCAAACTAGTCTAGCTTTGTTTCTTGTTATCTCACAATTCTCATCAAGTTTCTTTCTAAACACCCATTTTGTACCAATCACATTCTTATTAGCTGGTCTAGAAACTAGGGTCCATGTTTTTTTTTTTCAATCTGATCAATCTCCTCTCCATGGCTTTATACTAGTCATCATCTTGTAGTGCATTTTCACTATTTTAGGTTCAACCTTGCTTAGAAGACATGATTCATTCCTCAATTTATTCCTTGTCATTGGTTTGGCATCCTTGTCACCAATGATTTTTTCTACAGGGTGATGTCTTCTCACATACTTGGCTAATCTTGGTTCTGTCCTTCTTCCCATGTTTGATCCTTTAGCTTTAGAGTCATTTTTATCTTCTTCATCTAGCACTTCATCATTCCTTTCATGTATACTATTTTCAAAATTGGAATGTACATTTTTTGCATTTTGCAACTTGGCTTCTGAATGCAGCTTGGCATTGACTAGCTATGACTCGACAGATACTGAAATCTATTGCTGACTTCCAACTTGATTTGTAGCATTGTCTTCAATAGTCATTCCTTCATAGAAATATATAAAGGATCTATAATCCTCTAATGCTTGGACTTATCAACTTGAACTTTTACATGCTCATCAAAATTTACATTTGCACACTCCAAAATCTTGTTAGTGTTAGTGTTCAAACACTTATATGCCTTACTTCTAGCGGAGTATCCAAGGAATATTCCTTTATCACTTTTTGCATCAAAATTTTCATTTCTAGCATCTTTAAGAATATAGCATTTACAACCAAAGACTTTGAAATGTTTAACATTAGGTGAATGACCATACCATAGTTCAAAAGGTGTTGCATTTGTACCTTTCTAGACTTGAACTCTATTTATTGTATAGACTACAATACTTATAGCTTCTCTCATGTACTTTAGTGCAACATCTTTCTCCATCATAAAGGTTCTAGCATAGTCAATCACTAACCTATTCCTTCTTTTAGTAATACCATTATGTGGTGGAGTTTTTGGTGTTGATGTTTTCCTTTTAATACCTTTGTCATTGCAGAATATCTCAAATTCTTTTGATGTGAACTCACCTCCTCTATCTGACCTTACGAATTTCAGGTTCTTTCCTATTTCCTTCTCAACTCTAGCCAAATATCACTTAAAATTTTGAAATGCATCATATTTTTTCTTTAAAAAAATAACAATCATCATCTTGGAATAGTCATCTACAAGTAGCATTATGTATCTATCTCCTAGGTAGCTTTGCACTTCTATTAGACCACATAAGTCTGTATGGACTAAATCTAGTACTTCTTTAGAAGTGTATGTTTTGCTTTTGAGACTAGACTTAGTCATCTTCCCTAGTTGACATTGTTTTCACATTGTGTTTTTAGGTTTCTTCAATTTGAGCAACCCTTTGACCTTATTCTTTTTGTTGATGCTAATCAAATTATCAAAGTTAACATGACACAACCTTTTATGCCACAACCACACATCATCCAATTTAACAACAAGACATGTTGCATCTTCCATATCTAGGTAAAATAGATTACTCCTAGTTTGTTCACCTTTTCCTATCAAATTTCTATTAATGTCATAGATCTTGGCAGTTTTGTTTTCAAACTCTACTTTGCAACCTACATTGCCTAATTGTGATATACTCAACATGTTGTAGTTCAATCCTTCAACATAGTATGCATTATCTCATGAAATTTTCTTTGTGAGTTTAATAGAACCTTTTCCTTTGATTTCACATGGAGCATCATTACCAAATCTAACACTATTTCTGTCATATTGAGTAAAGATAATGAACTTACTTTTATCTCTTGTCATGTGATGTGAGCATCCACTATCTATGATCCACTTGTCATTCTTGTTCACATAGGTAACCAATGCTATTGCTTCATGTTCATCATTATCTGAATCATCTTTCATGGCCACATAGACTACTTCATTATCATTCTCATCAAAATCTTCTTCAATAATGTAGCATCTTTTGCCTTTTTCCTTGTAGTCTTTGCTATCATCTTCTCTTTTCTTCCTGTACTTGTTTCCTTCTTTGCAGCTCTTCTTTTGTTTACATCTTGCAGCAATATGACCTATTTCATTGCAATTGAAATATATGATAGGGAGCTTACCATTGAATTTACCTTTGCCTCTATGGAATCTCCTAGCCAGTAGTGCTTCTAACTATTCTACATCTTCCTCATCTGCATTGCTATCACTAGATCACTGGATGCATGTTTTCCTTTTCTTCTCTTCTTGCTTGATGTTTCCTCCTTAGTTTTTTTTATTGTTATCTTGGCCTTGAAAGTAGATTCAAGTTTCTTAGGTTTGTAGTTATCAAAATTGGACAATTCAAATGCAGTAAGTCTTCCCACTATTCCTTCAAAGGTTAGTGTGTTTCCTTCTACACACCTTAGCTCTTGAATGACTGAAACTTTAATAGCATAGATAGAGAGTAGAATTCTTAAGTATTTACTAATGACAATTTCTTCTTCCAATTGACCACTTAGACTTCTTATTGCACTTACCACTTCTTTCATTCTTGCAACATATTGAGCAACATTTTCACCTTCCTCCATTTTCATGTCATTAAACTTTCCTCTTAGGCTTTCTCTCTTTGCTCTCTAGACATTCTGATCACCTCCATAGATATCTAATAAGGCTTTCCACATCTTGAATGTAGTGTCACAATATTTGATGTCATCATATTCTACATAATTAAGTGCGGAGGCAATCTCTAGCATTGCTTGATTGTGCTCCTTCTTTTTGTTCAAATCATCTATAGTAAGAGGTCTTGTTGGATTCACATGTTCTATTCCAATTGAGGTTTGTACATAGTCACATATTGATCCAAGGTGCAATTTCATCAAACTCTACCATGCAAAAAAGTTATCTTTGTTGAGCTTGGGAACTTCTCTCTTGGATGTCTTGATCTTCCTACTTCTAGTACCTTGAAACTAAATTAGTAGATGGCTCTGATACCAATTGTTAGAAATGCCTTAGAATAATTGAGAGGAGGTGGGGGGTGAATCAATTATGTTAGGATAAACCACGGACAGAAATAAAAACTACATGCAAATATAACCAATAACAGAAAATAATAGAACACACAGAAATGAACACAAGGCACCAAGATTTAACGTGGTTCACCCAATCCCTGGGCTACGTCCACCAAACAGCAAGTCCGATCTTATTACAATCTAGTGATTACAACCTGATTACAATCCGTAATCCCTTACAGCTCAATACCGCCGCAAGAACCAATTTTGTATCACCACATATAAAAATACCCAACCCTAAGCCCTTTTTATACAAGTATTAAACCGCTTTAGGGTTATAACATGTCGGCCATATGTCGGCCATAATATGTTAGCTACCATGTCGGCTACCATGTCAGCTACCATGTCGGCTACTTCCCCGAACCCCACTATTTATGAAGTATGTACAGTACTTTCCTGATCAGTCACCACAATCTAACAAATTATTCAAGGTCCAAATTTCTTATTCAAACTTTTCACTAAGTATAGTGAGCCCATTCAACTACTCATTCATCCAACCTTTAACTTTTCTAACTAGCAAGTTACTGTAAATCAACATGCAAGCATAACACATAAGAAATCAACACATAACACTAGGATTTACATGGAAACCTAATTTGGGAAAAACCACTAGTAACATGTTACTCAATTCTCACTCTTTTGAAGTGATGCCCTATGAAATGCCTACTCTGTTAAAGGCTTACAACACACTATTAAATGTGACCTTGTTAGAGGATTTAACCACCTTATTAGAAGTGGGCCTGGTTAGAGGACTTCAAAACATTCACTTGGAATGCCACTCTGTTAAAAGATTTACAAATGGCTGTTAGGCTAACCTAAGTCCATAGGATTTCCATATCTAATACAATTGCTAGAAAATATTAGAAAATCTTTGACCTAACTAGAACATACAACTTTACTTTTAGATCTCAACTCATACCATTACCTAGCCTTCAATCTCTGAAACTCTAATAGCTTGCCCTCATTTCAAGCTTAGTCTCCTTGAGTCTCCATGCTCAATGTACTAGTGCAATCATCTCTTCATGACCACTTGTAGAATCAAAGCCTCTGTGCTCTTCCTCCTCCTAGATGTCTTCTCCTTGACACCTATCTAACTACTTCATAGATTTGGCTCTTTAGTAGCAACAATATCAACACCTTTGCTTCTTGGTCTATGACTCCTTAAATAGAAGTCTTGGAGTTCCTTTTCCCACTTGATTCTTCCATTCTTTAATTTTAATTTGTATGGATTAGGTAGGATTCATTGCATCTAACCAATATTTTTTTTCCTCTAGAAACTTCTTGAATAATCCTTTTGAATTTGCCTAAAAATGGTTTTCTTAGAATTTTGTGCCACCAGCTCATCATCCTTATCTTTCAACTAGTTCACAAAATTCAAGGTAACCACTTTATCAACTTAGATTTGGTGAATCTTCATCATTTAAAATAATGCAACAGCTCAACACTATTGAAATATTGGTGCTCGACACATACTGTGCTACTCGGCATCAACTATATTTTTCCTGATGCTCAGCACCTAAAGATCACTCTGCACCAAGATTTTTTGATGTTCAACACTTGAACTTCACTTGGCACCTTAAGATCACTCAGTACACACTAGAGTTTCCTATTACTTAGCTCCAACTAAGAATTTTCTAACTTTCTTAGCACCCACTAATGATCTTAATTTAAGCTTTGCAATCAACCTCATTCCAACTTCTTCCTCCAATTTTTCTAAGTGTGACCAACCTCTGTATCTTTGTGTATGTTATCAATACATCATTTAACCATTGTTTTAATTGATCCTTACACTTCATTACAACATCATAACTCAACCTTTTCCTTTAGGTGCTCTTGTTACATCTTGTTGATCAAATCCTCTTCATCAATCAACTAAGTGATAGTACTTGGATCTTTTAAGAAAATGTCATTCGTACAAGTAGCAGGTTTGACATCAATGACAAAAAAATGATTGAAAACATTCTCTTAACAATAATCTCCCTCTTTCATCTTCAACAATGAAATTTTCAATCAGATTTCCAATAATGAAGACTCTATGAGGTGGTGAAAAGAAATAACATGATTGGACCATGTGGCTTATTCGAGTTGCATGATTAGGATGACTTGCTAACTTTTTTGATTCATGAACTAAGAATGAGGAAATATAGGGTTTTTCCATGTGATCCAATCTTCTAATGAATCCCAAGCACTCTAGAGTCATTGTTTCACTACGAACAAAGTGGCAGCATCCCTTCAATGCCTAATTATTTTGAAGGTTCTAGAATTGATAGGCATCATTTTCATCACTTCAGGGTTTCCATGATTTTCACATCTCTGCAAGTGTACCAAATCAAATATTTTGTTTAAATCACCTTGATTTTTGTTTGAGGCACTTAATGGTAGTGGTTTAGCTTGGCTTCTAGGAGAAAATATCTCAATTATGTCTGAGCTATAAAGGAAAATTTTGTAATCTTTGTAAGGGTTTATCTTTCTCTAATTCTCTAGTATTTCTTCTATGCATAGTATTGCAATTTCTCATGACTCTAAGCCATTGTAATCCTTTTTTTAGTATCTTTTATCGATTAACACACCATGCGAGATTTCTTTGCCTCTTGTTAATAGTTTTGTCCATATTCTACAATTTACATTATTCTATCTATTTTGATAATTGAATAATATTAAGTGAAGTTTCTTCCTATAGAATTCTTTTTTTGTCTAATATACATGTGGTTTTTGGATTGAGAAAATCCTAAGTTTGTATTCTTTGAGGTTATAATGGGTTGACTATGCATTTATGGGTAGAAATGAGATCAAACATTATATTTTGGTGCATCACCTCCTACGATTAGATTAGGTAGTTTGCATCTACAAATTTCTTCCTCCTTTTCCTCTTTAGGATTATTTAGGTGCACCTTGATAGCAAAGGAAGCTAACCTTCTCTAGAGACTCAACCTCATAGTTCAAGTCCCATAGCTTGGAGTTTGTTTCCATGTTTCACAAGGTTCTTCTTAGGTAAAAACTTTAGATAAGGGTACAAACATTTTTGACAATAGTAACCTATAAACTTTCCAAATAGAAAGTAAAACTAAGGTGGGGAAGATACCCACAAGCTTTATTACTATAGTATAATGTTATCTTGTTAAAGCTTACAATTGATTACTTTTTTTTATCTTCCTTGTTAGGAGCAATACGGACTATTAGGTCCACCTTATGAAATGATTTATAATATACAATGAAATATGCACTCAATTAGGAGATTTGGAAAAGACTGTCAAGTCTACCTTGTTATAGGATTTGAATGATGCACCTATTAGGATGAAGTAGTGGCTAATCTTTGATCTACAACTTGGTTTGTTGAATTAGATTTCATTGAAATACAATGATCACCTTGGTGTGATAGATACAACTCTAATTTTCCTTATACTTCTTGTAGCCTTCTTAATTTGCAGTCATACTAGTTCTTTCTTGATTCACTTAGATGCTTTGGATATGATAACATATATTACATTTATACTAATCCAATAAATTACCTTATGGAGTTGACTACAATATCTAATTCAAACAATCTTTTCTAAGTTGGCTTACTATTGTAACTCGGGTTTTGAAGACCACTTGAGTGATATTTTGACACTAGACAACATTGTCAACTTGGAAAACTCTGGCATTCATTTGGCACTAGTTCTTAGTCCACATTGATCACTCTAGATTAGTATGAACTCAATTAGCATTGGGTGACTTGGTGAATGCTAAAGAACTCGATAGACTCAGTTGACACTAAAGCTCAGTAAACACTACCTTCATTATGCTTCATTAACACATTGTAGCTTGGTAGACATTGATAAACTTAGTATACATCACAAAGCTTGGTTAACACTAAAATATTCATTGATTACATTGATGAACTTGGTAGCAACTAATATCTTCTTCTGGAGCTTGGTAGACTTTTCTAAGCTCAGGAGACTCTTCTTTTTGCATATGAAGCTTGGTAGAAATGTATAGAACTGACTAAGTGTTAATTCACTTATTTACAAATGATTTGTCCTTAATATCAACATGATCTCCTTATCTTATTTTGATCTAGATAAAGTAGGTATATTCTTTTGTGTGCAACAAAAAGATTCAAGATTTGAAAACTCAATGTTCTATTATGTACATAATTATGATATCTCACTTATAAACTCCATCTTATGAATATCAAAATTAACTCCATACAACTTATTTCTTTTCTAAAACAACTAGCTACTAATCTCCTAAAGCTATTAATATTTTCCTTCCAGGACCTGATGCTCTAATACCAATTGTTAAAAACTAAAGTCCATCAAGATAACCAAAATGGGAGAGGGTGAATCAATTATTAGATCAATATAACTTTCATCAACCTTATTTGATGCAGGAGCATCCAAAGGTATAAGGGAAATCCTATGTCATCCAAAAAATGTACTTAGACTTAGTCTATGTTTCATGTGTTTTCATTTCTAGATACCCATTTGGGTCAAATAAAGGTTCCAACTCTCACATTTCCACTATTAGTGTTCTAGGTTAGAGTTTTAATCACCTTGGGATACACATAAATGCTAAAAAATAGGAGTATGTAATTGAGCCATCATTTTGGTGAACTAGAAGGTGTAAATTGGCCAGATGATTGTAATTATATTTTAGAGCATTGTAGAAAAAGAATCAGATCAAAAGGTCCCATGGTTTGAAAGTTATTGTAGTTTTTCAATTTTTGGAGACCTCCTAAGAATGCTTCAAAGTCAAGTTAGGGGCATTAAATGACCTCAAATAGGGCTGAAAAATGGGAGATGAGAAAAGCTCCTCCATAGAACTATAGAGCACTTCAAGAGCTTTCTAAAAATGTAAACAGTTTGTCAATCAGAGCTACGGTTCAAAAGTTATGCCTCCTAGAAGTTTGGTTACCATTTTTGGATTCTTCTAATTTTGTGCTAACTTCTAATGTGACTTCTAGAGCCTTCTATTTGGTCAGTGGATGCCTACTAGCACTTTCTAGAATGTATTCCTAATCCTTAACCCTCTGGGGTCTATTTAAGAACATTTCTAGCATTGTAAAAGGCAGTTCGAAGTGGAGTTTGAGAGAAGGTACTGGGAGAAGAATTTATCTCTAGATTTTTGCTATTGTAAGCCCATATGGCATGTTTTGGAGTCTGTTTCTTTGCACTAAGTGTACTAGCATATTTTCTCAATTAATAAAATTTTCCCTTTCCTGTTGTGTCCATTTTGTGCTTGGGTCATGACCCCATCATTATTAAACCTTCAACATGTGAAAAATGTAATAAGAAACCATAAGAAGATACTATTGGAAAATTGGATGAGTAGATAATTTGGAGTTGTCATTTATGGCAACATATATCTAGTATTAAAAAGGTAGATCTTGAAGATGAAGATTATGTGGTTAGAGTTAGAAAATTTTCTAAGTATCAACTAAGTTATCTAGTAGAGAAGATACAATTTTGATATGAATATATTAATGAGGAACATGAATAATTAGGTACAAATGGTACAAGATATCAAGATGAAATGTTCAACTGTGACATTGCTATCAATATTTAATTGTGTGATTTTGATTCAAACTCATTGACCCATGTTTCATGAGTAGTGATTCAACATGAATCCATCTCTCATGAGAATAAATGGAAAACTTAGCACTCATTAGATCTAGGTGATGCTCACAAGGGTGAAACATTGGGACTTCCTAGAAGGTTACCCATCCCAATACTACTCCAACCTAAGCACACTTAACTATGAAGTTTCCTCCATGGTTAAACCCAAAGCTTGTAACCTAATTTTCAAAATCTTGACCAAGCTTTGTGCCTTATGAACCATTCATTAGAAATCCCCTTAAGTTCAACAATTAATAAGTAGGAGATAATTTCAACAAGTCAAATAGTGATATTGCTATCAGGATTTAAATATGTGATTTTGAGTCAAACTTATTGACCCATGTTTCATGAGTAGTGATTCAACATGAATCCATCACTCATGAGAGTAAATGAAACACTTAAAACTCTTTAGATCTAGGTGATGCTCATAGGGGTGAAGCAATGTGACTTCCTAGGAGGTCACCCATCCTAATACTACTCCAGCCTAAATGCACTTAACTACAAAGTTTCCTCCATGGTTAAACCCAAAGGTTGTAACCCCATTTTCAAAAGCTTCAAAAAGTGTTGTGCCTTATGAAAAATTCATTAGAAAGCCCCTTAAGCTCATCAATTGATAAGTATGACATAATTTCCACAGCAAGTCAAATTGTGATATTGCTATGGAATTTATCTCCTACTTGTCAATTGACCTCTTAGGACTCCATAGTTAAGCACACTTGGGATGGAGTAGTACAAGGATGGGTGACCTCCTAGGGTGTCCCAATTATTCATCCCTATGAGAATCACCTAGATCCAATGAGTACTAAGTGTTCCATTTATTCTCATGAGAGATGGACTCATGTCAAGTGAGTACTCATGAAACATGGTTCAATGAGTTTGACTCAAAATCACACAATTAAATCTTGATAGCAATATCACAATTTGAATTGTTGTGGAAATTATCTACTACTTATTAATTGATGAGCATCACCTAAATCTAGTGAGTTCTAAGTTTTCCATTTTTTTCTCATGAGAGATGGATTCATGTTTAATAACTACTCATGAAACATTGGTCTATTATTTTGATTCAAAATCACATAGTTAAACCCTGATAGCAATATCACAATTTGACTTGCATTGGAAATTATATCCTACTTATCAATTGATGAGCTTAAGGGGATTTCTAATGAATGGTTCATAAGGTAAAACACTTGGTGAAGGTTTTTCAAATGGGTTTTCAAGCTTTGGGTTTAACCATGGAGGAAACTCCATAGTTGAGCATGCTTAGGCTGGAATAGTACTTGGATGGGTGACCTCCCAAGACGTTGCGGTGCTTCACCCCTATGAGAATCACCTAGATCCAATGAGTTCTAAGTGTTATATTTATTCTAATGATATATTGATTTATGTTGAATCACTACTCATGAAACATGGGTCTATGAGTTTGATTCAAAATCATATAGTTAAATCCTAATAGAAATATCACAATTTGAATTGCTATGGAAATTATCTCCTACTTATCAACTAATGAGCTTAAGAGGCTTTCTAATGAAAAGTTCATAAGGAACAACACTTGATGAAGGTTTTTCAAATTGGTTTGCAAGCTTTGGGTTTAACCATGGAGGGAACTCTGTAGTTAAGTGTGCTCAAGCTGGAGTAGTATTGGGATAGGTGAACTCCTGGGAAGTTCTGGTGCTTTAGCCCTATGAGCATCACCTAGTTCAAATGAGTGCCAAGTTTTCCATTTATTCTCATGAGAGATGGATTAATGTTTAATTATTACTCATGAAACATGACTCAATGAGTTTGACTCAAAATCACATATTTAAATCCTGATAGCAATATCACAATTTGACTTGTTGTGGAAATTATCTCCTACTTATCAATTGATGAGCTTAAGGGGATTTCTAATGAATGGTTCAAAAGGCACAAAACTTGGTGAAGGTTTTGAAAATACGGTTTCAAGATTTGGATTTAATCATGGAGGAAACTCTATAGTTAAGTGTGCTTAGGCTAGAGTTTTATTAGGATGGGTGACCTCAAAGAAAGTCTTGTTGCTTCACTACTATGAGTATCACCTAGATCTAATGAGTGCTAAGTATTCCATTTATTCTCATGATATATGGATTCATGTTGAATAACTACTCATGTAACATGGGTCAATGAGCTTGACTCAAAATCACATAGTTAAATCCTAATAGAAATATCATAATTCAACTTGTTTTGAAAAATATCTCCTACTTATCAATTGATGAGCTTAAGGGGCTTTCTAATGAATGGTTCATAAGGAACCACACTTGGTGAAGGTTTTGCAAATGGGGCGGTAAGCTTTGGGTTTAACCATGGAGGAAATTCTATAGTTAATCCCACTCAAGATGGAGTAGTACTAGGATGGGTGACCTCTTGGGAAGTCCTTGTGCTTCACCCCTATGAGAATCACCTAGACCTAATGAGTGTTAAGTGTTCCATTTATTCTCATGAGAGATGGATTCATGTTTAATCACTACTCATGAAACATGGTTCAATGAGTTTGACTCAAAATCACATAGTTAAATACTAATAGCAATATCACAATTTGACTTGCTATAGAAATTATCTCCTACTTATCAATTTTCAAGTGTGTGTGAGTTTGTACAGGTAGTACATATGAAAATATGATAGTTTTACCAGTAGTGGGACTATAAAGATGGGAAAAAAGCATAACATAAAATGGGTAATTATGAGTTAAGGAATTATGTTGTTTATGAAATAATTACTTAAATATTTAGGGCCGATGAAATTCTAGATGTTAACCCTAAGAGAGAAAGAGATAATTTTTTATTTGGCCAAGTGTATGAAACCTTGAAGGTTGATTGGACAATATTTTGTTAATTACAAAGGTATAAACATTAAGTTTGCAATGGAAACTTATGTGTGCTTCTAAGGAAGACTGTGATAACTTTATTTTATGTGAATTCTGATGTGTGATCAAAGGGTTGTGATTTGGGTGATGAGAAGAAAAGGAAAAGATCATGTATTGAACATAGGAGCACTGTAAAGTTGTTTTGTAATTATCTCTTGTATCGAAGAAACTAATTTTTAATTTACATGTTTGGGTAGTGGGCTCAGCTTGTACAACATTTTGTATATGTATATGTACCAACTCCTAATATGGTTGAGGCTTCTAACAAGGCCTAAGTTTTGTAACAAGGATCAAGACACTATATGCATGTAATAGGATTCTAACATTATCAATATCTTTAACCAAATACTTTTAATTAGTGGATCATTTTGTGGGTACCATTCCCACTAGGGTTTTACCTTGGTTAGGGTTTCCCTAGTTAACAAAATATGGTGTTATGAGTTTTCTTATTTCATGGTTAGGTTTACTATTCAACTTAATTAGTTTGATTTCATGTACATCTTACAAGGAAATTAATAATATTGAGTTTTGGGCTAAATTTCATCAGATGCCAATTCATTCCCCCACCCACCTCTATCTTCCCTATTTCTAACAATTGGTATGAAAGCTTAGTTTCTTAGAAGAGGATTAACATATTGAAAAATATCTCTATGCATATGGAATAATTACATAAGAGCATAGAAGAATCTCTTGAGCAGATTGATATTCTTACTCAAGAAAGAGATAACCTAAAAGAAAGATATGAAGATCTAAAAGAATACATTTGGAACTTGAAAGACAAGATTGATCATCTCAAATCTAGAAAGGATCCTAAATATTAGATAAAATATAGTGATGAAGGTTCAAGATTGATGAAATAAAATAAGATTCTGAAACATGAGTTGAAGACCACTGAATTGAAGCTAAGTTTGAAGAAAGATGGTAGAAAAGTTTAGATAGATCTAAAGTCTAAAAATGTAGATCTAAGATCCCATCTTACAAAAGTGACATCTAAACTTGAATCCGTCAAGTTAGAACATGCAAAACTTGAAAAGTACAACACTATTGTGAAAGGAGAGTTTACCTAGACTAAGCAACAATTATAAAAGCTATATTCTAGTAGTGATAAAATTGATGAGGAACTATACTTTTAGAGACCTTCTTATGATAAGAAAGGTCTTGGATATTCTATTGGAGAAAATTTAGCCAAGAAATATGAAGCAAGAAAGGAACCAAATCAATTTATTGAGCATCTTGAACATAAGAAAGATGACTAGAGAAAGATTGAATTTAGTTAATCTAAAGATTCATTAAAATAAGTTGAGTAACCAAATCCACCTGAAAAAATTGATCAACCTAAGAAAACTAAGAAATTTGAATCACCCGAGGAAGTGAACTATGAATTTAAAGATACATTCTTTGCATGCAATGAAATTGGTCATATGAAAAGAGAATACATAGGTAATTCATTGAAACCTACCTCTAATTTTTACTATTACAATTTTCATGGTTTTGGTCATAGAGAAGTGTTGATCTAAAATTGGTTTTGACAAATGAGTTTTTATACAGTTAAGTCATGTTGAGTGATAGGATTGAAGTTATAGTTGATGCCAAGCATAAGGTACTTCAGATGCTGAGTTATATAGTTTTGACATAGTTGCTTGTAATGGCACAAAATTCTATGGAAATCATTTTTCAGCTGACTTAAGGGTTTTTTATGATCTTAGATGATAAGAATGAATCTTTATTGTGAATCCCTATCCATTACATCCAAAAAATCAAAAAAAGGGAAGGATTAAGTAGAAATATGGCCGAATTACAATTGTTTATTCATACCTAACCCTAAGTCACCTAGGTCTTCTTAAGAAAGAAAAACCCTAAACTTTTTATGAGTGTAGTAATGAGAAAAGAGAGAACTTTTCATGCACAAACAAAGCATTCATGGTGACTAAGGAGTTGTGATACATAGAAGAATTAGTTAGAGGAGAATAGAGGAAAGGAATTAGAAGATAATGGAGATACATTTGATCAGAAAGGATCAATTACACATCAGGAAAGAGGTGATCTATCATCAAGCAATATAGTGCTAATTGAAGGATCATTGTTGAGACATTCTAACAAGTGAATTAGTCAAATCTCTTAACATAGTAGTCTTAACAAGATATTGTAAATCCTTTAACACGGTGCTTACTTCATTATAAGTTAAAGTGCTTTTACCCAGCACACTTCTAACAGGGTAAGATCTAATAATCTTGTAAGCCTTTACTAGGGAAAACCTTTCATAGGGTAGATCATGTTTCATGATCAAAATATTGCAACCTTCATTGGATACACTTTATTATTATAGGAGTAGAGATTTGTGGGTGTCATCCCCATCCCAATTTTACCTTCTCCTTGGAGGGTTTCTAGGTGTCATACATGTATTGAATGTTTCTACTTTCATGCTATGGATGTATATGTTTAATTTCGTATTTTGGTTTACATATATAAATTCTGAGATGAATGTGTGGTGAATGATTTTAAGAGCTAATTCACCCCTCCCCCTCCCCCATAGTTTAATTTTCCTATTGTATTTCGAACAATTGGTATCAGAGAAAGGTTTTCTGAAAGTAAAGCTTTGCAGCATTGAGGAAAAATCTTGGAGATGGAAGTCTACAAGTTGAGAAATACTAGTGAGAACCAGAAGACTGAAATACAACTTGCTCTAAATCAGCTAATTGAAGCAAGAAATTATTTAAAGTGATCAATGAAGAGAAGGAAGGAAATAGCTATTGAAGAGAATGACACACATTACCAAGAGATTGATACTACCAATTTGTTTGTAGATGGAAACGCAAGAGAATTTGATGCAATAGTTGCATATCTAATAGAAAAGAATGGAGCCCTAAATGAAGAGGTCAAAAATATCAAGAGAGAATAAGAAGTCCAATTAGTATTGTTGCATGAGCTGACTAAGCAAAAGAAGAAAGCTAAAGAGGCCAAAGTCATGATTGAAGATGACAAAAGGATACTAGTCAATAGATTGGAGGAGAAAACATTAGAAGTACAAAGAATTTCCAGCATGGAATTGGAGACAATGAGTCAAATGATGATTGCAAATCATGAACCGAATGGAAAAGATATTGAGATCACAACATTGAAGTTGTAGAATGAACAACTAAGAAATTATTTGGAAAGAGAAAAAGAGTTTGCTAAAAGCTTCAATAGACCTATTGAGGCTATCAAGTACTTTGAGCAATCAATGAGATCTCCTAGATCCAATAGTGATACTTCTAAATTGGGTTACACTAGTACTAAAGAATGAGAATCATCCAAAAGTGATAAAGAAAGAAGTAAAAAAGGTAAGGACTCCAAACCTACTTTTCATAATTGTGGTAATATAGCTCATACTATCAATGATTGTAGGAACAAGACTGCAAATCATAATCCTAAGTAGTAGTTCATGGGTCATTGCCACAAATGTAAAAAACAAGGACATCATGCATATGAATGCAAAACCAAGACCATTATCACACAAATATTCAAAGGATATTGCTATAACTATCAAAAGTATGGACATAGAGCATATGAGCTTAGATCCAATCCTAAATGGTCATCAAACAAGAAGAAATAGATAAAACATAACAAAAACTCTTATAATTGGGATTATAGTACTAGATATAGTTGTCAATATTGTCAAGAGTATGGACATGTTCCTAAAAATTGCATACGAACACATTTCAAAAGTGACTACAAAATATGATTGAGTCAAACTACATGTTTTAGCTATTTAAAGACTAGTCAGGTAAGCAAGAATTGTCCAACAAGGTCAAAGGTACTGAGCAGTGAGTTCAATAGAGTAAAAGGAAAGGAAAATGTTGAAAATTTCAAAGATGAGATGAACAAGAAATGGAAGATAAAGGAAGATTACAACACATCAATTCAGATGGGATCACTTCACCCAATGGGTTGGATGATCACACCATCTCCAATTAAGCAATCAAGAGGTATGTGTGGGATTGATATTTAAAAGACATACTATACATCAATTCCAAGGATATAGTTCTAAAAATATTATATTTGAATGGAGAGAAATGCAAAGTGTTGTTAAAAATCCTGAAGAAATCTATAAAAAAAAATTAGTTTTCATGTTACTATCGAGAATGAAGAGTTTCACTTTAGTTGTCAAGTGACATGTTAGTTGATTTTGAGCTATCAAAGGTGATAGCGCTGGCTGAGCTCATAGTAGTTTCTAAGCAGGTGGAAAATCACATGGAAGTTGAGTGAGTCATAATTTCTATTGAAGTCGAGCTTACAACTATGTAAGTGGTGCAGAGCACCAAGGAACTTGGCTTATATTTTGGTTTTCATGTCTGTTTTCACAAGAGTATGGGACTTGGTGAAGGGTTGAGAATTTGGAAATAAGTTATTTTAGTGTTTTTGGTCATTCTTGAGCATTGAGTTTATTTCCATGACCCCATTTCCAACTAATTTCTTTGTAAACCAAGCCTAACTTGATCACTTAGGTCTGTGTTGCTTTGTAAAGGAAAGGGAATGCTAGTGTGGAGCTAGAACTTGGTGCTTTGGGGTTTGAAATAAATTTCAAAAGGGTATTCAAAAACCTAATTTTTTTGGGTCTTGTTTGAAACTTTGTGAAGTTAGCTCCAAAAAGCCATTTCAAAAGGGTTAAAAGGGGCTTAGAAGGCTACTAGGTGAAATTGGGATTTGAGGCTTTGTGCAAGTGCATGATTCAAACTAGAGATGTAGTCTATGGTAAATAGGTTCCTTAAGATCATTTAACATATTATAACCCTTGGGACAAACTTCTAGGGTTTTTTTCCTAGTATTGACCTAGTTGTGGGAGATTGGTGCAAAACCCATAAGTGAGCAAGTCTCATTCTTTGTCCTTGGATTCTTGGTGAAGTAAGAGAGTGTGCTTCTTCAATCCATATGAGGATTGGAGTGTGCTGAAACCTTGTAATAAGGTTGAAGATTTGATAACTAGTTGGTTGATTTCAAGAGTGGGAAGCTCATTTGAAGCTTCTTAGTTGTGCTCTCTGCATCAGGTGGTATCAGATTCACTAAGTATCTTTTGGGAAAGAAAAAATGGAAAAATTAGAAGATATGCCTTTGATGATAACCAACATTGAGTAGTTAAAAAAAGTGAAATAAAAAATGACAAAGAGTAGAGCATCAGAGAGGAAAATAGAGCAATGAGAAGATAAATTGATAAGTTGAAAGTGCATGTATGGAGAGGAGAGCATGAGAAATCTAAAGAAGAAGAAGAAGAAGAAGAAGAAGAAGAAGAAGAAGAAGAGAATAATTTGCCTAAAATTTTTGAAGATCAAAGGATCATGGTACTAGCCTTGCAAAGAGTAGGAAGAAAAGACAAAGGGGATTTACCTATGTTTGATGGAAAGTTGGAACCTAAGGCATGCATGGAATGGTTGGAGTCTCTTTAAAACCATTTTGAATTAGAGGAGATAAGGATGAAAGTGGAAAAATCCAAGTTGAAGGGACCAGCCCTAAGTTGGTGGAACTTTATCCAAAATGAAAGGGTAGAAGAGGAGAAGCAAACCATTTCCACATGGAAGAGGATGATGGCAGAAATCATGAAGCAATTTGATCCAGAGGACTATGAAGTGATGCTTCACAAAAGGCTACATAACCTCAAGAAAAAGGACATCGATGTAAGTTCCTATACTCAAGAATTTCATACTTTAACTCTTAGAGCTAATTTGTATGAAAATGAAAAGCAAAAGCTTGCATAGTATATTAGTGGCCTTAGATATAATATACAAGATGAACTAACCTTGATGACAGTAGAATTAGTTCACAAAATTTGTTATATTGCTCTTTGGATTGAGGAGAAACAAAAAAGAAAAGGTGAACAAAGTAGTATAGGAAGAGGGAACTCTTTTAGAGGAAGAGATAGATTTCAAGGAAGAGGAAACTACCCAAGAAACCAAGGGGAAGCTAGTAGCAGTCAAGGGGCTGAGAATGATAGTAGAAAAAGAGGTTCATTTAGAGGAAGGAGACCTAATCAAAGAGGAAGATTTGGTGGAAGGGGAAAAAGTGTTTTCATAGGAAGGTGTTACAATTGCAATTAAGTGGGACACCAATCTTTTAGGTGTCTAGAGAAGCAAGGATAAGTGAGTAGCCTAAGTGAAAGAAGAATTAATTTGCTGCAAGATGAGGATATACAAAGTACAAGTTCTCATGACAAGACAATAGATCTAGAGATAGGAGAGTGCCTCATGCTAAAAATAACTCTTTTGAAGGTACCCATTGATAAGGAGCAACCACAAAGAAAGTCATTGTTTAAAACCATGTGCAAGATAAGTGGTAAAGTTTGTAAAGTTATTGTTGATTATAGTTCAACTAATAATTCATCTTCTAAGGAGATGGTAGACAAGTTAAGATTGCAAACAATACCTCATCCTTACCACTATAGAGTGTCTTGGTTGAACAAGGAGAAGCATGCCTTGATTAGTGAACAAATATGGGTACAATTTCAGATTGGGGAGTATAAAGATAAAATTCTATATGATGTGGCTAAAATGGATGCTTTCCATTTACTTTTAGCGAGTCCTTGGTAGTATGACGTAAATGCTAGGCATGATGGGAAATAAAACATTTATAGTATAACCAAGGATGGAGAAACCTACAATATGAGGCCACTCCCTAATGATGGAATCCATAAGGTGACCAGTGTCATGATGGTAGGAGGTTAAAAAATTATTATAGACCATTAAGGAGGAGAAAACACCATGTTTTGGCATCATAGTCAGACCTAAGAAAGAAGTTAAAGTTATGCCCCAAGCCAAGAGCATGGAACATCAAGTAGGACCTAGAGAGGTTAGGGATTTGTTGCAACAATATAAGAGTGTTGTTACAAGAAAGGAACCTAAATGTTTGCCACTACAAAGGGAGATAAACCATTTCATATACTTGATACTAGATGCTACATTACCTAATAAGGCAGCCTACAAGCTTACCGTTGAATAAAATATAGAATTAGCAAGACAAATTGAAGAATTGTTGGCCAAGGGCTTCATAATAAAGAGTGTTAGTCCTTGTGTTGTACCTATCGTACTAGCTCCTAAAAAGGAAGGTACATGGAGGCTATGTGTGGATTCTAGAGACATTAACAAATTTAACTATTAGATATAGGTTCCCCATGCCAAGAATTGAAGATCTTTTGGATTTTCTAATGGGTGCAAGTCACTATTCAAATATGGACTTAAAGAGTGGTTACCATCAAATCAGGATAAGGGAACGTGATGAATGGAAAAAAAACCTTCAAGAAAAATGAGGGACTATATGAATGGTTTTTGATGCCATTTGGCCTATCTAATGCACCTAGAACATTTATGAGACTTATGAATGATGTATTAAAGCCTTTTACTAATAGATTTTGTGTTGTTTATCTGGATGACATTCTTGTTTTCAGTAGGAGTAGGAAGGAGAACCTAAAGCATTTGGAGTTAGTCCTTGAAAGGTTACATAAGGAGAAATTGAAGATAAATTTGGATAAGTGTTCATTTTTGCAAGAAGAGTTGGTTTTCCTTGGGTTCATCATTTCCAAAAATCAATTAAAGATGGATCCATCCGAGATAGAAGCAATTTTGAATTGGCCCACACCTAGGATAGCCACTGAGGTTAAAAAATTTCATGTTCTTGCAAGGTTTTATAGAAAATTTGTGAAGAAATTTATTTGTGTTTGTGCCCCTATGATTGATACTATAAAAGGGGGAAGAAAATGTAAATTTGTATGGAATAATGAGGCAGATAAGTCATTTGAGTATCTTAAGACAAGAGTTGCAGAGCAACTAATCTTAACATTACCTAATTTTCACAAGGTGTTTAGAGTGGCATGCGATGCTAGTAACAAGGCAATAGGAGGAGTGTTAAGCTAATAAGGGGGGACTATAGCCTTCTTTAGTGAAAAGCTAAATGAAGCTAAACAAAAGTATTCAACTCATGATTTAGAAATGTATGCTTTGATTCAGTCCTTGAGAAAGTCGAGGCATTATCTCTTGCCCAAAGAATTTATTGTTTTACTTATAATCAAGCTCTTAGCTTGTTGAATAGATAGGAAAAGATGAACCACATGCACATGAAGTGGATGGAATTCATCCAAGCTTACACCTTTTCCATAAAACACAAGAAGGCAAAAAAAAACAAAGTTGCAGATGCCCTTAGTAGGAGGAATTTGAGAGTAAAAGAAATTCAAGTGAGTAGTATTGATATTGAAGCCATCAAGAACATGTATGCAACAAATGAAGACTTCAAGAAGGCATATGAGGTTTGTAAAACAATGAATGAAAGGTAGTATACTTATTTTTCTAAGTTTATATTACAAGATGGATTATTATTTAAAGGTAATTAGCTTTGTGTACCTAAAGGATTAATTAGGGAGAACATTGTCAAAGAAAAGCATTGTGGGAGTCTCGCAAGACACTTTGGCATTGATAAGACTTTAGAGCAAGTTAGAAGATTTTTCTATTGGCCAAAGATATAGGTAGATATTAGGAAGTTTGTAGAATGTTGTATTATTTTTCAAAAGGCCAAAGGGAGATCATCAAATGCTAGATTGTATACTCCTTTACCTACACCCACTAAGCCATGGGATGCATGGACTTTTTCATAGGGTTGCCTAGGACTAAAATTGGATGTGATAGCATATTTTTTGTTGTTGAAAAGTTCTCTAAGATGTCTCACCTTCTACCTTGTAAACAAACCCATGATGCTTCTCACATAGCTAGTATCTTCTTTAAGGAAGTTGTTAGACTCCATGGATTACCATTGAACATTGTGTCAAATAGGGATTCTAAATTTCTTGGACATTTTTGGAGAACATTATGGAAGAAGCTGGGTACACAACTATCTTTTTCTTTAGCATACCATCCCAATCAGATGGCCAAATTGAAGTTATCAATAGGTCATTGGGTAACCTACTGAGATGTCTAACCAAAGAGCATCGAGTTTCTTGGGATGTTGTTCTTCCATAGGCTGAATTCTCATATAATGATTCAATGAATAGAAGTATAGGTTTAACTCCATTATAGATTGTATATGGAGGCTATCCAAGAGGAGTCTTGGAGTTGAGAGACTTGGGAGATAGTCACAAGAGGAGTGCACAAGCTAAAGATTTTGCAGAGTTTATGAAGGACATCCATTAGCAAGTTAAGGATAAGTTGGACCTTTCAGTAAGAAAGTACAAGGCACATGTTGATAAAAAGAGAAGGGACTTACATTTTTAGGTAAGGAATCTAGTAATGATTCATCTAAGGAAGGAAATAATGCCAAGGGAGAAGTATACTAAGTTAATGATGAAGAAGAGAGGACCTTTCAAAATACTATAGAAATGTGGCAAGAATGCCTATCACATTGACTTGCCTACTAATTTAGATATCTCTCCTATCTTTAATGTGATAGATTTATATGCATTCAATGGTCCAATGGATAATGATAAAGTTGAGGTAGTGCAACAATAAGAAGAATCAGATTTACTACAAGAACTACCACAAGTTCCTAAACCTACAATTGGAGGAATTTTGGGAAAAAAAGGCAAATAGAAAAGACAAGGAAGAAAGGATATTATGAATACTTGATCAAGTGGAAAAATAAACCAATAGAGGATGCCAAGTTGGCTTTCAAATAAAGACATCATCAAGCTTGGGAGAATACTTGAAGACATTCCAACTTAAGAGACTTGCATTTCTTTTCACTTGGGGAGTATGGTGCAAAGCACCAAGCCACTTGGTTTATATTTTGGTTTTCATGATTATTTTCCCATACTTAGGTTAGAATAAAAAACCTTGCAAGAAAAATCCATGGTTCTCAAAGAAACACACCATTTTGTATGCTTAAGGCACTTTATGCCATTTATAAGAAAATGTTGCTCATTAGAAAAATTTGGGTTTTTCAATATTTTTGGTCAAGAAAGCCTAGGATTAGGTGTTTTTAGTTTATTTTAGGTATTTTTGAACATTTTCCAAGTCCTAGAAGTGGAATCAAGTGAAAAAGGTAAAAAAATACATTTTGGTGAAAGTTACATAGTTGAAAAGTTGTAAAAGTTGCTCAAAATTGCAACTTAGTGGGAAAAGGGCTATAACTATTAAAATATTGGTTGTAACCATTTAAATACACATATGAGAGATACATATCTCATGTATGAGGTCTGGAGGGCATTAATGTATGGATTGGAAGAAGTTGCAAGAAATGAAATTAAGTTTTGGAGTCAATTTTACTATTATTTTCACATTGCATGAACTATACTAACTATTAGACCAGATATAATAGATATATGATATTGAGATTTGAATCAGCTTTAATTTTCTTTTGGTCTCATAAATCTATGTATTTTCTTTCTCAAGTTATTGCATTTTTAGTGAAATTAGGTTTATAGGATGACATTTTCATACATTCAGCAAGGATGGGCCTCTAAGTGCAATTTCCTTGGTTGGAATTTCATGGACACATGGGAAATAGTATTTATAGGGTCCTCTTAAAGATTATAAGGTTCCAAAACTAGAGGTTGTGTTTTGTGATTTTTCCAATCAAGCCCTATCTCAAGTACCATGAAGGATTTGACCTCTTGTAGTGTGTTGATTTGTAAATGGAAGGATTTTGGGACTTGGTGAAGGGATGATCATTTGGAAATAAGTTATTTTAGTTTTTCTAGTCATTCTTGAGAGTTTAGTTCATTTCCATGACCCTATTTCCTACTAGTTGCTTTGTAAACCAAGCCTAACTTGATCACTTAGGTCTATGTTTTTTGTGAAGGAAAGGGAATGTTGGAGTGGGGATAGAACTTGGTGCTTTGGGTTTTCTATTAAATTTGAAAAGGGTATTCAAAAAACTAATTATTTTGGGTCTTGTTTGAAATTTTGTGAAGTTACATCCAAAAAGCCATTTCAGGAGAGCTAAAAGGGGCTCACAAGGCTACTAGGCCAAATTGGGGTTTTAGGCTTTGTGCAAGCATGTGATTCAAAATAGTGGTGCAGTATCGAGTAAATAGGTTATCTATGATAATTTAACATTTTATAACCCTTGGGACAAAATTCTAGGTTGTTTTCCTAGTATTGACCTAGTTGTGGGAGATTGTTGCAAAACCCATAAAGTGGGCAAGTTTCATTCTTTGTCCTTGGATTCTTGGTAATATTGGAGATAATTTTTCTTTGATCCATTTGAGTATTAGAGTGTGATGAAACCTTGTAATAAGGTTGAATATTTGATAGCCAATTGGTTGATTTCAAGAGTGGGAAGCCCATTTGAAGCTTCTTAGTTGTGCTCTCTGCATCAATAAGCACCTAGCATTAAATGTGATGTTATAAGGGCTATATAATCAATTTCTACTCATTTGACATCATTGAAATTTGAAAAAGAGAATGAAGAGCTAAAGGTGAATTGAAGAGATCATACCAAGCATTTTCAAACATGATACAAAAATTGCTTGACACCATCTTAACAGATTTACAAAGGTATTTATTGTGCGTCAAACTATGTAGTTTGAATTTTTACAAACCTTGCATTTTCATAATGGTTTCAAGTTCTTTAGATACTAAGGTTAAAGAGGGTAAGGAATTTTTGAATGTACAATTGATAAGCAATCAGATCAAACAACCAAACTTTAGAGGTATTCCTGATATTGCTTACAAGCAAGATCCCTCTAATGCATTATCATTGATACCACTACAAGTTTTAATGATTTAAGATGTGTGATGTTTCTACATATGTAAGGTGGGTATCATAGGTGAAATGGAGATTAGAGAAACCTATGGGAAACTATGAAAAAATGGAGTATTGGAAGATGAATTCAAAATTATAAAGAGAAAAGGGTTAAGTTTTGCCCTAGATTTCCCCAATGTCTTCAAAATAAAATGGGCAAAGATAGTTTTGAGTAGAATTTGTGATAATTCTATATGGTTTGAAAATAGATCAATGAAGATCATAAAGAATATTGTACATAGAGTAACAACATATCCAACCCTAGACTAACCTAAAATCATGAGGAGTGAAGAAAGATAAGTTGTTGAGCAGAATACAGGGGCAGTGTGAAACAAAGAGGAATGACAATTGATACTATCTTAGATCCCCTAATTTATTTATGGTAAGGATTGTAGAAAACAAATTTTATCAATCCAATAGGCTGAACAATGTACCTTGTATTGCTATTGACATGGGCTATGAGATAGTTAAGAAGGATCATAGTTATGAACTTGTCGAGTTACAATTGCAACAATTGACAAAAAAATTGGTAGCAATAAAGAAGACTGACAATGCACAATGAAAATTTGGTTCAATTCTTGTATGTATATTCGTCTCTATAGAGAATACATTTCCTACTTTTGGTAAAGTTACATGGAAGACAAATAGATGTATTGCAGTGCAAATAGGTGAATTTATTGATAAACTTGGAGAAAAATTTGAGTCCATAATGACTAGCTACTTTGAAGATTTTAAGTAGCTAATGAAAAAAGACCGAGGATACCAATTTCACTAGTTGAGAAACATTTCAATGATCTTTTCTTTCTAGTTGACACTGATTTCACATATGTTCAAGCTACAGTCCCAAGAGTGAGATGGCCAAGAATATTAGGCTATGAGATTAATGTGGATGAAGCCTTTGAAGCTATTACAACATTACTTGTAGAAGAAATAGATAAGAAGGCTACAAACTTTGTAAATAATGATGTGTCTAAATCTAAAATTACAATAGATTTAAAGAATGCCTCAGTTATGAGAAAGAAGAATAAAATGGTCAAGAAACTCAAGGAGAAATTCGATGAGAGGAAGAAGAAGAAGAAGAAGAAGAAGAAGAAGAAGAAGAAGAAGAAGAAGAAGAAGAAGAAGAAGAAGATGATGATGATGATGATGATGATGATGAAGGTGAAGATGTACTTTCCCTAGAACCATTGGCCATTACTCAAGGTCAAGGTAACAACCAAGAAGAAGAGGTAGAAATCAAAGAAGGTGTCAAGGGAGAAGAAACTAGTGAAACACCTACAACCATTGAGAAAAAGAAGAGAAAAGTTAAGAATCTAGTAGTCAGCAAGTAAAGAAGGTTGCAAAACCCACACAACCTAAGCCTACAGTTCCTACTACTAGGAAAAGCACAAAAGCTACCTGCAAAAAAGGCTCAAGAAGCAAAAAAGCCAAATGAGAAGAGGGCTAGATAAGCTAGTAAAGAAGAAGAGTCTAAAAAGAGATTGAGGAGAAAGTATATAGCTCCAGCTGAATTTGATGAAAAGAGGAAAAAATATGATGACAACAGCCAATTAAAAGTGGTAAGTCATAGTCCTTCCTTAGATTTAGACAATATATTTGAAAACATAAAGAATAATGTTGATTTATCTAGTTTCACACATATTGAGTGTCATAAAATTGGAAAATTTGAGATGAACCAAGTAGAGTAGTCAATATATTCCATGATGGAAATATTCAAATGGACTCCAATTGAGATTACCAATATATTACCAAAAGATCTATATGACACAGTTGAGAAAAAGTGGCAATATAATCTCAATATAGAAAGACAAATCAGTTAGACTACACTTGCACAAGTGATGCCAGAATTAGATAGGGAAACAATAACAAAGGAAATAAAGAAGTATGCAAGGAAATTTGCACCTAAATATAGAACATTCAACATATTGTAGAATAATATTGAGGATGTTATACAGAAGATCACCTAGTTGTAGAAGTCATTATATGGTTGATAGCACCCAAGGCAATAGGGAAAAAACCTATTTGAGGTTGGTAAGGACAAAGATGAAAAACAACAAGTAACTAAGGTTAGAAAAGAAGACACTAGAAAAGATACAGTTATGGAAGGCACTAAAATGAACATAGACACATAGGTACCAATTGAGGTTGAGTAGTAGATAGGACAAAGTGTACTAGATACACTAGTGTTGAGTGTCAGTCCTCAACATGTGTTAAATATAGAAACTAATACTATAAAGATTAAGGATATCTCTAATACTTTCACTTATAACATCAACCCCCTTATAGAGGAAGAATTGAAGAAGATATCGATTGAATCCACTATCTAGGCAAAAATTGTGAAAATCCTATACTAGTAAGTGTTGATGAGATTGAGAAGGTAGACAAGGCATTTGTGGGGGAGGAAATTAAGGCAAAAGAGACATCTATAATCCCTCCTTAATCCACCATGGTACAAGTTACATTACCTATTGTATTATATCAAAGGAAGGAGACAAAAACTTCTACTATCAATATATTGGTACAAAGTTCTCCAATCTCAAGAAATGAAAAGGAAAAAGAAAATCATGAGGATGAGACAAGTGAAGAGAATAAAGATGAAAAAGAAGATAATGAAGGAACAGAAGAACAAACAAGATAGGATGTTACTCCTACACCTACAACACAAGATCAAGGTGCAACTAAGAATGTAGAGCAAGAAAAGGATAGGACTCAAGAGCTATATTTCACTACAAAACTTGAGGAACAACTACCTGCAATACAAACATTGGTGACTTTTCCAGAAACTACTACTCCTCCAAGTCTAGCTCTTCATAGGCTAAGTATAGAAGCCATACCTTTACAATCATCAAGGTTGAGTCCAAGCATATCCAAGGTAGATGAAGTTACATCATTTGGTCATGTAAAATAGGATGAAGTGATTAAGTTACCAAATTTTCATCCTGTAATCATAACTATTGAAGATATGAGCATACTACAAGATGCTCTTGCAAAGAAGAAAAAAAAAGAATTACTTAGAAGGGAGCATAAGCAGAAGAAAGCTTTGCTAGATATCAAGAAATTTTTTCTTGATGCATTTATCTTGCCAGCACTATAAGAAACAAAGCCTATCATAGAGTAGTTAACAAGCCTAATTGAGAAGGTTAATGATATAGACCTAGATTCAAATGTGAAATCACTTGAATGGTCTAAAAGAAAGTTTCAAAATAAGTTTAATGAAAAGATATCAAGTGCTATTGCATTATCATAGGTTAAGTTAGCAACCAAAATTGACAATGTGAGGAAGGTACTAGAGAACATTTTCTCTTTATACACCAAATTATGCAATCCAACACTTTTCACATAGGAAGTTAGGAGCCACATAATAAATTTGGAGAGTCATATGCAATCAACTAAGATCTCTAGCCCAAAGTGAGAAACATTTTAGGAATCTCCTAAACTCCTAGAGTTAGTTAGCAATGCTACATGCAAATGAAGAAAACATAAAGGCTAAACTAATCAACATCCAGTCTATTTTGACTCCACATATGGAGATATTTCGCAAAGAACTAGCCTTTGATGAAACATTGATGAAGAAAGATCCACATCTTTCTACTCATGAAGGCTTAGTACACCTTGTTGCTGAGCTAGCCATCCAAATCAAATCATTGGAGGTAGTTTGTGACAATTGGGATGCTACTTTGAAAATTATGTTTGAGCTCCATAAAACATTTTTTGGACAAACACACTATAAGTATATAACCCTTTGACATAAGTATCAAAAAGGGGGAGAGATAAGAGAAAAAGAAGAATGGGAGAGATAATGAAGGAGATAATATTTTTGGGGGAGGTACTATTTTTAAGAAAGGGGGAGTCAATGATAGAAATAGAGTACATAAATCATCTTATGGAAATCAACTCAGTAGGAGGAATGATTTTGATTCAGATATAGAACAACACAATTAACTTAGAGGGAGTTATTGAATTTTGAGGTATGATTGATAAGTCATGTTTTGCAAAATTTTGAAATTTTATATATGAGACAAACAAAGATATTGAATATCTAAGTTATGCTCATTAGTGAAGATCATTCATGCATGAACAAGTTTTTTTGTCACTCATGTCAAAGGGTGAGATTGTTGATCTCAGATTGGTTCTGACAAATGAGTGTCTATACACTTAAGTCATTTATAAGTTATTTACTTAGTTCATGCCAAACAAGTAATGCATGCTAAGCATAACCTATCAAATAGTGCATGCCATGTCACTCAAGTGTTGAGAAACAATATGTTCCAAGTGATTCAAGAGTCAAGTAAGAAGTGCATGTTGAGCCATTTAGATATTGAGTAATAGCATTGAAGTTATAGTTGATGTCAAGCATCAGAGACCTTAGATGCCAAGTTATATAGTTTTGACATCATTGTTTGTAATGGCACAAACTTCTATGTAAACCATTTTTTAGCCAACTTAAGGATTGTTTTGTGATCTTAGATTATAATAATGAATCTTTATTGTGAATCCCTATGCATTACATGCAAAAAATCAAAAAAAGGGAAGGGTTAAGCAGCAATATGGGTGAATCATAATCCTTGACTCATACCTAACCCTTTTTCACCTAAGTCTTCTTAAGGAAGACAAACCCTAAACTTTTTATTAATGTAGTAATGAGAAAAGAGAGAAGTTTGCATGTGTGAAAAGGAATTAGAAGAAAAAATATATATATATGATTAGAAAGGATCAAGTACACATTAGGAAAGAGGTGATCTTTCATCAAGAAACAGAGTGCTAATCAAAGGATCATATTTGAGACATTCTAATTGGTGAATTAGTTAAATCTCTTAATAGAGTAGTCTTAACAAGCTATTATAAATCCTTTAATGGGGTGCTTATTTCATTGTAAGTTAAAGTCCTTTTACTAGACACACTTCTATCAGGGTGTTGAAATCCTTTAATAGGGTAAGATCTAACAATAGTGTAAGCCTTTAACAAGGCAAACCTTTCATAGGGTAGATCATGTTTCATAATCAAAACATTGTAACCTTCATTGGATACACTTTATTACTATAGTAGTAGAGATTTTTGGGTGTCATCCCCACCCCAATTTTACCTTCACCTTGGAGGGTTTCTCGATAACCAAATATCTTGTGTCATACATGTGTCAATTTTTTTCACTTTCATGCTATTGATGTATATGCTTAATTTGTTATTTCAATTTACATATATAAATTGTGAGATGGATGTGTGGTGAATCATTTTAAGGTTGAAGTTTTAAGTATTGATTCACCCCCCTACCCCCCCCCCCCCCCTTCTAAAAGTTTACTTTTTCTATTTTATTTCCAACAAGAAGTTGATTGTAAGAAACCTAAATTTGGTAGTAATAGTAGAAATAGTAGAATTTTTAGAGGTACTAACCCTAAAAGAGAAAGGAGATCAAATGAAGAAGCTAATAAAACAAGGAGAAACATTGTGTATTACAAAGGCAACATGCTTGGACACATTGCCAAAAAGTATAGAGCACCTTTTAACCAACTTGGACCTAATTATAGGAATAATGAACTAGTATGCTTGCTATACAATAAATTTGGTCATATAGCAAGATTTTGTAGAATGGATATGAGGAACATCAATAGAAATCAAAACTTTAGAAGGAACACCAATAGAAATGTTAAAAGGAATGATAGCAGCAATAAGAGTCATAAAGATGAGTTCAAAGAACATGTAGAAGAATTATAAGAAGTATTTGTCAATGAACTATCAATCACACACATAGTATTGGAAGAACATTCATTTGATGTACCTAAATAAAGACTAAAGTTATCAATTGTTTGTGGTTCATCCTATTTGAACTGAGCATCTTTTATAACTAAAATAATCATTAGAGAGGCATAATAGATAGTAGATAAAGAGTTAAAAATTTTGTAGTAAGTATGAAGTAGTTCATGATGATTTGAAGCTATGGTTAAGAGTGCATTTCATTTGAAGATTGAATGTGAGTGTGCAAAAGAAAACAAGTTTATTGGTCACTAGAAATAGATTTTTACGAATTGTGTACTTGTACAATTAATGCAAAGATAATTTGGTAAGATTTAAGGGATGCGAATGAGATCCTATGTACCATTTGATTGTGTGAAGATTTTAGAAGTACTAAAGAGTGAGTTAGGAGTGAATTGAAAGAGAATTAAAGGAGACTTGAATTGTGAAGTTCAAAAATCCCTAGTTGTGCAATGAATCAAGGTATTTATCAAATTTTGAAAATTCATCTATGAATTTGAAATCATAATTTGTGATAATCATGGATAGAAGTATGATTCATGATTTTGAGGAAGGAACAAGACCAAAATTGAGAGGTAATGAAGTGAAACTTTTTGTGGATGACCTTAGTATTACATTTGCAAGAGTTCTGGAAAACATCATTCACCTAGAAGACATAAGAAGTTATCTCAAAAGTAAATTTGAGACTATAGGAGAAGAATTTGACCTAATCCATAATTAGGATATGAGTTATAAACAAGGTTTTGAGTATCTAAAGGAAAATGACCTAGTGAAATTCCTATTTTTCTATGAGTTTAACAATGAAGAATGGACTAAAATTATACTTAGCAGAATTCATGATGGAATATTTTGGTTAGGAGATAATGTATTTGAAATATTAGCTAACCAAGCTAATGAAGTTATTAGTTTATGTAATGAGGAAAGTGTTCTAGGAAATGATAAAAATGTTAAGAAGTTGGTACTTGACAACACTAAATCTATCTATAATGGAAGAGGGATAGTTATTAGCACAACCAAGCAAGATGAGGTTATATTTTTTAGTAGAATTATTGCAAAAAATATTTTCTCTAGTTCAAGAAGTGATGACATGGCAACATGATTCGTTCAAGTAGCCTACAAAATCTATATTGAAAGAGAAAAGGTTAATCTAAAAATATCATGAAAGTTAAGGGTAGTCGATTCAAATTCTAATCATTAATAACTCACATGTTTTTTTTTATGATCAAAAGATTTTTTTTCATATCAGTAGTTGAGTTACTTAGTGGTAATAAGTTTACCATGAAAAAGATAATTGAAATGAATAACAAATATCCTACTGGCAAGATTATTGATAGTGCAAGCCTTATTATGAAAACCTTTGAGAATGAAATGAAGGGAAGATACATAATACTAACTGCTATGGTGGAGAAGTATAACAATGATATTTTTTTTATGATTGATACTAACTATACATATATTGAGGCAATTGAGCCTATAATTTTGTATGTTGAGCCACTTGGCTATGAAGTGACATAAGAGGAAATTGAATGATATGCAAAAATAATCTTAAATTTGATAAAGATGAAGAATTTGATAGGCTTGGAAGATATGATGAATTGATGCAATCAATAAAATAGGCACAAATTGAGAAGACAACCAGTAAAATGGTTGAAACAACAATGGATAGTTTATGCAACAATCAGGGATAACAACGGAAGAAATAAGTGCAACAAAGAAGACCATATTAGGAATGATGTAGATTATTTAGCAAGGGATGATGTATGTACCACCCTTGGAATCAATTTGACCATTAGAAGGTGTTACAATTGTACTTCTACCTACAACTACACCTTTAGCACAATATGTAGTAGTGTCACAAAACTAGACACCTATTACACCTATTATTCCACTAGCAAAACAATTAGAAGAAGAAAAGGAAGTGGAAGTGGTTGAGGTTAAGAGGAGGTTAGTAAGATTGGCTAAGGTAAAGAAAGAGTCACCTAACTCTCCAAGAAAGAAAATAATGAAAGGCCTAGAAACTGGACTAGGAAAGGGGCATAAGAAAATTATGCCAATTATATCAAAAAAATGATGTGAGGTTAGACATAGCCTAAAAAGCCAAAAAAGAAGAAACAAAAATTTATGACCACATGAAGAAAGACATGGAAGCCTAAGTTTGAGAAGATGAAAAAAGAAATCATTGATGGACATTTTGTACAATTAAAAAAATATTATCACTTTTACACTAGAATAGATAGATTGGAGCTTGAAAATGCCATTATTAGGCATATGATCTTATCTAATAAGAAACTTGACAATATTAAGGGTAATATGCTTCAAGATCTCTATGAGAGACTAACGAACAAAAGAATAAGAGTAGCTAATAAAGACAAAGGCATAAGAGAAAATCAAATCACAAAGCTATGCCAAATTGACAGTGATGAACACCTACTATAGTGTCTCTCATGTTTGTAGTCTATACCTTGTTATATTTTGATCTGAGAGATACTTGTAACTCATGTTATTTTTCTAACTAAGATGACCTGATGGTTAGATGTTATACTTTGATTTGCAGTATCATAGATGTTAGATTAATATGTTCTTTCATTTGATCATATCTGCATGATGATGCCCTTTTTCAGATGATAGTATGTTTTATGATGATATCTAGTTATTAATTTTTTGGACATATCCTTGATTGCATTTATATGTTGGATTAGTTGTCATGCTTATTTACTTCATTCTTTTTTTGCGATGCTTTATGCGAAAGTGAGTGACGTAAATAGTTTATTTTAGTGTAATTAAATAAATGGTTGAATTAGGCCGTTTAATGCATTATTTCTTCAAATATGTTGTTATATGAAATTGCACTTGATCATGTGTTTTATGTACAAGATTTATGTCCATGGCAGTGACACATGGAGTTAGTGATTCAGTTGTTCATATCTAGCCAATGTCATAGTGCCTCTCCCATTTGATTTTTCTAAGTCATCATTATGGACGCAACCTTGTTGATATTTCATTGTGAAGTGATCATGATTAAGACCATCAGTGGTCTACACCCTTGAGGTGATTTGATTTATGTTACTATATCAATTTCTTTGATTATGCTTATGGCTAATTTATGAGACTATGATGTGTGAGATGGTTTCAATGAGTGATGTGACAACCAATATTTCTTACAAACCCTAACCTCTCTACAATATTCTTATGTTTTTCACCTATCCAAATATAGTTTCTAACACACCCTATTCCTCTAAAGATTCTATCAAATAGATCCTACTCCTTCAACTAGTACACATCAATTAGTTAGTACAAACTTGCTCATGAACTCTCTATAAAAAATATAGCCCCAATATGTTTAGATCTTCCATATGATCAAATGTATACCTAGGAATGATTTAAGACTCTCTCAAATATTCTAAACCAAAAAAATTCCTAACCCTAATTGAATTGCAAATCACAAGTGCAAATACATTCAAGTGCTAGGAAAAAGGCTACAAGAATTAGCCCTCCTAATACACAAAAACCACTATATTTTGCAAAATCCCTTAACAAGTGCCAAAATAAACTAGAAATTCAAATACCCTTTTCTAAGATCTTGGAGATTTTGAAGCTCTTGAGTCTCCAAGTTGTCTGTACAGCCCATGCATAATTTTAGCCTATTATTAAGGGTTTCAAGTGTTTTAGTGTTGTTTGGTGTAAAATACTCCTTAGGGTCCTTACCAATACTTCTCCTTTGGATTGGGTTTATCCCACACCTCCTTCTCACTCATCACATGCTTTGATTGACATCTTAGTACTCTCAATCTACTCCACAACTCATTTTCTGATCTATGATTTCTAACCAAACTGGAATGGCTTGCCTAGGGCATTAGACTAAAAATGCTTTTTGCACTTCCCATGGGCTCTCATTTTTTGTACATTATGTAAATGGATTCTATTTCCAATTCCCTAGAGGTTTTACAATTCATATGATGGGGAAAGGCCCTAAGACCCCATTTTGCACTCACACATCTACTTAGACCAGCAAACTAGTGAGATGTAATAGATTTATTTTAAAAAGTACAAACCAATTGAAAAGATTAAAAAAATCATTAAAGAGATTCTAAATGACCTAAAGAAACTTATCTAACACAAAATACTATTTCATCTAATTCATACATAACATAGAACACACAAAACAAGAAATTGCTATATTCAAATCATACAGCATAGTTTGCACATTGCAATAACTTACTTCTCCAATCCCTTAAAAAAGGTTGAGATTAGCCTTAAATAGGCTTGGCATGAATTATCCCAACTAAATTAAGTGGTCAATGACAACTTTTGAATGGTTCCATGAATAATTTTCTCATTTTGTAAGAAAATTGCAAAAGTTGTCAATGACAACTTGTAAGAATTGAGCAATTTTTGCAATTTTGCACGTTTACTTCTCAAACTTGCTCTAGTTGTTACCAAAAAATGAAAAAATCCTTTTATATAAAAATACCATAGTAAGGTCTTCCAAATACTTACTTTCCCTATTTATCCATCAAAACCCAAAGATGCTCTATTAAGCCAAATGAGCAAATTTTGAGCAATTTTAGCAACATTGTCATTTTGGGCTCTTCTAACCTATCTATCCATACCCTAGGAATAATTTGGTTACCCTATTTATCTAGTGATGTTGATAGAATAAATAAAAGAAAAAACATCAAATAATCCCTAGGTGTCTATCCTTAGCCTACTTAGGTACTCCTGCACCATACTCCCCCCATCAAAAAACTAAGTCACACCTAATGGTAACATGTCTAGGGGAATGCCACCCTTCTTGAACCCTATTTTAGAAACCCAAGTAGCCTCTAAATTTGGATTGTCCTTCCATTGAATGAGATGCTCCATATACACCTTGTGCCTTGTAGACTTCTTCACTCTTGAGTCTAACACTTTTTTTGGTTCCAATTTGTTGATACTAGGTGTTGCAACAACTTCCTAGTCATCTTGAACATATGATCTAAACTACAGTAATATTCCTTTCAATGCCACCAAGTCTTAGACATTGAAAATAGGGGATATGCCTAAAATTGAAGGTAATTCCACCTTATAGGGATTTTCTCCATACTTTGCTAAAAAAATTCAAGGCCCTACCCTTTTCATATGTAGCTTGGTAGGTAAACTTTTTTGAAGACTTTCTTTATTCAAATGGCCCATTACATAGTCTCCAATTGTAAATTGAATATCCTCTCTCTTTCTTTTGAATCTCTTTCATGGTTTAAAAAAAGTCTTTAGCTTGACCACTTCTCTAATCCATATGTCCAAGATATCTTAGTTCACATACACCCCTTGGATGCATTCCGTAAACTATCTCAAAAGAACTCTTTCCAGTGCTCCTATTTCTACTATCATTATAGGCATACTTTGCTTGTGAAATGATAACATTCCAAGTCTAACCTATTGCAAGATTACTGAAAGCATGAATTCTGATTATATTCCTATGGGGGAGTATTGTAGATATGTTACTATGATGATATGTTACATTTCATGACTAAGTTTTTTACTAATGTTAACATAGCAGTTTTTTATGGTATCTGACATAAGAACAGTAGAAAGATCAAGGTGGTACAGATGGCTAGTTGGGTATTCTAACTATTTGATGTTATGGGAGATACTTCTAAGTATCTAGTATATGTAGTTAACATTGGAAGAAGAAATGATAAGTTTGGAAAAAGTTATGTAAGTTTTGGTGATGTCTATTCTGAGATAAAGTTTAGAGAGGAATGTTTTGATAAAATTGTTATATCTCTTACCAAAATTGTTATTCTAAGAACTGAGATTAAGGATGTGTAGAATAAATGTTGGTGATGATGAAGCTAAGTTTTCTCGCCATAATATTGTGTGTATGAAAAGTTATTCAAGTTGCAAGGTAGAAGATTAATGTAATCGCTAAGTGTAACATGTTCTTGATGTGGTCCTATAATGACTAATTGAGAAGGTCTAATAGCCAACTCAAGTAATTTTTTTATGGGCTTAGTATAAAGGAATAACATTTTCCTTTACCATGGTATGGATTTGTATGGATGAAAATGGTATTTCTAAGCATCACAAGAGTGGAATGTGAAGTTGAGAAGAGTGAAGCAAAAGTGAACAAAATTTCATTATTGAGGTTTTGTTGAGTGATTTTAGGTTTGATATTTGGATCCAAGGTTCATGAATTAGTATACAAGGTCTGAAAGTGATTGGTTCAATTGATATAATGAAGGGAAAAGAACATAACATTAAATTGCATGTTTGAGCAGTGAGCTCTTCTTGTGGTTGAAATTGCATGTTTGGGCAATGGGATTTTCTTGCATACATTGTACTACAACTCCTAATAGGGTTGGAATCTCCTAACAAGGATTCAAAGTCTCCTAACAAGGACTCTATATACTAAATGTTGTAATAGACTCCTAACAGGGTCCTCTAACAAGGAATATTTACATTAGTACATCATCTTATGGGCATCATTCCCACTAGGGTTTTCCCTTTGATCAAGGGTTTCCCTAGTTAACATATCTAGTTTAATTGTCTATGATCATCTAATTATGGTTATTCTTTACTTTGATTGAATGGTTAAGTTTTTTTAAAGAAGATAAATGTTTTAATTGTTGGATAACTAATTCACCCCCATCTCCCCAAGTTATCTTAGTGGACTATTGTTTCTAACAATTAGTATCAGAGCATCAGGTCCTTGAAGATAAAGTTTAACAACTTTGGAAGATCCATGGCAAGCATGTTTAGGAAAGATAGTCCAAAGTTCAATGGAAAAAATTGTGAAAACTGGAAGGAAAAGATGAAGAAACATTTGTTGTGTATGGGTCCAAGATATTGTATCTTGACAAAATCAGTGAAAATAATCATTGCTGAACAATATTTGGAAAATTGTAGTGGGGATGAAAGAGATCTTTTTTATGTCTGACATGAGAGCTAGAGAAGCAATATTAACTACACTTCATGAAATTGAATACAGTCTAGTAAAATCACTTGCTTTTTCACATTTGACTTGTAAAGCTTTGGAAACTAGTTTTGAAGATGATGCACATTATAAGAAGTTGAGTTTACAATGTTGGATTTGAGCATTTCAAGATGCTAAAATGATGGAAGATGAATTTATAAGAAAATATGTAGGCAGAATGTCAGAAATTACTATAGGTATTAGATGTTAAGGAGGAACCAAAGAAGAGGATGAGGTTATATGGAAGATATTGAAGACATTAACACCACCATTTAAGTTAGAAATTTAGATGATGTTTTTTTAAAATATATTTTACCAAAGATTTCACAAAGGAGTCATTGTTTTGAAGACTTGAAGTAGTTAACAATGAACATAGACAGTCCAAAGAATTCACCAGAATAGAGATAACTTTTAGTGCCTTGAGTATTCAACCTAGTTTATCAAGGACCACAAGTGCTAGAGGAGGTTTTTCTAGTGGTAGTAGATTTGAGAAAGATAGAAAGATTGAAGAAGGAGTAGCCCTTCTGGTAAGAAGAGAAAAAGATGGTAAGAAAATCTTTAAATGTTGGACTTGTGATGTATATGGTCATTATGCATCTAAATTTCCTAAAAGAGAGAAAAATTATAAAGGAAATTAAAAACCTAGAAAAAATAGAGAGTGTTTGTATGCAAATGAATAAAATAATTCCGATGAACAAGCAGTAAGTGTTAGTGATGATGAAATTGGATTTGTGGCAATTAAAGAAGAAAGTCTAGAGAAAGTTGCTTTGGTGTGACAAGTTGAGAAGAAATCTAATTGGATAATTGATAGTGGTTGTTCACATCATATTACTGGTGATATGAACAAGTTTTTTGACTTCAAAAGTTAGGATGGAGTTGGCATTGTTAGAGTTGGAAACAATTTAGTATGCCAAGTAAAAGGTATTGGATCTATAACTCTTGATGGTAAAACTAACACTGAGGATGTATATTTTGTTGATGGTTTGAAGAATAATCTTTTGAGTATTGGAAAACTAGTAGAAAAAGATTATCAATTGTAGTTCATAGATAATACATGCATGATTAGAGACAAATATGGAAAGATAATTGGAATAGGAACTAGATCTAGAGGTAATGTATTTCAGTTGAATCCTACTGAAATGTCATGTTTGGCTACAAAGGTAGATAATAGTTGGTTATGAAATAAATGATTTTGAATTATAAACTTTGACAATATTATGAAGACTAGTAGTATGTTTGTTGTTAGAGATTTCCCCAATATTATGAAGCTTGATAACACAATTTGCAAGGAGTGTGTGTTGGCAAAGCATAACAGAACTTCTTTTCCCTACAAGAAGTTTACCAATACAATAAAATTAGAGATTGTACACATAGATCTTAGTGGTCATATAAAGACTAAAGGATTTTATGGTGAAAGGTATTTTATGATTCTAATGGATGACATTTCTAGAATGATGTGGGTTGCATTTCCTAAAGACAAATCTAAGGCATTTGATAAGTTTAAGGTATTCAAGAATAGAGTTGAGAATGAATCTGGTATGAAGATTAAATATTTAAGATTAGATAGAGGAGGAGAATTTACTTGAAATGAGTTTAACATATTTTGTGAAGAAAATGGAATTAAAAGACAGTTATCAGCTCCACGAACCCCTAAACAAAATGACATTGCAAAAAGAAGAAACATGTTGGTTACAAAAGCTGCAAGAGCTATGTTAGCTGAAAATGATGTATCCAAAACATTTTGGAGAGAAGCTATGAATACAATAGTATACACTATGAATAGAGTACAAGTCAGGAAAGACACAAACAAGACTCCTTATGAACTATGGTTTGGTCACTCACCTATAGTTAAGTATTTCAAAATTTTTGGAAGTAAGTGTTATATCAAAAGAGATGATGATATTGGTAAGTTTGATGCTAGAAGTGATGAATGTATGTTTCTTGGTTATTCATTGAAAACAAAGGCTTATGGATGCTATAATTAGAGAATTAAGACTATTATGAAAAGTGCAAATGTGAGAATTAATGAGAAATTTAGGATACAAGAAAGAATAGTTGATTACAATTCAAATGATGATATTGCTACTAAGCCAAGGAATGATGAAGTATTTCTTGAGACTAACAATGATTTGCAGAATGAAGGAGAGCCAAGATAGGAACAAAGTTCAAAACCTTTGCTAGAGCTAAGAGTTGAGATAGAAACTCCTACTTTAGGAAATAATATGATAAAGATTCACCCATTTGAGTAGATCATTAAAAGAAAAGATAAAGGTGTGATGAAAAGAAACAATGTCAATGAAGAACTATGTTTGATATCTGAAGTTGAACCTAAGAATGTAGATGAAGCATGTAAAGATGATTATTGAAAAAAATCTATGAAAAAGGAAATGGATAAGATAGTAAAGAATGAGACATGGGAATTGGTCCATAGACTAGTAGATAAAAATATAATAGGAACTAAACAGGTATTTAGAAACAAGATGAATGAGCAAGGCAAAGTTGTAAGGAACAAGGAAAGATTGGTATGTAAAGCTTGCTCACTGCAAGAAGGAATAAACTATGATGAAACTTATGCTCTAGTGGCCAGAATAGAAGCAATAAGATTATTCTTAGCCTATGTAGCACAAAATAAATTCAAGTATATTAGATTGATGTCAAGTCAGCATTTTTGAATGGAGAACTTGAAGAAGAGGCATACATTGAATAGCCTGAAGGATGTCCTTTGAAAAATGATAAGGATATAGTATGCAAACTAAAAAAAGCATTATATGACTTGAAACAAGCACCAAGAACCTGGTATGTGAGTTTGGACAAGCATTTGACAAAGCTTGAATATAGAAAAGGTATGGCAAATAGTAATCTATATTGAAAAGAAGTTGATGATGGTTTGATGATTTTGGTAATATTTTTTGATGATATCATATTTGGAGGAAATGATGAAGAAAGCGAGAAGTTTGTAGAAGAGATGAAGAAGGAATTTGAAATGAGTATGATAGGTAAAATTAAATATTTTCTAGGATTATATATTATATAGAATAAAGAAGGAATCTTTATTTCTTAGACTAAGTGCTTGAAGGATTTTCTAAAAAGGTTTGGTTTGGAAACATGTAAACCCATTAGAACACCTATAGAAACTAGACACAAGTTATCTACAAAGGATAAGACACCTATTGTTGAGTAGAAGAAGTATAGATCTATGATCATAGGTTTGCAATATCTGACTCACACAAGGCTAGATATAGAAAATTCAATTGGAATTGTTGCAAGATTCCTAGCTAATCCCAGAGAAGCACATTATGCAGTAGTTAAAAGGATATTTAGATATCTAAAGGGAACATCAAAGTTCAGATTATAGTATAACAGATCTAATAATTTTACTCTAAGTGCTTATACTAATACTAATTGGCTAGGCAGTACGGATGATAGAAAAAGTGCCAGTGGTGAGCCTTCTTTCTTGGAGGAATATTGGTTTCTTAGCTAAGTAAGAAGTAGGATTGTACGTCACAAAGTACAGCAGAAGAAAAATATGTTGTAGCAGAAAAAAAAATGCAATCAAGTTGTTTGGATGAAGTAGATGTTGAAGGATATAAGGATAGAAATAAATGAACTTGTTTTCATATATTGTGATAACACAAGCATGAAAAATATGTCAAAGAATCAAATGTTTCATTCAAAGACTAAGCACATTTCTATTAAGTATCACATGTTGAGAGAGAAAGTTGTAGAGGAGGAAATCAAATTGGAGTATGTGAACACAAAAGAGAAAATTGTAGATATATTCACTAAGCTTCTTCCCAAAGAGGATTTTGAGTATTTTAATGGTATGCATGGGGTTATGTCCCTTCCTACATTAGAGTAGAAAATGCAAGAGTGCATCAATGTAGTGTAACACAACACCATTATTGTGTAGATTGAATGTTGATGCTTCCTGAATGGGGGAGTAGTTGTGATGGATAGAGTCATCTAAGACTCTTGCTGATGTTATTTTGAACAATGTCTTTGTTCACTTGAGCTAGTAAGAATAAGTTGTTATAGAGTTTGATGCAGTAAAATTGGTTGCTGAAACCTTTGACATTGATGTCAATAGGGGAGAAGTTTGGAATGAAAAACATTATGAGAAGATCATGAGGAAGAACATCATGAGGGACAAGTATTACATCGTATGTACAACATACAATATCATTTTGATGGAAATCACATTGAGATACATCAATGGGAGAATGATTGATGAAGAGGATTTGAAAAGAAAGGTGAACAATTTTTTATTGGTATTCTTGGAACTAGATGTTTTTCATCTATGTTGTCATTAATGCCAAAGGGGGAGATTGTTGGAAGCATGAATGCTGATGATATTCCTATGGGGGAGTATTGTAGATATGTTACTATGATGATATGTTACATTCATGACTAAGTTTTTCAATGATGTCACCATATCATTTTTCTATGGTATCTAACTAAAGAACAATAGAAAGATCAAGTTGGTATGGATGACTAGTTGAGTATTCTAACTATCCAAGGTTATGGGAGATACTTCTAAGTATCTAGTATATGTAGTTAATGTTGGAAGAAGAAATCATAAGTCTGGAACAAGTTATGTAAGTTTTGGTGATGTCTATTTTGAGATAAAGTTTACAAAGGCATGTTCTGGTAAACTTATCATATCTCTTAGCAGAATTTGTATTCTAAGAACCAAGGTTAAGGATGTGTAGAAGATATATTGGTGATGACATGGCTAAATTCACTCATCATAATATTGCATTTACTAAAAGTTATTCAAGTTCCAAGGTGGAAGATTAATGTTATCGCTAAGTGTAATGTATTCTTGATATGGTCCTATAATGATTAATTGAGAAAGTCTAACAACCACCTCAAGAAATTTTTTTATGGACTCGGTATAAAGGAAGGACATTTTCCTTTATCATGGTATGGATGTGTATGGATGAGAATGATATTTGTAAGTAGCACAAGAGTGGAATGTGAAGTTGAGTAGAGTAGAGCGAAAGTGAAGGAAACTTCATTGCTGAGGTTTTGCTAAGTGATCCAAGGTTTGATATTTGGATCCAATGTTGATGACCTAGTCTACAAGGTCTAACAGTGATTGGTTTAGTTGAAAGAATGCAAAAAAAAGAGCATAATAGTAAATTGCATGTTTGAGCAGTGAGCTCTTCTTGTAGTTGAAATTGCATGTTTGGGAAGTGGGCTCTTTTTTCATACATTGTACTACAACTCCTAATAGGTCTAGAATCTCCTAATAGGGACTCAACATCTCCTAACAAAGACTCTATATACTAAATGTTGTAATAGACTCCTAATAGGGTCCATCCTCTAACAAGGAATATTTATATTAGTACATCATCTTGTGGGCATCATTCCCACTGAGGTTTTCCCTCTAATCAAGGGTTTCCCTAATTAACATATCTAGTGTAATTGTATATGTGCATCTAATTATGGTTTTTGTTTACTTTGGTTGAGTGGTTAAGTTTGTTTAAAGAAGATAAATGTTTTAATTGTTGGATAACTAATTCACATCTGCCCCAGTATCTTGGTGGACTATTTTTTCTAACATAACCATATTCCTTAGTGAGGAACCTTAGAATATTTTCTAAGTTCCTATTAACTACTTTAGTTTGACCATTAGTTTGGGGATGGTAAGCTGAACCAAAAGACATGTTTGTGCAAAGCTTTCTCAACAAGGTTTTCCAAAAATGGCTCATAAATTTAATATCCCTATCTGATGCAATGCTTAATGGGAGTCCACAAATCCTTACAACCTACTTCAAAAATAGATGGGCAATATGACTTGCATCATTTCTTATCCTACATGGAATGAATGTCCCATTTGTTGAATATATCAACAACATAAATGCTATCATACCCTTGCTTGGTTTTCAGTAAACCTATAATAAAATCCATACTTACACAATCCCAAGACTTTTTGAAATTGGTAAAGGCTGATAAAGACCTAAATTTCTCATTCCTCCTTTTGCTTTCATGCATACCGTGCACTGCTCCACATACTTGGTTACATACCTTTCTAACTATGGCCAATAATAGAAGCTTTGTACTAGTTCTATGGGTTACTATTCAAGGGCAACCAAGGGAAACCAATTCTATGAAAATGATTCTCAAAATCATTACATACCTTGTACACTTCAGCAAAGCCCTCATCCTCTTTATAAAGATTCTAAAAACTCTCTATTCCAATGCTTTGGAGTTGAATCTCTTGGACTGTCATGGTCCTTCTAATTAAAGAATTTGCCACATTTTTCAATTGTCCCTTCTTGTGATTGATTGTGAAGGTAAAGGCCTATAAGTACTCCATCCACTTCAAGTGTATGTTTCTCAACTTCTCTTGAGTGTTGATGTAGCTAAGGGATTGATTATCTATAAACACAACAAACTCTTTGGGCAAGAAATAGTGTCTCCACTTCCTAAGCCATTGAACTAAGGCATAGAGCTCTAATTCATATGATGAATACTTCTTTTTGGCCTTATAAATTTTCTTAGTATAGAAAGCTACTAGACTACCTTCTTGACTCAAAAACCCACCTACTACGAAGCCACTTGCATCACATTCTAAGGTGAACAATTTCTCAAAACCAAAAAATTGTAGGATATGTTGAGTAGCTACTTATTTCTTCAACATTTCAAATTAATTTTCAACTTATAAAGTCCACTTAAACTTATACTTGACTCCACCCTTTATAGTATCAAGAAATGGTGCACAAATACCACTGAAATTCCTAATGAATTTCCTATTGAATTGATACAATCCATGAAAACTTCTTACCTTAGTAGATGTAGTAGGTGTTGGCCAATCTAATATAGAAGCAACCTTCTCCTTTTCCATCTTTAATGTGCCTTGAGACACCAAAAAGACTAGGTACACAAGTTCTTGTTTGAAGAAGTTAGACTTCTCAAGATTGATGTCTAGCTTATCTTCATGAAGTCTTTTCAAATCTGCCTCAACATGCTTGATATGCTCTTCTCTATTCTTGTTGAAGATAAATATATCATCAAGATATAAAACTAGAAAATTTTCCTGTGAAGTTCTTTAGCACTTCATACATGAGCCTCATGAATGTGATAAGAGAATTGGAAAGATCAGATGGCATTACAAGTCATTCATAAAGACCATCAATCTTCTTAGTTGTTGTTTTCCTTTCATCTCCCTCCTTAATACTAATTTGATGATACCCACTCTTCAAATCCAACTTAGTGAAGTACTTAGCTCATCTAAGACATTCAATTAAGGTCTTCAATCCTAGGTATGGGAAACCTCTAACTAATTATAATCCTATTTATGGCTCTTGAATCTATCTACAATATCCATTTCCCCCCTTTCTTAGATGCCAACACAATAGGGACTACACATGGTCTTATGCTCTTTTGTATCAAACCTTGATCCATAAATTCTTGTAATTGTCTTGCAACTTCTAAGTTCTAATCTAGAGTGAGCTTGTATGTTGATGTATTAGGTAAGGAAGTACCTGGAACAAAGCCAATTTGATGACTCATAACTATCCTTGGAGGTAGGGTAGCTGAAGTACCATCACTCATTATGTTCTTGTATCTTTCAAGGAAAATTTGAGCCTCAATTGGTAAGGGTTCCTTGACTGCATTTTCTTTTGCCTTAGATTTTAGCACTACTATATAACTTTTACATTCCTCATCTCTAAGATCTTTGACAAATTATTTCCCACTACAAAACATCACACTAAGCACTTTGGATTGTGTTTCCTCCCCTTCTATAAATAACTAAACTTTAAGGTCTTAGCTCCCTTTTTGAAGGTAATGGCATTAGATCTTCCATCATACATAACCTCCCTATCAAATTTACAAGTCCTACCTACCAAATTATGACAATCATCCATAGGAAATACATCACACAACAACCTATCCTTGTATCCTACTATGGAAAAATCCACCCAAGCTTTCTCATTCACCAAGATCCTTTGTCCCTTGTTAAGAAAAGTAATCTTGTAAGGGTTTTCATGAGGCATCTACTACAATTTTAGTTTAGTAACAACCTCCTCTAGTATTACATTATTAGTAGACCCTAAATCCATCACTACTTTGCACACTTTTCCTAGGATTTTACATTATTATGAACAATGTCCTTCTATGTTTAGGTTCATCAGGTGCTAGTTGTTTTCTTAGAACTCTCCTAAAAATGAGATTCTCACCTTTTTTAGATTCCATGTGGTCCACATCTAATTATTTTCTACAATTGTCCTCTTGCACATATGCCATCCTTTTGTCTTGGTTTTAGGAAGAAGGCTTCTCTAGACATCTATAGGTTGGATGACCCAAGTGACCAGAATTATAACATTTCATATTTGCAAAGTATGAATTGGATCTACCTAATCCTTTTCCTCTATTATATCCTCCTTGGTTTCCTCTTCCTCTACTATAAATATCTCTTGAGGAGTTGTCACTAGTTGGCTCTGTGGAGTTGCTTTCACTTTGATTATTCTTCTCACTTCATCTACCCTAGTAGCCTCCTCTTTGTCCCCTCTAATTTATTCCCTTGCCTCTATCCTTGAAGTTAGAATCCCCTTTCCTTTTTTTCTTTTTCTCCACCTTTAGAGCTAACTAATGGCATCTTTGAACTATGGTAGGTGCCCAAAAACTAAGCTCTTATTATGTATTCCACTTCAAGCCACCTAGATATCTGGCCACCTTGATTGGATCCTCTTCTTGATATTTGGATCTCAGACATAGCCTTTTAAATTCCTTAGTATAAGTGGTTACATCTAGGTCTTTTTTCTTCAATCCTTTCCTTCTCTTATGGAGTTGGATCTCAAAGTCTTCAATTAGGAAGTTTTCCTTCACTTTAGCAACCAGAGCCTTCCAATTAGCTATAGGAGACTTTTCCATGCTGAGTCCTTCATCTTGTAGGTATTTCTACCGTGTTAATATTGAACCTCTAAGCCTTGATTTAGCCACTTTAACCTTTTGTGCCTCTAATACCCCCTTGCATTCAAAATGGTTCTCCATGTCATCTATCCATTCCATGAGTAGATCTATGTCCATCTTTCCACTAAAAAGTGGTACACACTTTCAAAGATTTTCCTCCTAGGTCTTTGTTAGCCTTCAAGAAGGGATCTTCACTCAAGATATGGCTAGGTTTAGGGACTACATCCTCCTCTTCTACCTCTTTACCCCTCTCATACTCGTCTTCTTCTTTCCTCCTAGCTACTTCAACAAATACATCTAGTTTCACCTTCACCTCTGCTAGGGATTCTTCAAGAATTATTTTCTTCTCCCTTTTTTCATCAACTTCCTTGGCTAGTTCTACATTATTCATCATGTTGGTTTCACATATTGACTCTCCAATAGCTATAGACATCCACTAATTCTTCCCAAATCTTTAACCTTCTTTGATACCACTCTAATGTGACAACTAATGTTGCTCACAAACCATAACCTCTCTAGGATCTTCTTGGGTTTTTCACCTATCCAAATAGGGTTTCTAATGCATCCTACTCCTTCAACTGGTGCACATCAATTATTTAGTACAAACTTACTCATGAAATCTCTATAACAAACATAACCCCAATACTATTTAGATCTTCCATATGATCAAATGTATACCTATGAATGATTTAGGAATCTCTCCAAGGTTCTAAACTAGAAATAGGATCCCAACCCTAATCAAGTTGTAAATCACAAGTGCAAATGCATTCAAGTGTTAGGAAAAAGGCTACAAGAATTCACCCTCCTAATACACAAAAACCATTATATTTTGCAAAATTCATTTACAAGTTCCAAAATAAACTGCTAATCCAAATACCCTTTTTAAAGATCTTAGAGAATTTAAAGGTCTTGAGTCTCCAAGTTGTTCATACATACCAGGCACAATTTTAACCTATTATTAAGGGTTTCAAGGGTTTTAGTGTTGTTTTGTGTAAAAACCTCCTTAGGTTCCTTACCAAGACTTTTTCTTTAGATTGGAGTCATCCCAAACCTCCTTCTCACTCACCACATTCTTGGATTGATGTCTCAATACTCTCAATCCACTTGATAAATCATTTGTTGATCTATGATCCCTAACCAAACTAGAATGGCTTGCGTATGAAATCACACTAAAAATACTTGTTTTTCTTCCCATGAGATCTATTTTTTTTTAAATTATGTACATGGTGTCTAGTTCCATGTCCCAATAGGTTATACAACTCATACAGTGGGAAGTGGCCCTAACATCCCATTTTGCACTCACACCTCTACTTAGACCAAGAAACTAGTGAGATGCAAAAGATTTATTTACAACACTAAAAATTGATTGAAAAGAAAACCAAAATATTTATGAGATTCCAAACAACCTAAAGAAACTTATCCAACACCAAAAAATACTGCATCTAATCTGTACAAAACATAAAACACACAAAACAAGACACTATTATATTCAAATGTTGTAGCACAACCCATCCACTATAATAACTTACTTCTCTAGCCCCTTGAAAAAGGTTGATATTAGCCTTAAATAGGATTGGATTGAATAATTCCAACTAACTTAAGTGGTTGAAGATCTCTCACAAAGAAGTTTCTCATTTTGCAAGAATTGAGCAATTTTTGCAATTTTGCATATTTTCTTCTCAAACTTTCTCTAGTTGTTACCAAACCATGCAAAAGACCTTATATAGATTTTAAAAGCACCTAATAAGGCCCTCTAAACACTTAATTTCCCTATTTATCCCTCCAAAACATAAAATTCTCTATTAAGCCAAATGAGCATTTTTTGAGTAATTTTAGCTACAATGCCATTTTGTGCTCTTCTAACCTATCTATCCACACCTTAGGACCAAGTTGGTCCCCTTATTGATATAGTGATATGGCTAGTATCACTACAAGACAAAACATAAAAGAAGCCCTATGTGTGTATCCTTAGCCCACCTAGTTGTTGTTTCACCGTTGAGGTTTGTGCCAGTGTTTACCAGGATTGATGTGATATCATGATGTTGTTCTATGATTACCTTGAGATGTGTGCAGAGATTGCACTATGTACTATTATCCTACTATAGTGTATTAGGTTCCTATAGCAGTGGTTAGTCATGTATTTTACCATGTTCCCTATGTGTTTTAAGTGCCTTTTCATGTTCTTAAACAACCATTATTAAATGCTTAAATAATTTGAAATAAATTGTCCATTTTAGATTACTATGTTTTTCAGTTGATCATATCTATATGATGATGCCTTTTTTTGAGATGATAGTATGTTTTATGATAATATCTAGTTATTTGGTATTCATACATATCCTCTAAGTACATTTATATGTTGGATTTAATGCTGTGGTTATTTACTTATTTCATGCTTTGTGATGTTTTATGAAAAAGTGAGTGATATAAATGGATTATTTTAGTATAATTAAATAAATGGTTAAATTAAGTTATTTAATAAAATTATTTGCTTAGCTATGTTATTATATGCAATTGCACTTGATGGTGTGTTTTAGTGTGTAGGATTTATATCCCTAGCAGTGGCACATAAAGTTAGTAATTCAGTTGTTCATATTTAACCAATGTCATCCTTGTATGGTTGATGTATTCTATCTAATTGTTTAAATTACACCTTCTAGTGATTTAATAAATCTGGACTCATTTTCATTATGTGATTAGATCCTTGAGCATGTATGTGCATTTAGAAGTTCGCAATTATCATGAAAGTAATTATGGAATTCTATTATTTTGGTTTAAGGGAATTTTGGGCTTTATCTTATTTTATTTAATTCCTAATAGCTTTGTCATAGATGAATTCCAATTACTTGGAATAGCCTAGTTTTGTTTGGATTGATTTAGGGTTTAACTAGGTTACTTGATTATTTACCCTAATCAATTATTCACTCAAAAAGTGAATAAGTATCCAAAAAGGAATTGCATTCCTCACTTTTCACTTTTTGAAATAGAAATTTAAGAGAAAATTCCAAATCCTCTTCATGAGGAAATATTGTTCTATTTTTTGTGAGAGCTACAAGCATGGGATCATTGTGAGATTGGTCTTGTTGGATCTAGCTTTAGGAGACAATGGATTACCGTGACTTTTTGGCCACTTTCATAGGGTTTTTATTTTTTTACTCATGTTTCCATAATTTCCCTTTTGGCTACAAGGTAGGGCTCTCCCATTTTATTTTTTTAGCTCTACTTCTACTTCTATTTTTGGTAGTCATTTGTTAGGAGGTTGAGAACTAGTGTTCCCCTCTATTTGTATATGCTAGCTCTACCCATTTGGGTGAGTATGAGAATTTCTCTATTTTTTTGGGATGGGGGTTTGGGGCTTTGCACTACTATGCTAGCCATTTTTGCATACAAATAGTTTATATTCATGGCTTTTGTGCCCTAAGATCAAATGGGTTTTAATTTCAAAGTTTTTGAGTTTTGAGGTTTTTGCCTCAATTTGTGTGTCACCTAGTTTTCTTGAGTTTTCTTGCATGGTGTTGGTTGTGGATTTAGATTATCTATAGGATGTCAAAGTAACCATTATTAAATCTTTATCTCTTCATTGGGATGCATGTTCCATCCTACTCTTGACTTTTTGTTTGGTTGAGTGATTTTATACCTAGTGTTATTTTTTCTGGTCAAACCCTTGTTATTTCATAGACTCTAGGATTCATGTAGAATCCATATTTGTGGATTGAGGCTGGTAGAGTGAGTTCATGATGTTTGGGTTTCTTGCATCATTGGGATTTTTATAGAATCCATACTCCTGAATTGAGATCAGTTTAGTGAGTTCACAATGTAAGGTTTTATCATTCATTAGGATTCATGTAAAATCCATACTCCCAAGCTTGTATTTGGTTAAGTTTTATTTTTTCTTGTGTTCTCATCCAGCCCTTAGTTCTATTGTATTTGTAATGTTGGTGCACCCACACACAAGCACATGCACATGCATCTTTTTGGTGACTTGGGAGGCCTAAACTCCCAATTGTATTTTGATAGAGTTATGTTCATTTTGGGTTGGGTTAGGAATATGCATGCCTATGATTGCTCATCATTGGATGAGTATGGGTAGGGTAGGGTAGCACCATGGAGGAGCTTCTACCACAACCTTGGTTACTATTTCCCACATTGGTGTGAAGAATAATTAAGTGATAACTAAATAAATTACTATGTAATAAATTTAAGATAATAAAATGTGTGAGCACCTAGTTAAATCCAAGGACATAATTTGAGAACCTTCCATTGGGAAGTTGATTTTTCACAACACTAGCTTGGGCTACCTAATGCCAAGTGATTTACCCTCCAAAAAGTCCCTACATAGTTGATCCATTGAGTATCTAACTAGGACCTCTTGTACTTGCATTATCTAATGATCTTGCTTGTAGTCCTCTTTACTATCTAGCATGAGTGTTAGCCATGGACATTTTTTTTATGTGTATTTGTGTTTGGATCATTATCTCCATCATCATGGTAGGAGTGGACCTAGGGGATCCATTTGATTTAGAGGCATAGCTAGCTATACCACTACCAGGGACCGATGTATAGAGATGGTATATTTTTGGTTGCGACCAATGCTTGATGTTCACTTGGTATATTTTGGATTTTGGAGTATGCTTCCTTGTGATTTATGATTTCATTGGAATGCTTGGATATCATGTTTAAATGATGTTAGTTTATTTGATGCATTCCTTATTTATGATGTTTAGCATATGACTAGATGATGTGATTCACTTAGTTGGAGTATCTATTTCATTATTGGTTTAGCATGTTAGATTTCCTTGTTCTTATGATGTTGTTACATTTTAGTAGTGATGCCCTCATAAGACAACTCTGACTATCTAATTGGAAGTTTTGGATTTTACATGTAGGGGATGGCTAGGGCCTTCGAGGTCTCATGATGCTATTATGATTGGGAGGAAATGCACACAATTTTTAGTTGTGTTGATTCTTTGATGTTATGTATTTCCTTCATATGATGTTTTTTTTACTAACCATATATGCAAATTTTGATGTTTCTTTTCGCATGTTCATTCATATGTTATTATGAATTAGATGGATAGTTATTTTCTACTCCCTATTGCATGGTGTCTTATATTTCATGTGTTTGAATATCCAAGCCTTGATTATAGTGGATCCATTACTCCCCAATGTGGAAGTTCTAACTCTTTTTCCCTTCTATTTGTTCATTCAGTTGTTTCTTTTCAATCTTGGGTGATAGTGGTTCAATATTGGGTGATACCAAAAGAGTATCACACGCCTTAAGGAGAAAGATCATATGACACTAGAAATTATCACACCATGGTAGTGTCAAATATCATACACTATTGGAGAAGTATCGTCTGGCCCTTATAAGAATTATCGTTTGGCCATACTGAGAAGTATCACCATATGATAGTGAAAAGTATCACCTAGGAAAAAAGTATCACTTGGCTATAGTAAGAAATATCACCTAGTTGTCAGCAAGCGTCTCCTAGTTTCTTGCAAAAATCTTCTTGGGAAAATAATAGGTATCTCTAGACTTTTTGGTTAAGAGTTGATTGGTGTTTTGGGTACCCTTTAGGATTGCACTCCTTCCTAGTTTAGTAGATTTTCTATGGGATTTAAAATATATTGTTTAAGTATATGCTTAAGATATACTTTATTATATGTGATGATTTATTTGAGATATATTTTAGACCTCTTTGAGATGAGATAAATATTCTAGGAAATTTCAAAGCTTCAGGTTTTTAGACTTAGCAAAATTTTAGGGGTTAGCATTTATCTTTCAACATGGTATTTAGTAGATGATGGGTTGTAACTTTGAGACCTTATGTTGTGTATGACCATTTTTGTTCTCTACTTGTATTTATGGATTATGATATGAGTGGTGGATATGGACTTTTTGTCTAACCATGTTAGGAGTTTTTACCTTGGGTTTGAAAGAGAACATCCCCTCAGATATTCTCATGATTCATTTGATCTTTGGTTTTTGAGTTTTAGTTGAGATTAGAGATCTTTGGAAGTAGTTTTAAGACTTATGTTGGTATAGTTGAACATGTGAGCCTTGCCATGTTCCCTATTCTCATCACCTTATCTTGGCATTTCATTATTGCACTTGCTTACTTTTGTTGTTGTTAAGTAACTTATCTTAAGAAAACAAACTATTCAGTGCATGTTTCATCCTTATGTTCCAAGGATCTTTGGGTAGGGCATTAAAATTGTCATCCCTATATGGTCAACATATCCTATTTAATTTTTTAAATTAAACCTTCTAGTGATTTAATAAATCTAGACTCATTTGCATTATATGATTATACCTGTGAGCATGTTTATGCATTTAGAGGTTTGCATTTGTCATGAAAGTTATTAAGGAATTCTATGATTTTGGTTTAAGGGAATTTTTGGGCTTTATTTAATTTAATTTGATTCCTAGAAGCTTTTTCGTAGTTGAATTCCAATTGCTTGGAATAGCCTATTTTTGTTTGAGTTGAATTAGGATTTAACAATGTGATCTACTTATTTTCTATAATCTATCATTCACTCAAAAAATGAATAAGTACCCAAAAAGGAAATTTATTCCTCACTTCTTACTTTTGGAAAATAGAATTTAAGAGAAAATTTCTAAATTATATTCTATAGGATTGTGTTTCTATTCACAGTAGGAACTACGGGTGTGGGATCATCACGAGATTGATCTCGTTGGATCTAGCTTGGGGAGAACTTCGATTACTATGATTTTTGGCAACTTTTGCAGGATTTCTATTTTATTACTCAAATTTCCCTTTTGACCCTTTTGGCTATCAAGTAGGGTGCTCCTTTTTTTTTTGTTTCAACTCAATTTCTACTTCTATTTCTGGTAACTATATGTTAGGAGGTTGAGAACTAGTGTTCCCCTCTATTTCTAATTGCTAGCTCTACCTGGTTGGTCAAGTGTGAGCATTTCCCTAATTTATAGGATGAGGGCTTCAGGTTTCACACCATTATACTAACCATCTTTTCATACAGGGTCCAAAACCAATTTTTATTGGATTTATTTTACTCATTCATCCTTGGGTTGAATGGGTTTTATTTTGTTAATTTTCATCAATGTTGGGTTTTTAAGGTTCTTGCCTCAATTTGCATGCCACCTAGTTTTCTAAGATTTTCTTGGCATAGCGTTGGTCATGGATTTGGATTATCCATAGGATGTCAATTTAACTATTGTTTCACTTTTATGTTGCATTGGGATTTGTTCCACATTTGTACTCCCAAGATTGTATTTAGTTGAGTATTATCTTGCTTGTGTTCTCATCCAAACCTTGTTTTATGATCTTTTTGATGTTGGTGCACCACACACGAGCATGTGCATGTGTATTTTTTGGGTGCTTATGAAGCCCAAAGTCCTAGTTTTATTTAGTAGAGTTATGTTCACTGGGGCTATGTTTAGAATATACATTTCCTACAAGCAATCATCATGTGATGAGCATGGATATGTAGGGTAGCACCTTGGAGGGGCTTCTCTTGCAACCTTGGTGACTTTTCCTAGGTTGGCATCAAGAAGTTTCTAAATAAGTAAAAACTAAATAATTTTTTGGGTAATAAATCTAAGAGAATAAAAAGTGAAGTGAGCACCTGGTTTATTTCTAGGACACTTGATATGTGAGCACCCAGTTTAGTCTTAGGAAAAAGTGTGTGTGCTTCCCTAGGGAGTTGGTGTTGCATGATACTAGCTTGGTCTACTTGATGCCAAACTACTTACCCTCCAGCGAGTCCCTACATAGTTGACCAATAGAGTGTCTGGCCAGGAGTTGTTCCACTTGCATTGTCTTACGATCTTGGTTTCAACCATCTTTACGGTCTGTTGTGAGTGTTAGCCATGTATATTTTCTTTATGTGTGCTTGTGGTTGGATCATTATCTCCATCAGAATGATGGGAGTGGACCTATGAGTTTCACATGGTTGGGAGACATAGCTACCTATACCATTATTGGGGACCAATTTATAGAGATGGTCTATTTCCAGTTGCAACCAATGCTTGATTTCACTGGGTTTATCTAGGTTTCTAGAGTATGTTTCCTTGTCATTTATGCTTTAATTGGAAGGCTTGGATATCATTTTTAGATGATGCTAGTTAATTTGATGTATTTCTTTGTTGTGGTGTTAGCATATGGTTAGATGATGTCATTCACTATTAGTTGGATTATCTATGCTTTGTTGGATTAAAAAGTAAGATCTTCTTGTTCTTATGATGTTATTACATTGTAGTAGTGACATCCTCATAAGACAACTATGATTATCTAGTTGGTAGTTTGGGATGCTATGCATGGGGGATGGCTAGGACCTTTGAGGTCTCATGATGCTATTATGGTTGGGAGGAACTGTACATGAATTTAGTTGTTTATGTACATTGTGATGTTTCTTTTTGTATGGTTTTCATTTACTGGTATAGATTAGATGGTTACTTTTATTTCTATCATCTCATTCTTGTGTTTGAGTGTCTAAGTCTCAATTTTTTGATCTAATACTCCCCGACATGGAGGTTCTAACTCTTTTCTTTGCCTCTGATTATTTTTTAGATTGTTTCGTTGCATCCTTGGGCAATAGTGTTTTAGCATTGGGTGATATTGATAAAGTATTGCACACCTTAAGGAGGTTTCTAGTATGATACTAAAAAGTATTGCATACCTTAAGGAGACTTATTGTATGATACTAGAAGAGTATTGCACAACTATATCCAACTCTATCCTACGTCCCCTAAAAGTATTGCACAACCATGTGAGAAAAGTCATACGATAGGGGACAAGTATTACATGGCTCTATTGAAATATTTCTTGGCTATTGTGAAAAATATCACCTAGCTATAGTGAGAAATATCGCATGGGTCTATGAGAAAACTTGCTCAGGAAACTAGCAGGTATGTTCTGACTTGACTAGAAGTTTTTAGATTGACTTGTCTAAACTTATGGAGTTCTCAAACTCTAGTGTTTGACCTTTCAAATTTGGGGCCTCTCAGTTTTGAATGTGTTTTGTGACCTTGGTAGCTTTGTCATTTTTGGTTTTAGTGTCTCTTGGAGATTTGTTGGAAGCTTGGATTGGTTGGTTAAGTCTTCCATTGCAATCTTATGATCAGTTGCATGTTGATGTTGTTTAATTCCATGATTAAAAAATTATATATATATGGGCTTTTATTTATCCTTGTTCCAAGGATTTCTAGGTGGGGCATTACATCTAGTATCAGAGCCCATGTTGCAACATTGGGATCTCTATGTTATGTTCCCATTATGATATTGTTTTATTTATGTACATTGTTATCTTAACATTTGGATCTCTGTGTAATGCTCCCATTATGATATTATTTTATTTGTGTACATTATTATCTTATTTGAGCTTATGCTTGTGAATTTTATGATCATTACATGTGATTCTAGCCCTTATCTTGTTACTTCCTTAGTGATGCCTCCTTCACATAGACCTGGTGGTCACTGTAGTAATCGATAGAATAACCATGAAGAAGAATACCATGAGAAGGAATTTCAGGATGGTAGGGAAGAATAGGGTAAAAAAGATCATGATGTTATTAGGGCATTGATGTCTTTCATACAAGAGATTATAGCTCAGTTGGGACCTCATGTAGAGATAAACCAATGTGACCATGGTTAAAAAGAGGGATCTCATCATGGATATTCCCATATGTCAAATCATAGAGAGGAAGAGGAGCATGAGTGTGAATGTTCTCACATACTCCCTGGTGGTAGAGGGTGCCATTGAAGACATAGAGATCATGATGATGAGGATTCCATCTGCATGAACATGATGAAATCCCTTCAATAGTCTAAACCACCATAGTATGATGGTAAAGGAGGTGGCCTCAAGGCTAAGACTTGGTTACTGGATATGGAGCATTGCTTTTCCATGTATTTCTATGCAACCAACTTTAGACCCCATTGTGTTGTCATGCAACTGAGAGACCATGCATCCACTTGGTGGAACATCAAGAAGTAGAAGCTCCATATTAGTATAGAAGATCTCAACTGGGAGATCTTTAATGAGATATTCAGAGAGATATTTCTATTCCCTTAGTTTAGGGAGGCTCGAGTTGATGAGTTTCATGAGATTGAATAAGGGAATATGTAAATGGATCACTATGAGATTAGATTCTTTGAGCTTAAGAAATACTTGTGCTATAACCATGATGAGATACTTCTTACTCAATATTTTGTTTAAGGTCTAAAGGACTCCATCTATAGAGAGGTTCAAATGTATCAACCTAGGACACTTATCCTTTCTATAGAAAAGACAAGGATCATGGAGAGTAATGTGGCTAAGGGGTTCAATGGTAGATCAAGTTCTTAGAATCATAATGCACAAACTTTAGGGCAGGATGCCTAGGTTCCTTAGTCCTTAGGAAAGCAGAAAAACCAGCCAGCACCCTCACATGGTGGTAATTGTTGTGGAAATCAACAATGAGGGTATTGGACTAAATGTAGATAGAATTTAGGTGCCTTAGGAAAAAAAGGGGATGACTAGAGTCATCGCCAAAAGTCTCAACATAATTTCCCATGTTAGAGTAGTCAATAGAACTCTAGTAAGTGAAGTGCACCTTATTCTAGTACTATCTACGGTGGTCATGGACCCAGTTCTAGATTTGCAAGAGAATTTTTTTCTTGTGGCTAGCTTGTCCATAAATTGACAAAATTTCCTTCAAAGACTTCCTCAAGACCTAGTAAAGGTATAGCTATATTAGATCCTACTATGGGAGATGTAGTTAGAAACCATCGAGCCTTTTTGGTGGTTGATAATCATCAAGATGAGCACTGAGGTACTGTAGTTGAGGACACAGGTATGTTACATGGTATTTCATCTTCAATATTATTTGACTCAGGTGCTTCAAATTCTTTTATTTCACCATCTCTTGTTCAACAATGTGGGCTAGTGGTAGCACATCATGTCAATAGGTGGAAAGTTGAGTTAGCCACATGATCCAATGTGGCTATGGACTCCTTGGTCAATGGATGTGTTTTAGACTTGGGTACCTTCACTACCATAGTGCATCTTCACATCCTACCTCTGGGATCATATGCCATTGTGTTGGGCATGGATTAGTTAGTCACCCATCTAGTGAATATATATTTTTGGTGTAAGTCAATACTTTGTGTTGATGACATAGGTGGGAAGGTGGATCTTTTAAGAGTCTAAAGATCAGTCTCACTTTAGATTATCTTAGTTAATTAGTTTAAGTGGAGCATGCAAAAGGGATGTCAGATGTTTGTATTCTCTATTAGTGATCTATACGAGGTCAGGAGCCATATGATGACACTTGATGATCAACCACTCCTTCATGAGTATGTAGACATGTTTCCTAATGAGATACAAGGTATGCCACCACAACATGACATTGATTTCTTGATTGATCTCATACTAGGAGCAGAGCTAATTTTATGAGTTCCTTATGGAATGAATACTTAGGAGTTTTGTAATCTTAGATTGAAGTTGGAGGAATTATTGTCCAAGGGTCATATTCATCCTAGTGTATCCCTATGGGATGCACTAGTCATCTTTGTGAAGAAGAAAGATAGATCATTGTGTTTATCAATTGACTACCAATAATTGAATAAGGTGACAGTGAAGAAGTGATATCCTTTGCCAAGGATAGATGACTTGTTTGATTAGATGAAGGGAGCATGAGTATTCTCAAAGGTTGATCTTAAGTTGGGATACTATCAATTTTGTATTTAGGAGGTTGACATTCATCGAACAACTATTTATACACGCTATGGACATTATGATTCCAGGGTTGTACCCTTTGGGTTAACCAATGTGCCATTAGTGTTTATGAGTCTCATGAATGGAGCCTTTTTCACATACCTTGATTAGCATGTCATTGTATTCTTGGATGACATATTGATCTATTCTAAGACTATAGAGGAGCATGAGGTCCATTTATTCCCAATATTGCAGTGGTTGCGATATCATCAGTTGTATGGAAACTTGGATAAATATGGATTCTTATAGTCTAAGGTGAAGTAATTGGGTTATATCATCATGTTGCCAAGTTTTAGTCCTACCCTTAAAAAATCTTGAAGATATTAGTAGAGGTGAGTGTGTTTACAAGCGATATGTATTTAAGTACATTTTAGGTCACTTACTTCTCATCTTTTCCAAAGTACTATACTTTCTTTATTTTTTAGGTCTCCCTTTGTATTACCTTTACCTAATTTTTCTAAATGGGTTTCCTATTTTATGGTTAGTGCAAGGTCTTAGTGATCTAGGCATGGTTAGGATGTGTTCTAGCATTATCCTGATAAGAAGTAAGTTTTTCCACACAACATTGTCTATTATCTTTCCCTAATATTCCATGTCCCATAAATTTTTTTATCTTTTGAGTTGTTTTTCCCTTTGAGAGAACCACATCAAGTGTGAATCTGAAGGATGAAGTCATGATAGTGATTAATAGGCTATGAACATGATTATTCCAATGCCCAAAGGCTTATGAAGCTATAGATAGAAGCCAAAGTCACTCTAATTCAAATTTTTGGACATAAGATCAAGTACTACAAGGGAATATAGGTCTATAGTTTTTATGCTACATATTCATGGAAATTAAGTTTTTCAGTTTTGTTTTTGAATTTATATGAACTTGAGCCAAATCTCAAGCCCAATGATCAAATGGTGTGGAAACAAGGTTGAAAGAACCATTTAAAGGATCATAACTAGTAAGACATGCTCAAGATTTAGTATCAAGACCATCAGATGGATGTGAAAGAATGAAGTGTTGTCACTATGCTCCAATCCAAAAAATGTTGATGGGAAAGGATTTTTTTGTCCTTAATTAATGAAAAGGGCTACTTCTCTAGGAGCTTTGAGGATGCAAAGTCATGTTACCCAAAAATACAAATATCCTTTAGAGATGCTTAGAAAATACTTTCAAAGAAGTTAGTGATGGAAATGTGATCCCAATATAAAGGAGATGTAGTGTTAAAAGCCTTAGGTGGAAAGAGAAAGAATGGAGTGTGCAAGCTAGAAAAAGCATTACTTCTAATGCTGCAATTTTGAATAAATGAAAGCAATTTTGAATAAATGAAAGTGGGTTTGTGTGAAAGCTAAGTAGCTCTCTCTCTCTCTCTCTCTCTCTCTCTCTCTCTCTCTCTCTCTCTCTCTCTCTCTCTCTCTCTCTCTCTCTCTCTCTCTCTCTCTCTCTCTCTCTCTCTCCCCCTACATGTGTTGTTATTATTAGGTATATTTTTATTCCAAAATTTGAAGCGAAGTAAGCCACTTCTCATAAAGCTAAAGAATTTTTCCTAATAAGTGATTCTTAGTCATATCACTTTACTTTAAGTAAAGTAAGAAAGATTTTGGGAACTTAGTTTTTTATGTGTAAAAGAAGAGAAAGTTTAAATAGTTTTTACTCATGGAATTAAATGAAAATCCTACTATTATAATTTTTGGTAGAACTTAATTCCATTCATGTGGCACTAACATTCTAATTCCTAAAGTTATTTTATCAGAATTGCATGTTATTGGTTTCTTCAAGTATATTTAAACAATTTCTCGCTCACAAAAGAGAAAAATGTGGAAGAATCGGTTTGGCATAAACCTAAAATGAGAGATTATGGACATCCCCACACTCCTCAGACTGAAAGGAAAAAAGGAGATTTTGGAGTTCATCGAGCACCATTTCTTCCTAGTACAAGCAATATGTGTTGAGGATATGTAGATCAATTGGCCACAGGTCATCTCTAATGAGCTCACCTTGTGGTTGAATTTTTCCAGAGGATTCAAGCAATTCTACATGTGTTGGAAATTTTTTTAGCACTCCCCTTGGGATTCATGACAAGGGCTTAACTGCCTTCTATGTACTATACATTGAGTGGTTGTATTGAACATTGAAAGATCAATCTTTTGGTGCAATAGAAACCCCACTCTAATAAGTGGTATCAAAGCTTGGTCATAGTTTTGAATCCTCAAACCCTCAAGTAAAGTTGAGGGGGAGATTGTTGAAAATAATTTCAGCACTCCCCTTAGGATTTGTGTCAAGGTGTTAACCACCTCCTATTTACTATAAGTTGAGTAGTTGCATTGAGCATTGAAAGATCAGTCTTTTGGTGCAATGGAAACCCCACCCTAACAACATGTCCTCTTATTTGATCTATGCTTTGGCAACATGCCACTTGTGGCTTGGCCTCCTTAGCATCCCAAATTATTACTACCACACCAAATTCTATGAAATATACCTACATCTCCAACTACAAATAAGCTATGAGGAGTATGTAGATGTCAATGATGCTTTTACAATGAGGCTATGCTAGGAATTGCAAGGATTCCCTAAAAGGAGATTCTCATAAGAGGTAATTTTGGCCATAAGACAATTGAGACATTCATTCATTCAATTTATAAGTTTCTCCTATTTTTTAATAACATCCTATGATGGATTTTTTAAGAGATCACCAAGATATATGGAGGACAAGGTGGTTCTAGTCAAACTATGTTGAAAAATCCTAGAATTGAACAACCTATGCTCCAATGTAAAGAAGATAGTTGAGATTCCCTTCCCTATAGTGATTTTCCTATATTCATGTGCCTCTAGATTAGATGCTCATAATCTAATGAAGATATTTGGAAGAAAAAATAATTTGTTAGACTATGAGGTGCTCATGCCTCAATATGATCTAGTTAACTTTGTAAGGGGTCACCTAAAGTTGGGATATGCCTATAGGCATGTCCTAGATATTGAAGACTTCTAATCTATGTGTCTCTATGAGTACCAAACTTAGGAGAGATTTTTGTCATGACTAACCATTGATGAAATAAAATTATATAGCATTTTTTTTTTATGTTTTCGAGGTTGCAAATGATGGAACCTGCATACACCCCACATCTTATAATAAGATCAAAGGCACCCCAATTTTTTTTAGCCCACCTATAGATCCAGTCATTAACATAATGGAGATTCTTATGTAGGGGATAATGAAGAGAATAGAAAAATGGGTGGAGTGGACTCAAGAAAGGAAAAGAGGACCAAAAGTATTGGTTCCATGGGTGGAGTATCAGCTGGAGAAACATAGTCAACCATAGCTATAACCACTACAACCACTACATCAACATATGCAGGTTCATTATAGTCCATTGGCCAAGGTGGAGACCTATCCCAAAAAATAATGTGCCACTCACCCCTACATATAGAGTTGGCCCTCTTTTGAACATTGGGAAGACTGCAAAGAAGGAAGATGACAAGGATAAAGGGAAGGAACAAAAAAATTTAGTAGCCAAGCCATCTTCCCCTACTCAAGTAATCAATTTGGATGGTGATACTAACCCCATGGATGGCTAGGAATAGGAAGCATCTCAACAAGGGGATACTTTAGCCCTTTTGGTAACTAAGGTAGTTTCCTTCCCTATTGCTTCCCAAAGCAATCCAACTCCATTAATCTCAAGGAAGTTGTTTGACCCCATTGTATTGCAATCTTCTATCAATGTGCTCTCTAAAAAGTCATGGCTTGAAGATACCATTGATAAGAAGAAGATGAGATAAAAGGATGTAGCCCTATAAAAATACTTGATCACAAAAATAACCTCCTCTCAGCCATCCAAGAAAATAAAGAAGCAAAACACAATTTCTACACTAGCAACTGATTCAACAACTGGCCACATGCTAGTTAAGATTAATGAGCCACAGAAAGAGGGAAAATTTCATGAGCTCTCAAAGGATGATTTCTAGATCAGAATATTTGATCTTGGCATCCCACTTCATTACTCCATGGTGAACATGTGGAAGTCAACTAATAAGAAAATCGAGCACAAGCTAGAAGAGCTAAGAGCAAAGATGGAGATAATGAAGATCTCGTATAGAGAGCTAGTGTAATACATAAGGTATGCACTTGGGAGCACTTATTTTAGTTAAATTGACCCTAATATAGAGGAGAACAAGAACTTACTCCTAAAACTACAACAAGAAAGGAAATTTAGGTAGGTAGGCCAAGCATGGGTAGATCAGATGAAGGATCAAGGTCCCCCACTGGTTGAAAAAATGGGAATCCTAGTATTGGATGCTCACAAGCTCAAGGAAGTGGCTTCAAATCACAAAACAACCATTTATAAGGTAGTATACAAGATGACAAAGCAATTTTCCCTTCTACAGAAAGTAATAGACATGAAAAAAAAAATTGCACATTTCTTACAAGATTTTGAAGATTGGCAAGGAGTCACTATTTCACTGGAAGCAATCCTTGGAGTTTGTCATAGAAATTTTCATGAGATTTGCAAATTGGCTCAAGGATGTGCACAACCTAGTGCAAAAGGTCATTGGAAATTTATTTGAATATTTGAATATCTTGCACATAGAGTCCTTTGTGTCCACTAATGGAAAGCTTGTGGACATTGATAAAATGAAATCAAAGTTCTTGGTATTTTTTGATGAAGCCGTTGACCCACTCAACTTCCAAGTGTCCAAGATCAAGGAAATATTAGCAACAAATGCAATAATAAGGAGGGAAATGGAGAAATTATAGTCAAGGATGGATAGAATTGATGAACTAACAAAAATGCATGACTACTAGATGATCCAAGTTGAAAATATCATCATTCTAGATGTCAAAGAGTTGGACAAAGTAACTGAAGCCATGAAAGCTTATAGAGCTAAATCAGTTACTTCTAAAAAGGCATGATGATTCTAATGCTTTTCTAGACACCATCCATTTTCCTTCTTCTATTTTCTAATTTTTTTCATTCTTGGAATTTTGTTAGTCTCTATAATAGCCAATGATTAAAGCTTGTCCTATTCTTTGTCTTTCTTTTTAGAGATGCTCTACAAAGAAATCATCCAATGTAATTGGCTATTTTGAGAAGGCCTATTAATGTAATCTTTGATGAATTTAATAAGATTAAAATAATTTACTTTCAGAAAATCTTTGTAGTTGATACTTTTGTGTGTGACTCTAAGTTCATTTTAAGTTTTTTTGTTCATTTAGTTCAAAGTTGAGTATACGGAATGAATGTTTTAATGTTGAAAGTTGGATGAATGTGAATGAACTCAGTTTCTTTTCCTCTGTTCAATAGAGTGTATGTCTTACTCTCTTCAACATAAGTATGTATTCTATTCTCTTTTTTTTATGTCATATTTTGTGTGTTTAGGGTAGTTAGTTGTATGAGGAAGCCAAAAATCGATGTGTGGAGAAGTTGAGAGAAAGACAATCTGGGTATTGTCAAAACATTAGCTAGCTGTGTAATTTGAGAATTACTCACTTTGCCATCTCTTCCTTTCTTCCTACTATTGTAGCTAGTTAAGCATATTTCCATTCATTTCATTGTAAGTTTGAATAGATTTCATAAGCATGAATTAGTCCCCTTTTATTTACCTAGGTTGTTTGAAGTTTTAAACAACTTGGTTTTTGCCTCTTCTTCTCTCTGGTTAAGAGCATACCCCCAAAACCCAAAAGACAAATTTACTTCATATCTTGCACTCAGAAGGGAAGTATACCTTTCAATTCTAGGGTCTTTGATAGATTAATATATTGATCCATTCTTTTGCTAAATCCTTTATTTTTCATAAACCATTGGGAAGTGAAAGAGTCAAGGTATAAACCAAAATATCAAGGAAGACAAATTGTTAACCAACACATCATTGGTGATGGTATTATGGTGGATCTAGAGAAAATTCAAGCTATCATGGATTGGTTGGTACCCACTAATGTTTCCAAGGTTCATAGTTTCATGGGATTGTTGGGTTACTACCATCACTTCATGAAGGATTTTACATGTGTGGCTCATCCCATCACTTCTCTTCAGTGGAAAGGGAAGAAGTTTTTTTGGTCAAACTAGTGTGAGGAAACTTTTGGTGCTCTTAAAGAGTGCTTGACTAGTGCACCAATCCCTACAATACCTAATCCTATAGGCAATTTTATGGTTTGCATGAATGCTTCATTGGAAGGTGTGGGTACAGTGTTGATGCAAGATGCTTGTGTCAATTCATATGAGTCTAGAAAAATCAAGGACCATGAGCTTAACTACCCCACACATGATTTGAAACTTGCAACAGTGGTGGATGCTCTTGTACATTGGAGGAATTTTCTTTTGGGACATAGGTTTGAGTTGTATAGTGATCATCATAGCTTGTAGTATATCTTTACTCATCCAAAATTGAATGCATGACAACATCCCTGGATGAAGTTCCTATGTGAGTATGACTTTGATGTCCACTACATTAAAGAGCAAGAAAATTTCATCATGGATGCCTTGAGTAGGAGGTGACATGAGATATCAATCCTATCATTGGGAGTGGATTTGTGAGGTTGTATCTTGGAGGCCTTGCTTGGTGACATGTGGTATTAGGAGGTGAGGGTAGAGATTGAGTCTAGACATACCCTTGTGGGGAGGTTTCTAGGTTATTTGCTTGAGTTTGATGGACTGCTATGACACTTGGGGTGTATCTTTGTACCAATGTTTGGTGGTCTCCATACCTTAATTTTTTTGGAAGTACATTATGCACCATATTTTGCACATCTTGGCATCAAGGAGATGCATGCCGATCTTAAATAGTTGTACATTTGGGTAGCGATGAGGCCCAATTTTGTTGATTTTGTTTCTTGATGTCTCAAGTGCTAGAGAGTAAAGTCAAAGCTTTAACATCCAATAGGTCTTTTGTAGCCGCAGACAATTCAAGAGTGGTTATTCATTTCATCATAGGTTTTCCTATGTCATCACAATGACATGATTGTATCATGCTGACAGTGGAAAAATTGTCCAAGGGAGCACATTTTTCACCCATGAGAACATCCTACATGGATTCTTATATAGCACATGTTTTCTTGGAATATATTATTTGATTGCATGGGATCCCTCATTGGATTATTTTATATAGAGATCTAGTGTTTACTTCAGCACTATGGATGTCTCTCCAACATAATTTTAGTGCATAACTCAATTTTAGTTCAACTTACCACCTAGAGACTAATGGTTAGATAGAGAGAGTGAAATAGGTTTTGGAAGATATGTTTCACATGTATGTGATGGAAATGCAGGTGAAATGGGAGGATTACTTATATCTTGTTAAGTTTGCATATAACAATGGGTATCATAGTTCTCTTGGAATGTCACCTTTTCAAGCCTTGTAGGGTAGATCATGCAGTACTTCTTTGAGTTGGGACCACTTCAAGGACCAAGTACTTTTAGGTCGAGAGATGCTTCAGGATATGGAGTAGTAGGTTGTTCATATTAGAGAGAATTTGGTTACTTCTTAGGATAGGCAAAAGAAGTATGTAGATGGCCATAGGTTGGAAATCACTTTTCAATTGGTGATAGGGTAATTTTGAGAGTGTGTCTGAGGAAGAGCCCCATCCATTATGGGAAAGGCTCTAAGTTGTCACCACATTTTGTCAGATTGTTTGAGATCCTCAAGAGGATCGGTCCATTTCTTATCAACTAGAATTTCCACCTAGCTTATCGCGCATCCATGCTATTTTTCATGTTTTTGTTTTGAGGTCATATGTTCTCAATGTGACCCATGTTCTTGATTGGGATGCTTTATAAGTGGAGGATAGAAAAATTTCTTTGTAGCCCATTCATATCCTTCAGCATCAAAGACTAACTTTGAGAGGTTAGGACATAGAGCTAGTAAAGGTCTAGCGGGATTGGAGCGATGAGACTTGTGCTACTTGGGAAGATGCTACAAAATTGAGAGATTTTTACACTTATCTTTTTGTAGGCTTCCATGAATACACTTATGCCTAGTGGGGGAGGATGTAGTACCTCTCATATTTGTAGTCTATACCTTGTTATATTTTGATCCAAGAGATACTTGTTACTCATTTTATTTTTCCATTTGAGATGTTCTAATGGTCAGATATTATTCTTTGATTTCTACTTTCATAGATGTTGGATTTACTATGTTGTTTAGTTGATCATATCTACATGATGATTCCCTTTTTGAGATGATAGTATGTTTTATAATGATATTTGGTTATCCATTTTTTGAGCATATCCTTGATTGTGTTTATATCTTGGATTAGTTTCCATGGTTATTTACTTCTTTCTTTCTTTCGGATGCTTTATGCAAAAGTGAGTGATGTAAATAGATTATTTTAGTATAATTAGATAAATGGTTAAATTAGGACATTTAATGCATTATCACTTTGACTATGTTGTTATATGCAATTACACTTGATTGTGTGTTTTGTATGCAAGATTTATTTCCCTAGTAGTGGCGCATGGAGTTAGTGATTCAGTTGTTCATATTTAGCCAATGTAATCCTTGTATGGTTGACATATCCTATTTAATTGTTTAAAGAAAAACTTTCAGTGATTTAATAAACCTACACTCATTTGCATTGTGTGATTAGACCCATGAGCATGTATGTGCATTTAGAGGTTTGCATTTGTCATGAAATTTATTAAGGAATTTTGTGTTTTTGGTTTAATGGGATATTTGGGCTTTATTTTATTTTATTTTATTCTCGGTAGCTTGGTCATAGTTAAATTCCAATCACTTGGAATAGCTTATTTTCATTTGGGATAAATTAGGGTTTAACTAGGTGACTTGGTTATTTTCTCTAATCCATTATTCACTCAAAAAGTGAATAAGTACCCAATAAGTAATTTTATTTCTCACTTCTCACTTTTAGAAAATAGAATTTGTGAGAAAATTTCCAAATCCTGTTCTTTAGGATTGTGTTTTTTTTTACTATAGGAGCTACAAGAATGGTATCATTGTAAGATCAGTCACATTGAATCTAGCTTGAGGAGACCCTGGATTACCTTGATTTTTGAGAAATTTCATGGGATTTTTATTTTATTTCTTAGATTTCCATTTTGACCCTTTTGGCTATCAAGTGTGGTTCTCATGTTTTGTTGTTTCAGCTCTATTTTTGCTTCCACTTTTGGTAGCTCTATGTTAGGAAGGTGAAAAGTAATGCTCCCCTCCATTTCTGATTGCTAGCTTTGTCCAATTGGTCAGGTATTATCATTTCCCTAATTTTTGAGATGAGGGTTTAGGGTTTCACACCGTTATGTTGGTAATTTTTTCATACAATGTCTAAACCCAATTTTTATTAGATTTATGTGGCTCATTCATCCTTGGGTTGAATGGGTTTTACTTTCGTTGATTTTTTGTTAATGTTAGGTTTTTGATGTTCTTCCCTCAATTTGTGTACCGCTCAGTTTTCTTGGGTTTTCTTAGCATAGTGTTGGTCATAGATTTGGACTATTCATAGGGTTTCAATTTGACCACTATTGCACTTTTATGTTACATTGGGATATGTGCCACATCTATACTCTCAAGCTTTTATTCATTTGAGTGTTATTTTTCTTGTGTTCTCATCCAACCCTTGCTTTATTATCTTTATGATGTTGGTGTTCCCCACATGAGCATTTGCACATGTATTTTTCAAGTGCTTACAAGGTCCAAACTCCTAGTTGTATTCAGTGGAGTTATGTTCATTGGGGCTAGGTTGGGAATATGCATTGCCTATAGGCACTCATCATGTGATGAACATGGGTATGTAGGGTAGAACCATGAAGGGGCTTCTCTCATAACCTTGGTGACTATTTCCTAAGTTGGTATGAAGAAGTTTCTAAATAAGTGATAAGTAAATAAATTATTGGGTAATAAGTCTATGCTAATAAAAGTAAAGTGAGCACCCAGTTTAGTTTAAGGACACTTGATATGTGAGCACCTAGTTTAGTTTGAGGACACAATGCACGTGCCTCCTCAGGGAGTTGATGTCACATGATACTAGCTTAGGCTACTTGATGCCAAGATACTTACCCTCTAGCAAGTCCCTACATAGTTTACCTATAGAGTGTCTGACTAGGACTTGTTCCACTTGCATTGTGTCATGATCTTGGTTTCAGTCATTTTTATTGTCTAGCATGAGTGTTAGCCATGGATGTTTTCTTTATGTGTGTTTTTGGTTAAATCATTATCTCCATCATCATGATAAGAGTGGACCTACAACTTTCACAAGGTTGGGGGGTGTAGCTACCTATACTACTATTGTGGATTGGTATATAGAGATGATCTATTTCTTGTTACAACCAATGCTTGATTTTTACTTGGTTTGTTTGGGTTTCTAGAGTATGTTTCCTTTTGATTTATGTTTTAATTGGAATGCTTGGATATCATGTTTAGATGATGTTAGTTAATTTGATGCATTCCTTTATTATGATGTTAGCATATGGTTAGATGATGTGATTCACTATTAGTTGGAGGATCTATGCATTGTTGGATTAGAAAGTTAAATCTTCATGTTATTATGATGTTATTACATTGTAGTATTGACACCCTCATAAGAAAACTCTAACTATCTAGTTGGTAGTTTTAGATGTTACACATAGGGGATGGCTAGGGCCTTTGAGGCCTCATGATGCTATTATGGTTGGGTGGAATTGTATACGAGTTTATTTATTTATGTACATTTCAATGCTTTTCCACATGGTTTTCATTTACTAGTATGGATTAGATGGTTAGTTGTGTTTCTGTCATGTTATTCTTACATTTGAGTGTCCAAGCCTCAATTTGTGGATCTGATACTCCCTAGTGTGGAGGTTCTAACTCTCTCTCTCTCTCTCTCTCTCTCTCTCTCTCTCTCTAAATTTTTGTTAGATTATTTCCTTGCATCCCTCAGTGACAGTGCTTCAATATTGGGTGACATTAATAAAGTATCACACAACTTAAGGAAATTCTATCATACGATACTAAAAAGTATCACATTCCTTAAGGAGATCTATTGTACAGTACTAGAAGAGTATCACACCACTATAGCCAACTCTATTGTAGGGCCCCTAAAATTATTTCATGGTCATGTGAGAAAGGTTGTATGATATTAGACAAGTATTGCATGGCTGTATTGAAATAACGCCTAGCTATTATGAGAAATATCACATGGGTATGTAAGAAAACCTACTCATGTGACCAATAGGAAATTTTTCACTTGACCTAAAATTTTTGAGAGTTGACATGGCTACCCTTTACAAAGTTCTCAAACTCTAGTGTTTGACCTTTCAAATTTGGGGTCTCTCAAATTCGAACGCATTTTGTGACCTCAATAGCTTTGTTGTTTTTAGTTTTTGTGTCACTTGGAGATTCGTTGGAAGCTTAGATTGGTTGATTAAGTCTTCCATTCTGATCTTATGATTAGTTTCAAGTTGATATTATTTAATTCCATACTCAAAAATTGACATTTATTAATCTTTGTTCCATGGATCTATGGGTGGGGCATTATACCTAGCCAACCTAATGAAGAATCCTGAACCTTACCTTAGGAACAAGACATGAGCCATACTAATAATGGGAGCTAATGACCAAGAATTAAATAAAGAGACATACAAGGATATTGTAAAAATTATCATAGATCTAAATAAGGCAACAAAAACAACAACACCTCAGATTACTATCAGATTAGACACAATGCAAATTAACAACACAAAGGTCACAGTTGACACAATTGAAGATCCATTTAAGAATTATGACCCCAATGTTATAAATTTGACCACTAACACCAGCTTTAAGGAAGAAGAAGAATAAAATAATAAAAATGAAGAAGAAAAGGAAAGGAAAGAAGAAGAAAATAAAAGGTTAGAAGAATAAAAAATAGAAGGAGAGGAAGAAAATAAAAAGATAGAGGAAGAAAGAAAGAAAAAGGAGGAAGAAAACAAGAAAAATGAAGAAGAAAAGAAAAAGGAGAAAGAAGAAGAAAAGAAAAGGAAAGAGGAAGAAGAGAAGAAGAAGAAGAAAGAGGAAGAGAAGAAGAGGAAAGAAGAGGAAAATAAGAAGAAGAAGGAAGAGGAAGAGAAAAATAATAAGGAAGAGGAAGTGAAAAAGAAGAAGGAAGAGGAAGACAAGAAGAAGGAAGAAATGAAATGAGGAAGAAGAGAAGAAGAAAATGGATGAAATTACACCTAGTTCCTTTGGGACACCCTTCACGCTTGCAACAGTAACTATTTTTGATGATGATCATTATACTAAAATGATCACATCTCTAAGAAAGAACATTGATAAAAATAGAAAGGTAAAGAGCTTACAAAGATCTCTGATGGATGTAATAGAGAAAATTCAAAACACCTTGACTATAAAATTGATATAATTGGACTCAAAGGACACAAAAAAAATCATAGTACAAGCTTTTGATGTTGTGTTCACTAGTTTTTCTGGCATTGCAATCATTCAAGCCCATACAAAACATGATGCTTAAATGCTTGCAACTATCTGTCAGAACATCAAAAATGACCTTGGAGCTCTTGATACATGCATCAAGGAGGTAATAAAATGTTAGAAAGAAGGAAAATCATTGTACACTAAGTGGATTGTGTCATTTAAGCTCACCAAGGATATAGATGATGAACTGAAGAGAAAGCATGAAGATAGATCAGCTTTAGTAGCTAGACCAAAATGATTGGAGATATTGAGGCTCAGATAGGAAAGACTTATAATGAAATAAATCTTATTGAAATGAACAAAGAAAGAATAGCCAAGAGGTTCTCACTTCTGAGAGAACATTTATCTTTGAAGATAGAATTAACTGAGGAGAGACAGATTGAGGAATGTATCGAGGCAAAAACATCTTTTCAGAAGTTTGTCTACTCAAAGCTTAATGTAGTAGAAGTAGCATCCTATGGACTTTGTGCTCTTCTCAGCATATCAAAAGGAGTTAGAGGCTCATGATAACATAACTTCAAGAGCCTAAAGACATGTTTTGATGACTACATTTCACACATATCCACCTGAGCACAAAGGTATAGACCCACAATTTTGACTTTTATATAATTTTGACAACTTTATTGTTGATGTTAAAGGGGGATTTATATAGGAAAGTTGTATGATGTATGTAGAAAGGGGGAGCAGTAATCATACAAACTATTATAGTCAAAGTGGAAGATAAAATCTAATAGGAGATATGAGGAAAGATGGTTATAAAATATGATGATCCACAAACTTTTGAAGTTTTGTAAATTTTGTTAAGGGAATGTTTGTGTTCAGCATTTTGGGACTTAGCCAATTTTCCCATATGTTTCCATCAATGCCAAAGGGGGATATTATAGGCAATTTGGCTAAGTAGATAAGTTGGAGTTGTCATTATTGGAAATATATATCTGGTGTTGAGAAGGTAGATGTTGAAGATGAAGATTATGTGGTTAGACTTAGAAAATTGTATAAGTATCAACTAAGTTATCTAGCAGAGCATACACATTTTTTATATGAATAGAAAACTAAGGCATTATGGGAAAGTGCAAAATTAGATACAAATAGTAAATGATGTCAGAATAATGTGTTCAAGTATGCAAGTTAGTACGATTAATGCAAAAGAAGATATGATAGTTTTACCAATTGCAACAATATACAAACAAGAATAGAGCATAATAGAACATGGGTAATTATGATTTAAGGAAATTTTTTTTTACAAAATAATTACTTGAATAATAAGAGATGAGATCCTAGATGCTAAATCTAATACAAAAAGAGTTAATTTTGTATTTAGCCAAGCATGTGAAAGCTTGAAGGTTGTTTGGACAATGTTTTATTAATTAAAAAGGTACAAAAGGAAAGTTTGAAATGTGAAGCTACATGTGCTTTTAAGGAAGACTATGATAAATTTATATGATGTGAATTTTGATGTATGATCAGAGGATTGCACATTTTGTGATGAGCAATAAAGCCAAAGATTAGATTTTGAGGATATCAACATTGTAAAGAGGTTTTGTAATTATCTATTTTATTGAAGAACTTCATTTATAAGTTGCATGTTTGGGCAGTGAGTTTAGTTTGCACAACATTTTGTATATTTATATGTACCAAATTGTAATAGGGTTGAGGGTTCTAACAAGGCCTAAGTCCTCTGACAAGGACCAATGCACTATATGCATGTAATAGACTCCTAATAGGGTTAATATCTTTAATGAGATACTTTTGATTAGTGGATCATTTGGTGGGTACCATCCCCACCGAGGTTTCCCTAGATAAAAAATATGGTGTTATGAGTTCTCCTATTGCATGATTATGTTTATTGTTCACTTCAATTAGTTTGATATAATATGCAAGTTACAAAGAAATTAATAATATTTAGTTTCAAGCTACAGTTTGTAGAATACTACTTCACCCCCCCACCTCTCAATATTCCCTATTTCTAGCACATACATATACACAATATGTTGGAATTACAATAGGAAAGGTAAACTTTTGAGTGGGGGGTGAATCAGTAGTTTAAACTTGGATTCATAAAAACTTTCACCACACATCCATCTCATACATTCAATGAGTAAACTAAAATAACATATAAAGCATATACATCTAAATCATGTAAACACATAAGAAATCATACACATATGAAACTAGATATGATTTCCTAGAAACCCTCCAATGAGAAGGTAAAACTAGGGTGGGGATGACACCCACAAATCTTCACTACTACAGTAATAAAGTGTATCTAATGAAGGTTACAATGTTTTGACCATGAAGCATGATCTACCCTATGAAAGGTCTGCCCTATTAAAGGCTTACAAAGATTGTTAGGTCTCACCTTGTTAGAGGATTTCAACACCCTATGACTATTACCTTGTTAGAGGATTCCAACACACTATTAGAAGTGTGCCTTGCTAAAGGACTTCAACTCACAACTAAGTAAGCACCTTGTTAAAGGATTTCATATAGCCTGCTAGGACTACTCTATTAAGAGATTTTGACTAAAATCATCTGTTAGAATGTCTCAACTTTGATCGTGCATTTAGCACTTTCTTTCTTGGTAAAAAATCACCTCTAAAAAATGTCTTCTTGATCCTTTTTGATTAGATTTCTCTTTGTTGTATGCTTTTCCTTTCCTATGTTCTATTGTAACTGATTTTGCAATGTTGTTTCACTTCATAACTTCTAAGCCACCATGAATTTTCTATTTGCACATGCAAACTTCTCTCTTTACTCCTTCAATTTCTTACACACTTGCTCATTCTCTCTCTAAAGAGTTTAGGGTTTGTCATCCTTAAGAAGACTTAGTGACTTAGGGTTAGGTATGAATCTATGGGTGTGATTCATCCTTTTTACTACTTAACCCTTCCCATTTTATGATTGTTTGCATGTAATTGCATATGGAATCCAACTATAGATTCATCCTTATCTCAAAATATCAAAATTCAATATTAAGTTGACTCAAAAATGGTTTCCATAGTTGTTTGTGCCTTTACAAAAAAATATTACAAAACTATCTTACTTGGCATTTGAAGTTACCAATGCTCTGCATACACTAATCTCTCTACTGTGACTCAACACCTGTATTGCTTGACATTGACTATTTACTTACCTCCTATGTCACTCAGCATATACTATGTCCTTGGCACATGAGTGGCTCGACACTCACTATGACTTGGCATTGTCTAATATATATATGTTATGTTCAGCATGTACTACTAGTTCGGCATGAACTAAGTAAATAACTTAAGTGTGTTGACACTCACTTTTTAAAATCAATCTAAGATCAATAATATCCCCCTTTGACATGAGTGTCAAAAACACTTGAATATATGTTAATATACATGATTTCATGAGCATAACATATCTTAACTTGGCTTACATACAAAACTTCAAAAGGTCAAAATTTTGTAATCGCTTATATACCTCAAAATTTGATAACTCCCCCTGAGTTAATATGTTTGTTTTGTATCAAAATTTTTGTGCTCCTACTAAGTAAATGTGTCTCTACTGATACACTTTGACTTTATGCTCTGTTTTGCTGATACTCTTTCATTTGATACTTCTGAAATGTTTTGATGCTTGCTCTCCCTTAGTTGATTTTGGATTTTCTTTGTTCCTCTTATTTCTTACTCTCCTTATATGTCCCCAAAATTCTAATTCTTTATTACTCCCAAAAAATAATGTGTCCCCCATTCTCTTATTTCATTCTCCCCTTTTCTCTATTGCTCCCCCAGAAATATGTCTCCCCCTTTTTGACACTTATGTCAATGGGCTATACACTTATTGTGTGTTTGTCTAGAAAATATTTATGGACATCCAATATCATCTTAAGTGCTACATCCCAATTCTCACATGCTACATCTAATGACTTGATTTCGATTGCTAGCTCAACAACAAGGTGGACTAGACCATCTAAGGTAGGAAGATTTGGGTCTTTCTGCATTAAGGTTTTGGCATAGCCTAGCTCCTTGTGCAAAATATCCATATGGGGGGTGAGACTTGCTTGGATTCTAGTAATTTTGGCCCTTATGTTGGCCTCATCTACTATCAATACAGCTAACTGACTCTATGTTCGAAGAAATGTCCTAAAATACTTCTCACTCTAAGCTAGATTAGTTGGTAGTTTTACACCCGATGTAGTAATTTGGCTCTCCAAACTCAGAATGTGACTTCTGGTCTCTTGGGTAAAGAGTGAGGGATTGCAAAATTTGGTGTACAATGAGAATATGTTCTCAAGTACCTTCTTCACATCCTCAACCTTAGTTGCCAATGCAACTTGTGTTAGTGCTATATCACCTGCTATTTTATCATTCACTTTGTTTTGGAACTTCTTTTCTGACCATTCTAACAATTTTGCATTAGTGTCTAGGTCTTCATTACTAACCCTCTCCACTATGTCTATCAGTTGTTCCATTAGTGGCTTGGTCTCATCCAGAGTTGGAAAAATGAATGCATCTAAAAAGATGTCTTTAATGTCTTGTAGTGCCTACTTTTGCCTGCACTCTCTTCTAAGCATTTCTTGGCTAGGGCTTGCTACAATATGCCCATTTGTTCTATAGTCATGGTATCATAATCCTACTTGGGAAAAATGATCTCTTCATCAAGGCTCACATATCCATATTGAATTAATTCTTCAGCCTTTGATGAACTCAGGTTCAACATTGAGATCTATAGTGGTGTAGGATCAGTGCTCAACTTCTGAAGAGTGTGACTTGATGAAGTACCAGATACTGGTAAGGTTACCAAGTCTTGGATGGTATTTTTCTACTTTAGTTATGGTGTCATCTCAATCTCTTCAGTCTTGCCCTGTTCTACCACAATAACTTGACTTGCACCTTGTCCTTGTGTTGTAGGTGTAGATAAGTCTATCTAACCTATTTCTATAGTAGCAACTTGTTTTTCCACTGTTCTCTTCTCTACAGTATCAATCTTGGCAATAGTATCAACCTTGTTAGATGTATCTTCTGGCATCTAGACCAAAGGTTGTACATTAGTGACTAGAGGGATGATAGAAGTTGGTTCTTGTGGATTCACCTTTTCCCTTGCAACATTAGTCACTGACTTTTGTATCTCATCCACACTAACCAAAATAGGATTATCACAAAGTTTTGCTTGCAGTGTAGATTAATCTAATATCTTCTTCAAATCATCTTCAATAAGGGGATTTATGTTCTATGCTGATAGATCAGAAACATCCTTGATAGTTACTATTTCAGTCATCTCACTTGTGACATGTGGAGGACTGACACTCAAAAATTGTGTGTTTTGCACACTCTGTTCTTCTGGCTACTTTGGCTTAGATGTTTCCTTCTCATCTACTTGCATTTCTATTCATCCTCCAATAGTATCAACTTTTTCATCATCTTTCACTTCAATGGGTGCTTGCTCTCCTTTCTTAACTGTAGTCATCCCATAAGTGAGCTTCCACATTTGTGTGGACTTCTTAAAAACATCCTCAATATTGTTTTGCAAGATGCTAAAGGCTTTGTATTTAGGTTGGAACCTAACTGCATATTTCTCTATAGCCTTAGCAATTTGTGCCTTAGTTAGTTTAGGCATCACTTGGGCTAGAGATTTTTCTCTAATTTGTTTCTCCAAGTCTAGATAATAGTGCCATTTCTACTCAACTTTGTCATATAGACTCTTTGGCATTGAGTTGGAAATCTCTAGTGGAGTTGTCTTAAATTTTTCCATCATGGCATATATGGCCTCCTCCACTTGATTTTTCTCTACTTTACCCAAATTATCAAAATCTACATGTGTAAATCTTGATAGGTCTTCACTATTCTTAACATTTTCACATAAATTTTCAAGATTTGAAAGAGGATTATGACTAACCAACTTAAATTGGTTGTTGTCATCTTATTCTATTTTCTCTTCATCAGAATCTACTTGTGCAACATAATTTCTTCTTGGCCTTTTCTACTCCTAGCCTCCTTGTTCTACTTGTTTTTTCTTTTCCTTGGCCTTTTGTGCTATTTTATATGTACTAGCTCTTGTAGTAGGTGTAGTAGGCTTGGGATGACTTGGCTTAGCCACCTTCTTGGCTTTAGTCACTAGTTGAGCCTTAGCCTTCCTCTTCTTTGGGTTGGAAAGAGTAGGTGCTTCCTTAGCTTCTTCTCCCTCAATACCTTTTGTTTCCTTCTCTTCTTGGTCTTCTCACATACCCCGAGTCAATGCAAGTGGTTCTTATGCTTGGGTTTCTTCTTCTTCATCATCTTCTTCTTCTTCTTCTTCTTCTTCCTCCTTAGCACCCTCTCCAAACTTCTCTTTCAGTTTCTTCTCTATCTTCTCATTTTTCTTCATGGAAGAGGCAATCTTCACTTCCATGGTAATTTTGGACTTTACCATCTCATAATTTCCAAATACCTTTGCAATTGTATCTACCTTTACTGCCAGTAAAGTTGTTATAGCTATAGAGGCATCATACACATTTATTTCATAACCTAAGGGTCTCAACCATCTTACCCTTGGTATCATAGCTTGTACAAATGTATAATTAGAATCCACAAGAAAAAATACATCATCATAGTGTTTCTCAACTACGGATACTAGTATTCTCAATCTTTTCTTCATTGACTTCTTGAAGTCTTCAAAATAACTTGTCATTAAAGATTCAAAATTCTCTCCTAACTTCTCAATGTACTCACCAATCTGTACTGATACTAATTAGTTTTTTTTCGATCCCACAATGTCAAATAAGGGAAATGTGTTTTGTACATAAAAGAATATATAAATCAATCTAGAACCAAATTTACATTGTGCACTCTTTGTCTTTCTAATTGTTTTAGGGTTCTCCATTAATTGTTGCAATTGTAGCTCTGCTAGATCATATGTGTGATCTTTCTTTACAATTTTGTATCCCACATCCATAGCTATACAGGGCACATTGTTCAATCTACTAGATTGGTAAAACTTGTGTGAAATCACCCTTACAACAAAGTTTATCAGAGGATGAGTAATTGTATCAATTGTCATATCTCTCTTGTTCCAGAAAGCTCCAATATTTTTCTCAATCGCTTCTCAGTGTCTTAAGCTGATCTAGGGTTGGGTAACTAGTAACCCTATGGATTATTCTCTTAGTAATTTTGATAGGTCCATTGTCTAGCCATAATTAACCATCATGAATTTGGCTAAGCACTATCCTAATCCACTTTTTCTTGAATACATTCAAAAAATCTAGGGCTCATGTTAATCCCGTCCTCTCAATGATTTTGAACACTTCCTTCAAAAAACCATTTTCACTAAGTTTTTTGTATGCTTCCATAATCTCCATATCGTTAATGCTTCTTATCTTATAGTTGTAGCATTTTCTTACATCTTGCACCATTATCACATTTGGTGGAATCATCAACAATGCACTAGAAAGGTCTTACTTGTATATAATATTAGGAATAGCTTAGAAAATGTGTTGCTTGATCTAATTAATCACTAATTGAACATTCAAAACTTCCTTCCCCTCTACATTCTTCAAACTAGACATCATAATGTGAAACTAGGGTTTACGAAATTTAAACTGTGTAGCTTGACTCTTGATAAATACCTTATGAAATCTGATGAATTATGTAGAATCACTACTAAAATCTTCTACAACTGCTTGGAATGGATTTCTAGATCACCTTCTGTTCTACTCACTCTTTCTCAAATTTTAAATGATGAAAGATGAGCTAAAATTGATCAAATACCCTTTGAAAACCCTACAATTAATGCTAATTGCTTACACAACTATAACCTCGATATCAACATTTTAATCACTTAGAAACCACTATGAGCTCAATATCAACTAGCCTTTCACTTGACACACATAGGAAATATTTCATGCTGAGAAACAACATGAAAACTTAAAGATTCATCTTGGATTTCTAACAACATTTTGAATCTTTGTTCATGCTAATGCAATCTTTTCAATGCTAAGTCATTTTGGAATTGATGTATGTATCAATCCCACATACCTCTTGATTGCCTAGTTTGATGAGGTTTGATAACCTAGCCCATTGGGTGAAGTGATCCCTTCTCCATTTGATGTACTACAATCATCCCTTCTCTTCCATGTCTTATTTATTTCATCTCTGATGTGTTCAGCATCTGCCTTACCTTTGCCTTTATCAAATTCATAACTTGGTGCTTTTGACCTAGTTGGACAATATCTACTAATGTGACTAGTCTTCAAATAGTTGAAACATGTAGTTTGACTTAACCACCTTTGGTAGTTCTCTCTAAAGTGTTTCCTAATACAATTCTCAAGAACATGTCCATATTCTTGACAATAATGGCAGCTATATCTTGTATTATAATCCTAGTTATAAGAGTTACCATTGTTCCTTACCTTTATTTGCCTGTGTGATGATCACATGGGTTTGGATATGCATTTAAAAGCTCTATGTCCATACTTTTGATAGTTGTAACAATATCCTTCAAACATTTGTGTATGCATGGTCTTGGTTCTACATGCATCTACCTAATGAACTTGCTTGTTGTACTTATGTTAGTGAACCATGCTCTCAGGCTTGACATTTTGATTTATAGTCTTTCTCTTGCACACATTAGCAATATTTCCTTTCTTAGCACAATTATGAAAAGTAGGTTTGGAGTTTTTACCTTTATTGTTCCTTTCTTTTGCACTTTTGGATGACTCTCCTTCTTTAGTGCTTGTGTATCCTAGTCCAGATGTATCATTATTGGATCTAGGGGATCTTAATAGTTGCTCAAAGTATTTGATGGCTTCATTTGACTTGTTGAAACTTTCAGCAAATTCATTTTCTCTCTTTAGGTCACCCTGCAATTGTTCATTCTACAGTTTCAATGTAGTTATCTCAATGTCCTTGGCATTCAATTCATAGTTGGTATTCACCATTTGACTTAGAGTACCAAAATTGCATGTTGGAAATCTTGATTAGTTATAATGATTTCTCTTCTAGTCTGTTGGCCAAAATTGTTTTGTCTTCTTTAATCATGGCTTTGTCTTCTATGGTTTTCTTCTTTTGTTCAACCACTTCACATAGCAGTATAGCTTGTGATTCTTTCTCTAACTTGAGATTTTTGACTTCCTTATCTTGGGCTCTATTCTTTTCCATTAGATCCATAACTGTTGCATAAAATTCATTGGAGTCTCCATCTACAAATAGTTTAGTAGTGTCTATCTCTTTTTATTGTGTGTCATTCTCTACAATAGCAATTTCCTTCCTTCTCTTCAAAGATTTGTTTAGTTCTTCTCTTGCTTCATCTAGTTGATGTAGAATGAGTTGTATTTTAATTCCTTGATTCTCAATAGTCTTTTCCAACTTGTAGACTTCCATTTTAAGATCTTTTCTGAGAGCTACAAAGCTCTGATACCAATTGTTGGAATTACAATAGGAAAGGTAAACTTTTGAGAGGGTGGGGGGTTGAATTAGTAGTTTAAACTTGAACCCATACAAACTTTCACCACACGTCCATCTCATACATTCAATGAGTAAATTAAAATAACATGTAAAGAATATACATCTAAATCATGTAAACACATGAGCAATCATACACATATGACACTAGATATGATTACCCAGAAACCCTCTAATGAGATGGTAAAACTAGGGTGGGGATGACACCCACAAATCTTCACTATGACAGTAATAAAATGTATCAATGAAGTTTACAATATTTTGACCATGAAACATGATCTACCCTATGAAAGGTCTACCCTGTTAAAGGATTACTAAGACTATTAGGTCTCACCTTGTTAGAAGTTTTCAACACCCTATTAGAAGTGTGCCCTGCTAAAGGACTTCAACTCACAACTAAGTAAGCACCCTATTAAAAGATTTCATATAGCCTATTAGGACTACTCTGTTAGGAGATTTTGACTAAAATTTCCTGTTAGAATGTCTTAGCTTTGATCATGTGGTTAGCACTTGCTTTCTTGATAATAGATCACCTCTAAATAATGTCTTCTTGATCCTTCTTGATCAAATGTCTCTTTGTTGTGTCATTTTCCTTTCCTCTATTATGCTCTAACTGATTTTGCAATATTGTTTCACTTCATAACTTCTAAGCCACCATGAATGCTTTGTTTGTGCATGCAAACTTCTCTCTTCACTCCTTCAATTCCTTACAAACTTACTCATTCTTTCTTTAAAGAGTTTAGGGTTTGTACTCCTTAAGAAGATGTAGTGACTTAGGGTTAGGTATGAATCTACAGCTGAGATTCATCCATTTTGCCGCTTAATCGTTCCCATCTTTTAATTGGCTATATGTAATTGCATAGGGAATCTAACTAGAGATTCATCCTTATCTCAAAATATCAAAATTCAATATTAAGTCAGCTCAAAAATGGTTTACATAGTTGTTTATGCCTTTACAAAAAAATATGTCAAAACTGTCTTAGTCAACATATGAAGTCTTTGATGTTTGGCATACACTAATCTCTTTGCTATGACTCAGAACCTATATTGCTCGACATCCACTATTTACTCAGCTCATGTATCACTTGACATATACTATCTCCTCAACACTTGAGTGACTTAGCACATGAGTGGCTCGACACTCACTATGACTTGACATGGTCTAATATATATGTTGTGCTTGACATGTAGTACCAGTTAGACATGAACTTAGTAAATAACTTAAGTGTGTTGACACTCACATGTTAAAACCTATCTAAGATCAACAAAATAAAACTAGATATGTTAACTAAGGAAACCCTATATCAGGAGGAAAACCTTGATGGGGATGGTAGACACAAAATGATGTGCTAATATAAAAGTTCCTTGTAAGAGGATGGGCTCTATTAAGAGCCAATGAAATACATTTGGTACATATCAGTCCTTGTTAGGAGACTTTGAATCCCTATTTGGAGTTGTACCAACCCTATTAGGGGTTGTAGAAGGAAGATGGACCCGCTATCTAAATAAATTTAGGGGTAAGACCACTGAACTCACTATCCAACTGCTCTCTATATTATTTCTTTTAGAATGATAGAAATGCAATTGATCTCCTCAACTCAAACTCTTTCTCTGCCCTCTTACTGTGCCAATACTGCACCAAATACCATCTCAAACCTCAATACTAGATCTTCAAATTCACAACACATGTATCTCATTGATCACTTACATCCATTTACCAACTTTGCATACCACTCACAAAAATACACAACTACTTCTATCACTTCTCCTCAACACAAAGGAAAAAACCTTGCTTTATACCATATCCTTAAAATAATTCATCAAGTTGACCTGGAGACTTTCCCAATTAATTATAATAGGACCTCATTAAGATATTACAATTCATTACATCTTTTTGTAATTACAAAACATTGTTAGCTCATAGTAACTACAACTTTTCACACGTGTGACCTCGAACCTCATGCACTCATTGACATCATCATGATGCTATCTACTATCACTATATAACTTCGCTCATCATAATTTTATCCCTATTAAGAGATACAATACAAACATCAAAAACCCCTTTTAAGTTACTCTACCTACACACCGTCTTATGTAAATCACCAATAACTCTCACATGTCTTTCACTTGCTACACATGCACTTGTCCATGTCATCAGGATATACTATATAACATATCCTCAACTATGCTAGACCTCATCATCAATGCATAGCCTATACGACCTCATTCTTAGTCTACTACTTTGCCAGTTTTTACAGAAAAAATACTATATTGACATCAATGAAAAATGCAGTCATGAATGCAACATGTCAATCACCTCAACTATTCTATCAAAGCTTAGGATACTCCCCCAAGGAATATCATCAGTATTCATGATAACATAAATTTAGTCAGGCTAGATTCAATCCCTTGGAAGGTTCTGACACACCCACACAAGACAATACTTGTGCCCATCTTTTCTGTATGATGTGTATTTGTTATAGCATTTAAAAATTTGTTGAAGTTTTTAAATGAAGTTTAAAAGTTCCCAATTTTCTATATGATTGTTGATCTCCCCCCAATAATCATCTACTCCAACATGATATTAATCAAAACACTACATTATTATATTTATGTGATTCTCACGCATGAATTTTTTTATCATAACAATCATTACTTGGTATTAGTGCAGTCACCATTCTCGACTGTGTTATGGCCATTTACTACCATGACCTTTTTTCTATCATTGAAAAGTTATAAATGTAATTATTAATCTTAAATTTAGGCTAGTAAAGATATTGTGGCGTGTCATTGTGCTAGTTTTAAGTTTACATGAAAGTGAAAAGCATGAAAACACAACATGTGCTCCTTAAAGAATATATATATATATATACAAAATTTCATATGGGCCTATCTTGATTCTCAATAATAGTTGTATGTTCACTCCACTCTCATCCTTAGTATTCAATTGTAAGACAAAAGCCAACTTTTGACCAAAAATCAAGGCATAGAAAACAAGGTCAAAATTTAATATATAAATATTGAATAGGTTGGATAATACATGCCCAATATTAGGTCATTTGTCTTACAAAGTATAAAGAAATCACATTTCACCATTGATCAAAATTTAACATTTATCAATAAATAAAATCTAAAAAGTTCCAACATTCATTTCTATATCTTTATGACCCTAATCTACACAACACTTTACTCTTCAAATCATACAAGAGTTTAGAAGAATTTCAGTAGCACATTGACAAACAACTAAAATTTCCCTCAATTTAAACTCACAACTTGAAATAATTAAAATTCATCTACAATAAGATTCCAATTGAATTAGAATCATAATATTAATGCACTACATTCAACAACCTAATCTGTGAATGAGTGAAAACCATGAACACCAAACACTACAGTCAAATAATTTAAATGAATACCATTTCATTAACTCTTGTGGTTTGATATCTCTTTCGAATCTACATAATTTCACTTCTACATGATTTTGAAATGTGAGTGCCTCCACCAACCTTTAAAATATTATTTCAATAAATATGAATTTCCACCTCATATTGAGTTATTATTAATCATTATTGCGGTCTATATGAAAACACATAAGACATGATGAGTAATGATATGTATGTGTTGAGAAATAAAGCGTTTATTTTCCTTCTACATATGGAAATTCGATGAAGTGATGGGATAGAATGCTCAAAATTGAAGGCTATGATGAAAAGAGAGCACCGAATAAAGTAAATGTTGTTGCTTAAATAGCAAAGAATTAGAGCTAAATAAATAATAATAATGATAATAATTTTTTAAAAAATCCAGTCCTTGAATGACGTAAACATTTAATTATATTATGATGATTAGGATGGTATCACTTGTTTGTTCGACCATCACTCCTCAAATCCTTGTCTATCATTTGATTTAAGTGCCAAATTTGTCCTATTTTGACAGCTTAGCTACAATTTTCCCATTAAGAAATAGGTTTATATGTGACGTATAAAGCACATTTTTTCTTTTTTCTATTGGTGTCATGCCCAAAGCTTATTTTTTATTGGTTATTTTATTAGTTCCTTTTAAGTCTATCAAAACATTATAAAGTCCTTTCGGCATAATTTTTTGGCCAATTGAAATGGTATTTTTTTAATTCATAATTACCTTATGGTCAAGAGTAATCTTTTAATTCTTCATTTGTTAAAAAGGGATAGTAGAAATTTGGTTTAGAAAAGATTTCTTAAGCTCAATTTTAACATAAAGTTTTGACCAATTAAAAAATAAATAAAATTGCACTTTTGAGTACCATAGTTTCATGAAATACAAAAGCAATCTTTTAAATTTTGATATTTCGCCAATTGCAATGGCAATTGTTTTTTATTCATAATTTCCTCATGGTAAAGAGTAATTTTTAATTCTTTATTTGTTAAAAAGTGATAGTAGAAATCTGGTTTAGAAAAAAGTTCTTAAGCTCATATTAACATAAAGTTTTGGCCAATTAAAAAAAAAAAAAAATGCACTTTTGGGTACCATAGTTTCATGAAATCCAAAAGCAATCTTTTAAATTTTGGTATGTGGAAAAGAGATGGTAGGACTATTCTTCCTTTGTATTTTTTAATTAAAGAAAAAGACACATTTGTTAAATTTTTTACATTTCCATTATAACTCTTTGTATTTAATATGTAAATGTACTTGTAATGCTTATCATTATATTTAGAATTTTTGGGGTTGAGGACAGTTTTGAATTTTATTTTATTTGAAAAAGGTGAAGTTTTAAATTTTCTAGAACTATATCAATAGATGAGGTCACAAAATGGACCCTCATTAGTATACCCATTCAACAATAATATTTGTACAAAGTTTGAATTTTGATGACAAGAACAAACTACCAAACAACCATTACACTATGCCCATAGCAACATAATCTTTTAAATTTTTTATTTTTAAGAAATAATCTTCTTTTAAGTTTACATTTTTGTTAAAAAGTGATAGCAAAAATATTAATTATGGTTGTGATTGTATTAATATGAAGGAAGACAGAATTTTCATATTCCAAATAGAAAACACACACACGCGCGCGCACACACACACACACACGCACACGCACACGCACACGCACACACGCACGCACACACGCACGCACACATGCACGCACACGCACACACACACACACACACACACACACACACACACACACACACACACACACACACACACATGTCAAAAAGTAGCTTGAATGGAATCTAGTTGGTTCATATTTAGTGAAAAATGGGTCTCGAATGGTATCATGCCTAAAAGTGTATGTGGTCCTCCTATATTTGGAAATTTATTTCCAAAATATTTCTTTACAATTTTTTTTGTATCATCCATGAGAAATGATTTGTGGTGTCTACATCAAGTCAAATTTGGAGCAATCAATAATGCATGACATATTAGAAAAAGTGATTATTAAAATGTTAATTATTGGTTGTGGTTGTGTTATTATAATGCAAGACAACAATTTTACACCCTAAATAGCAAGAATATATCGTATATCGAAAAGTGGTTTCAATAAAATCATGATTATTTCATATTGAGTAAAAAGTGGATTTGGAATGGAGCTTAAAAATATATGTACTATATTTGGAACCTCATTTATACAATATTCATTTAAAATCAAGGTTTAATTTTTTATCCTTGTGGAATGCTTTGTGTTTATGTCAAACCAAATTTAGTGTAAAAATTATTACATAATGTATTCAAAGAAAATATTAGTTTGAAAAAGTAATATATGTCATGATTTAGATGTGAAATTTGATTTTGGTCATTCATAACATGACTCTCTTTTAAATTTGTTTGCAACTAAACCAAAGTATGGACATATGATTATCTCTCAAAATATGGTGTTGAACCCTTATTATAAAATAAAATAAATTATTGGAAGTCTTAAAGGGAAACTAAGGTACTAAGAGGGGAGGGGGACAAATCAAGATCTTCAAAACTTTTATTTCTTCAAACAAATAACAACTTAAATGTATTCACCTCTAATCCATCTCATATCTAGATCATCAACTATATAACCATAAATAATAATATTCAAATATATCTAAGTATCCATCATATTAATAAACATAACAGCAAATGTAAACACATAACACACAAGATTTGGTAACACATAAACCCTCCAAGGTGAAAGTAAAATTAGGGTGGGGATAATACCCACAAATCTTCACTACTACAATAATAAAGTGTTCCTGTTAAGGCTACACTGTTTGATCACTTTTGGTGATCTACCTTGTGAGGGGTTTATTGGTGTTTTAAAATGTTATGTTTTAAAATTTCCAATGAGAACAAAATAAATCTAGGGGTAGCTACTTCCCATATGCAATATACTTGTTTAGACACCTGGGCCAATTGTAAGGTGAGACCCTTCTTCTACTTTAGGCTCTACAAAACCTAGGTAGATGTACCTCAGATTCATGTATATGGTACCAATGTTAAAGCATACTCTTGAATCTAACAAAGTAGATAATACCCTTAATTTTCTAATACTTATGTAGACAACATAGACATGCGATATTTAGAATCATGTATATGTTGGTTGCATAAGTATTAGAAGATTAAGGGTGTTAGAGTTTTAGGTGACTCTAGAACACCCCCAGGATCAAATGAAAGTCCAAGATAACTTCCACAAGAGAATGGCAAGATAATTGCATGAAGATGCAAGAATTCTATTATTGATAATGGACTTGATTGACATCCAATGGATTGATTTGAAATGTACATAATAGGCCTCCTTATATAGGAGAGGCGATAAGAGACAATGATAAGAAGAAGATAAGCTATCACCCACACAAGGTGGAATCACATGTCCACCAAAAGTGGACCATCCTCCATTATGCAATGAATTATGTGTGATGATGAGTATTATAATGTGATAAGTACACTAAAGGTTGGATAAGATAACAACTATGACCACCTAGAGTGGAATTCTCCTACACCATGTGTCTAATTGAGGTGCAAACTCCCAAGTATCTCAATCACAAACTGCTATGCAATGCATTATCCTAAGTAAGCTTAACTAAGTATAATTAATGAATATTTAATTATGCCAACACCCCCCTTAAGTGAAACTTAGGGGAATGCACTTAAACTCACAATGCAAGATGGGTCCTAGCTACTAGTACATTTTAGGTACCCATGTAAAATATGCAATGCAATACATGAAAAGCAATCTCTCGTAAAGTGGAGAAAGAGAAAAAACCTCAAGGGAAAAACCTTCCTCCAAAAAGAGAGATGAAAACAAGATGCATGGATGGATGGATTACTCAAGACCCCCCAAAAATTGCATACATCATGTATATACAAAGAATGATCCCCCAACAAGAATGAAATAAGGAGACATGATATCCCCCCATAATGAAGAAGCTCCAATGTAGATGAAGAGTACCTGCAAACAAGAGATAATCCAATGCTTGCAAGAAACATGTCTCTCCTTAGGAAGAGATAAATACATCAAATGATGAAGAAGCCACTCAATATAAAAAGTGAGGAAGGAGGAATATGGTCTCCATTTATGCATCTCTAAAGACTAAATAGCTGTCTCCAAAGTCAAATATTTTGTCACACCATCAAGCTGACCTATGAGATGTGAAAAGTCAAGAGAACATGAAGAGTTGAGAAATATAATCTCCAAAGAAGATGAAAAAGTATCTTGAAGAGAAACCTCCTCAAATGTATTAACCAAATCTGCATTATGAGACGCATTTGAAAGAGCATCTAGGAATTCATCCCACACTATGATGAAGGTATGCTCTGATACCACTTGATGAAGGACCACATACCCTTACCAACTCATAACCAAGAATACAACAATATGGAGACAAGAGATGACAAAATGCTTCCTATGCAATTTTATTATACTTGAAAATCCAATAGAAATTACAATAACATTTCTACAAGATCTCTCAAGATCCAATCCAAACCCAAGCTAGTCCATATCCACACACTAGTAGAAATCTCCAAGATCTCAACTTGTGCTCACAAGGCACCACGAAATCTCCTTGTTTCTAAACTACAGCCACTAGCTCTTCTCACAAACTCGCAACTCCACCACAATCCTACTATAAAATACCTCACATTCGACACTCTATTCATAGACTTAGGAAAACTCACTTCTCACTTCATCCTTCTCTCCAAGCTACTACTAAGAAGAGACCACACCTTGAAGCTTTCACTCCTTGAAGCATTCACACCTTCCATCTTTCACACCTTGAAGCCTTCACACCTTCCAGCTTTCACACCTTGAAGCCTTCACACCTTCTAGTTTTTACCTTGAAGCTTGACCTTCCAAAGCTTTCACACCTTCTAGCTTCACCTTGAAGCTTTCACCTTCCAAAGCTTTATTAGAAATGCTCATATGCCTTGCTTAAATAGGCACTTACCACCCAATGCATGACTTATGCACAATCTTCTAGAATTTCACCTACACAATATCCGCAACCTTCTACAATATCCACAACTTTCTAGAATTTCACCTAAATACAACTAAGAACCACCATGTGGCCCAATTAGAAAATTATATTTCCTTTATGGATCACAACAAATATTAAATGCATGATTTAAAGAACTACTCACAAGCTTCTAAGATGCCACCTACACACTTCAATAAATGTAATGTTAACCATTTTCTTATTTTTTTCTATTTAAGCCACCTATGCACCTTGAAAATAGAAATTCCTCTTTTCCTCTTTTCTCTTTGTTCTATTTATTAGTTTATTTCTATTTTCATCACTTTCTCTCTCCTCCACAAATTTTTTTAAAAAAATATTTCCCATGCAAGATGCTCTTGCATCAAACTACAAGATTTGAAGCATAAAGATCATCCTACTAAATAGTAGAACTCATGTTTGAAGAAGTAGGAGGTGGAGGAGTAGGAAGTTCAACACTTATCTCAAGAACAAAATGATTCAAGTGTCCTGTATTCTCCTCACATGAATTATTCACACTTGATAAAGGGTTAGATACATCATGAATATCATCATCATTATCAATGAAATGTGCAAAAGAATACAAGCGTGATGTATGGTCAATAACACCCATAGCTATGACATCTCTAGTCTCCATGTCCCTAATATAGACATAATCAGGAGTGAATTCAACAATTTTACCTTATGCCCCATGAGAAATCTGGTCAATGGAAAGGATATTAGTAGTCAAGGATGGTACAAAAATAACATCATTAAATGTACCCTCTCCCACGGGAATAAAACCTTTCCCAAAAACCTTAATGTATGTATTATTACCCATCAATATAAGTGGAGAAGTACAAGGCTCGATAGAAGGAAGCATATCCATAGAAGATGTCATATGATGTGATGCACCTGAATCAAGAAGCCATTTACCTTCCTCAAGATGTGTGGAAGCAATGAGTGCTTGTCCTTTGCCTCTAGATGATGATGTAGATGTAATAGCTTCTTGATATTGAGAAAAAGGAGAAGACATTGATGAGGGCAATTGGATATTGTTCTTTTGAAGAATGTGAGTGAGCCCATCAATCTTCTTATGGAAACATTTATGCTCATCATATCCTAACATTTTTCAATAAGTACATTTATCTCTCTTTCTTCTAGATGATTCCTCCCTTGAAGAGGACTTGGATTTAATATTATGTTGTGAAGGAGAGTTGTCACCTATTTCATGTTGCTTGGCATCCATGTGTTGGTTTTTTCTCTTTCCTTTGGGAGCCTTTGGAAAGGAGTCATTTGCAACCAACACTTAATACTTGGAAGACTTCAATTGACCCATGCATGCTAACTTTTCTTGTTCCCTTGTGAGTTGAGCTAAAGATTCATCAAGAGAAGACATTTTTTATGCACTACCAAGAGCATCCATAGTAGCATAGAATGTGGAAAAAAAGATTGAGTATTCAGGACCTAGCTTGGAAAGAATAGATAATATCAATTTCTCATCATCTTTAGTAATGCCACAATTAAAAAGCTCCAATCTAATGGAATTGAACTTAGAGAAAAAATCTTGAATATTGTCAAAATCACATGCACTTAGACCTAGAAGCTTATTCTCCAATTTGAATTTTCTTATTCTATTAGGTTTACCAAAGATTCCTTCCAATGTTGTCCAGGCATCATGAGGATGTGTGTAGGATGCAATATGATATAGAGAATCATGAGAGATGGTAGAAATAAGAGAGCCAAGTGTTTTATCCCTTCTATCCAACCATTTCCTTCTTTTTGCAACACCTATAGTTGGTTCTAGACCTTGTTCAAGAATCATTCTAAGAAATCCAATACTCATCAACTGATTAGAAACTGCTTGTTTCCATTCTTGATAGTTATATGGAGTAAGTAATGGAACTTTTGAAAAATCCATAATGAAATCAAATGATGACTGAAATAAATTGATAACTCCTTCAAATTACTAACTCAATTAAGAAAATTGAAATCCAAGTATTCACCAAGTGCAAATATAGCCAAAAAAGGTCTATTTTTGTAAGTGATATGTCCACTCCAAATCAATGAAATATAATTACAAATCTTGAAATTATAGAAAAAATAATGCACTTTCAAAAACAATTGCACCTGAAAAATGTTACCGGATGTGCCCAAAAAAAGCCTTGAAAGTTTCAAAAAATGGGATTTGCAATTTTTTGAAAAATTTGGAGCTAGAGATCCAAAATCACCTGCACCACTGTGTAGGTTGTGAAATTCTACCACAAAACAAAAAATATTTCTTAGAAAAAAGAGTCTATATGAGGGAGATATTATTGTTTGAAAATTATCTTTGAAATTATTTTTTGTAAATCATCATCATCACACCTTCAAAAATCAAATGGCTCAAGATTTAGCCTTAGATTTCTAATTTGGATGAAAAGAAATCTATTTAGGGGTTTTTGGACCTCCTCTATATGATGCAAACCTCTAATTTGCACTAGCAAGCTCTAATTTTCACCTGCAATAGAAGGTCACAAAATAGGACTCTAAAAGTCTCCTCCAAATTATGATGTCCAAATTGCCAATGCTACACCAATGATAAGTCAAGCCAAGATTGCACTTCTTGAGAAGATGTCTTCACACCTTGAGAGCTCTAATACCATGTTAGAGTTTTAGGTGACTCTACAACACCCCTAGGATCAAATGGAAAATGAAGATAACTTCCACAAGAGAATGGCAAGACAATTGCATGAAGATGCAAAAATGCTATTATTGATAATGGTTTTGACTAACATCCAATGGATTGATTTAAAATTTACATAATATGTCTCCTTATATAGGAGAGGTGATAAGAGACAATGATAAGAAGAAGATAAGCTATCACCCACAGAATGTGGAATCACATGTCCACCAAAGTTGGACCATCCTCCATTATGCAATAAAGTGCGTGCAATGATGAGGATGATAATGTGATAAGTACACTAAAGGTGGAATGAGATAACAACTATGACCACTTAGAGTGGAATTCTCCTATACCATGTGCTTAATTAAGGTGCAAACTCTCAAGTATCTCAATCACAAATTACTATGCAATGCATTATCCTAAGTAAGCTTAAGTAAGTGTAATCAGTGAATATTTAATTACACTAACAAAGGGTATTATCAACTTTTATAGATTCAAGTGTATGCTTTAACACTAGTACCATATGAATGAATTCGAGGTACACCCACCTACATTTTACAAAGCTTGAGGTAGAAGAAGGGGCTCACCTTATAATTGGTCTTGGTGTCTAAACAGGTATGTTATAGATGGGAAGTAGCTACCTTTAGATGTATTTTGTTCTCATTGGGGATTTTGAAACATGAAATTTTTAAAAACCAACAAAATGGTAACTTTATTGTGGATAAGATGACAAATAAGCTTTGTTAAAAGGATAAGAATCTTTGGTGTAAATTAAATATTTCAGTCCTTATTTTTAGAATGGTTTTGCCTATCCAAGTCACCAACAAAATGTTTACTCCATTGGGGAGTGTATTAAATCTATATGATAGACAAACCTTGAGAATTTGAAGAAAAGAGATTGAATACAACAGAAGAAGTGCATGAAATAAGTTGCAACAATAAGTTTGCTGATGTTCTTTCCAGTCTCTTACTCCAAATCATGCATCCCAGTAATTTTTTATCCATTTGTAGAAGTAGCTTTGAAGGTTGAGTGTAAATTGTGTTGCTACTAAGAAAATTCATCCTCAATCAATTTAGTCAAATTTTGTTTTCAAACTATTGTTGTAAAATCAAAGTCTAGAATGAATAGCAAGGTTTGTTCTCTCTTTCAAGTAAGGAATCTCCAAGAGCGGTTTGATGATTTACATATTTTCCATAATCTAATAGTCTAGTTAAAATTTTCCATGTGAAAATTTATGTTTATTTCTCACAAATGTGAGTGATGACTCTAAATATCTATACTAGTGTTCCTAGTTGATTTCATGTTAAAAGTTTGAAGGACATTTAGTTTGTGTGAGTAGATCTGAAGGTTCTTGGAAAAGAAGTTTTCAGTTCTTGAATAGAGAATTTTTTGTGTTGTATGCAATCTTTTGTTGTAAGATTTTAAGTGTTAAAATAGTAAATCACAACAATGATTTCTTTATCCTCTTTCAAGGAAGTGGTGGTTCTACATGGTTTTTTTCAGTGGTGTGAAGGATTTTCAAGCTTGGACCTATGCCAAATTAGCATATAAAAATTAAACATCAACACTTAAGGTAATTTGATTTTCATGTGTTTTCTTTCATGGAAGTCAAATGTTAGAAATGGTTGCCTCTATTTAGTGAATATTAGAACTAAGAAAAGAGGTAGAAGTTTTGTCTTAGAATGGAATCAAATCTTAGATCTAAAGTTAGTTTACCAAATCATGAATATGTGCTTTAAGATATTGTAGAGATAAGAAAGGCACTTTGTAATCATATTGTCATATTTATAATAAATATAGTAGGAAGTGTTCAAGGTCTAGGAGATGATCAAATTTATGTAAAGTACAAATGAAAACTTAAGGAGTTGCATATGTCTTTAAGACCAAAGAAATCCTCCTAGCCTTTTGTTTTCCTAGATACCTTTATGCTTGATTCAGTTGATTAGCTAGCATGTTTGAGGTTACAAAAGATTTTGCATGTTGAAGATTTTTTCAAGAAATTTGAGAGAGATTTGAGTAATAATGAATTATGTATTGAATCCTCTAATAATAGAAGTGAATGTGATACAATTCAGAGTGAATGTAATGAATCCATAGATAAAGATAATTTGTCTTCAGAATGTGAAGAGAAGGATTCAACATTTAGTGAATCGGATGATTGCAATCAGCATGAGGAAAGTGGATACATAACTAAAAATGAATCATGTGATGACATGTATGAGAGTGAAGAAAATTATAATAGTAGTAGTGATGGCTCTTCTTGCAATGAATGTGATTATAATGATGCATCTATTGATGAGGTATCTTGCAATGAAGAGGAAACAAATTGTGATATGGATTCTGATTTTTCAAATTGTTCCACTAACATTACTACAGTTGTAGATATAAAAAATCAGCCAAAATATGATCAAAGCCAAGAAGAATAGATTTGTGATGAAGTCATGTTGAATGTTGATGAAATTTTAGAACTATTGACTTGTGATTGTGAAAGGTATGCAAGCATTTCTAAGAATATTTTGGTTTTCCCTTGTTATGTTTCTTCTCAAGATAAAGTCCTTTCCCCAAAGTTTGATGATGAAAATAATACAAATTCAAAATACCATGTGTCAAATCTTGGAGGTGTATATGAAATTAGTTCAAATGTCAATACACATGATGACTTGTCTGATGTGAGTATTGCTAAGGGAAGATTTAATGTTGATCCAAATTCTTTTCATGTTGATATTGTTGCAATAAGTTTTGATGTTTCATATGATGAAAAGGAAAATGATAGAAGTTGTGAGTCTAATCCTAAGTTTCCCTTTTACACTAGTGATTCTAGTGATGATAATTTTGAAATATTTAAAGCCCATTGCAATGAGTTTTTGGAAAGAAACAATGATAGTAATCAAAAAGTTTTTTGTGAGCACTTTCATAATAAGTTTTATGACTTGGTAAATAATCCATTGGTTGAAGAATGTGGAGGATTTTTATAATGTATTAAATCTCATCAGATGTCAAATAAGATTGCAAGTGAAGAGAAATCAGATTTCATGTCCCCTTCATATCTAGTTACACAAGGTGAGTTTCAAATCCATGAGATATTTGACTCCTTGAATCAAGAAGAGTATGAGTCCATTGTGTTTCCATTGGATAGCATGCATGAGTCATTTATTACAAATGTATCTCAATCTAATTATGAAATCCGATATCATGTTGATCCATACTTTCATAATGAGCAAGTTACAAACAATGATTCTAGTTTTTGGATGCATTATGAAAGTGAAGATATAGAATTTGTTTTGCCATGAGAATTGATTAAAAATTTTAATCTAATTGGTGGGATTGATGAAAGAGATTTTTCTAGCTTACCTTATGAAATATATGACAAAGGTAAGAATTTTTGTTGAGTTTCGATGGTCCATGGCCATCGTTTATACAGATTAAGAGTAGTTTTTTCTTTCAATTAGTTGTTCTAGAGAAGTTTTGCTGTTAGGTGTGTGGTTTTCTTCTTCCAATGATTATGAATTCTTTCCACACCCCTAAGGTACATGAATGTCCAGATAGAACCACTGTTGTGACTCAAAATTGTATTCTCGATTGAGTATTATTCAAAGCTTTTGAGTCATTTTGAGCCCATATAAGCACATTTAATGCATGTGTACCCCACTATCCTTTTGATTCCTAAGAGATGTTTTATGTTTCTAACACCTTGCATTCAATATATCCCTATGTCCTATGATGATAAGTTCTCGTTCTAAGTCATTTAGGGAAGTTTCACTTTGAGCAATGTCCAAATCTACATTTTTGCCTTAGTGTGAAACAATGACGATAAGGACAAGTAACCTATTTTACATTTGAATATATTGCACCCAGTAATGTTTCATGACTCACCACTTTTGAATTGTATAGTAAGTGTTTCAAAGAATGTATGTTTCAATTTTCAAGTTGTTTCAATATGTTTTCACTAGGTTTTGAATCCCTCAAAGTCGGTTGTTTACTGTTGTCATGCTAATGTAAATTTTTCAGAATTCTAGGAGGGCCTATTTGTCAAATTCTAATTTTGACCAAGTTAACCAAAATGAGGGAATTTATTTTGCATTGCATTATAGAGGTTAGATACTTTCTATGTTCTAGATTTGACCCTATGACAAATCCATTTGACTAGTTTTCAAATGTGATTCCAAATGCAAATTGTAAAGTTTTACCAGTTTTGTAAAGTGTACATTGATTGGTAGCCCTATTTGGAGGAGGAGTGACTTGGTAGGTCCAAATTTGGAGGCTTCACATTGTGACACATGTTGGATCTGACAATTGTTGGTTCCATAGATTGTGAAGTTGCTTGATTTGTTAAAGAATGCGGGGAAGCATTGTTGCAACATGTCGCAATTAACAGTGACATGGTAAATTTTGGGATAAATTTACAAGATGTTGTCGTGTGTCAAATCTAATAGTTAGCACTTTCACAAAAGATGAAGATGCATAAAACATAAGGAATGCAGGGAAGCACAAAGGTACCATGTTGAAGTGGGCCTAGGTGGAAATGACAGAGTATTCTAGCCAATTAGAGGATGCCATGTGGAAATGACATGGAAAGGTACCAAATAGGTGATGACATAGAATAGTGATCATAGAATAGGAGATCCAGTGAGAAGCTACCATGTGGTAGTTTGTCAGACAATAAGTAGAAGACTGGTGGATGAATCAAAGGTTGCCACTATTGTGATCCTAGCAAGTGGCCTTCACTAGCACCTCAAGGTTTCGGTGCAATGGTTCATGCCATGTGGTATCAAAGCCTCAAACCATGTTCAAGTCTCAAAGTGGGTGGAAACAATGGCATTGTAATGTTTTTTTGGGGCTCACACAACCAAGGGAGGGCCCACCGTATGGGCGTACGTCTAGCCTAGATTCTAGACTGCATAGTGTGGTGGGATGTTAGTGAAGGATGCCCACTAAGATTATAATATCACCACCATGCTTTGTAGTTCACACTCTAGGCTAGATGTCCGCCCATATGGTGGGCCCTCACTTGGTTGTATGAGCTCCAGATGAACATTGCAATGTTGATGTTGCCACCTACTCTAAGACTTGAACCTGGGTAGAGGCTCTGATACCACATGGTACGAACCATTGCACCAAAACCCTGATGTGCTAGTGAAGGTCACCCACCAGGATCATAAGGTGGTTGATGGTGCAAAACTTGACCAATTATGTGGTGACATGTGTCATAGGTGGTCAAAGTAGTCTGACTTAGATGCATAATTAGAGGGAAAAATTCAAGAAAGTGTAGAAATATATTTTTAAAAGATTTTTCTCTCAAATTATGTGCAATGTCTTTTAAATAAACTTTGGGTTATATTCTAAAATATTGACTTGGGAAAAATTAAATATTTTTCATGAAATACAATTATGTAAACCAATCAGGAGCCTAATTTTCAAATGGATGTCATGGGCATCTCTAATAAGCCAACATAGGACTATCATATACTTCAAAAAGCTGTTAGAGGAATATTTCTAGCTTTGGGGTTTGTTTTTGCATAGGAATCCATATGTTTGATCGATTCAAGGATTAATACTAGGTTCCTATTTTTCAACCATATTTTGTTAGTGCACTTCGGATTTGATTTTTGACAAAATGGTGAAATGGGTGTGCACTGGAGGTAGTAAGGATGTAGTTAGTGATGGTTTTTCACCTCCAAATTAGTTTAGTTAATGATTTATCTACATTTTAGATGCACATCTAATGATTTTATCAAAATAGGGTTTTCTCATCCATTAGAAAAGATATTTTGAGTTTGTTAAAGCTTAATGATCAGATTACTTTTAGATTTTAGTTGTAGAGAGAAGAGAGATCCTTTGTAGTAGTAGGGGATAAAGATTCAAGTGGACATGTTTCACGTCTAGATCAAATCCAATTTCTTCTTCCTTTCATATATCTTTCTCATTTTCTCTCATTGTAAGGGTTGGTTCCAATTTCTTGAGCAAGGTTCCAATTAGTCTATGATACGACCTAGTTGGGTTCTAATTCTTGGACATTTTTCACTACTATGATACCATAAGGATGATTCTAGTTAGGTTGAAATTTCTATCATGATTGTGAGTCCACCATTCAACATTTTTCTCATGTAATGAACAAGTAGTAATATACAAATAGTTATAGTTTATTTAGTAGTTTCATAAGTTGCTTTCATGTATCCTTCATGTATTTGTTTTAAGGAAATGTGCATCAAGAAGTTAATCCTTAGTTTGAATCTTGTCTCCTTTTCATGTTATTTGTGATCTTTTGTGTTTTGTGAACAAAGAGCATAAAAGTAGTTGCAATCAGTTCTAGGTTGTATGTGTTGATATTGTTTTCTTATTATTCAAGGAGTCATGTAAATGCTTAGTCTATGATCATAGGGTTGTAGATTTCATAAAGGGATAGATTGAGTAATGAGATTTAGAAAGATGCAAATGTCCAATTGATAAGGTGAATGGATAGATCAGGAAGTCGTGATATATGAAATGTATCAATGACTTTCAAAGATGTATGTCATTGATTTGTGGAATTGCCCAATTGATAAGGCACTAATCAACTACAAGATCAATATGTGGTATTGTTCATGTCTTGATTATGCCAAAGTCAAATTTATAGTCAAAATCATTTTCACTTTTTATTGAAGAGCTGAAAAGTGTTACCCTCACTTAGTTTATCTAGTTAATATGTCATGGCTCTAGCTATTTCATGTCTATGTTGTCTACATAAGTATTAGAAGATTAAGGTATTATCTGCTTTGTTAGATTCAAGTGTATGCTTTAACACTAGTACCATATGAATGAATTTGAGGTACACCTACCTAGGTTTTACAGAGCCTAAAATAGAAGAAGGATCTTGTCTTATAGTTGGTCTCGATGCTTGAAAGTATATGTTTTAGATGGGATGTAGCTACCATTAGATGTATTTTGTTCTCATTGGTGATTCTAAAAGATGTTGTTTCAAAACACCAATGGGGTCTACCTTGTTAGGAGAGTACAAGACTTATTTATTCTACCTTGATTTAAGGATTTAAACTTATAACTAAGCAAGCACTTTGTTAGGAGATTTGAATAGACCTGTTAAAACTACTCTATTAAGAGATTTTCCCTAATACACTAGTTAGAATATCTAATTACCTGATCCTCCAATTAGCACTCTCTTGCTAGGTGATAGATCTATTGGTGTCTAATTTGGCAATGATTTTAACTACCTTTTGAGAATATAGAAAAAACTTGGGAATCAAAAAAATACCATGACAAATGTTTTCAAGCAAGCCAAAAGGACTAATTGAGAAGGCTTCAAAATCTTCCTCCCTTTGAATTATGTAGGTTTCAAATGGGTATACCTAGGAATTTATTATTTTTTTGTCTTATAACAATATTCATCATAAATTCCTTTATAGAAGATATTTGTCTTTAATTCTTCTAACTTAGAGACTATATAAGGGGTGTAATTCAGCTACTATTTCACACCATAGATCTTTTCCTTAAATCAAGCATAGGGTGTTCTTTTGGATTCTACAAACAAAACATAAGATATTTTATTTTAAATAATGAAATTTAATATTGTGCATCCCTACAAGATCTTTCAATCACCAACTTATGATTAGTGCTTTATCCATTTGGGCAATCCATTAATAGAACTTGAACATGTTAGAATGGATCTATCTCTCTCACTTTGTGAAATGAACATCAATACTCAATTCTAAATCCTATACTTTAGATCTCCCTATGATATTTCCAATTCCCTTAAATCATATCAATCATTTACATAACCATTTTGATTATCAATGAAACATGAACTAAGGTATCCTAATAAATAAATCATAACTAGAGTTCAAAATACTAGTTCTTAAACCTTAGAAAATCTAAAAATAGCATAAGAAGAGACAAGATCAGAACTAGGCACTCAAAATACTTCTTACTTTGTATTGATTTTTATTGAAAATAGTACCATCTTTATATTGAAACCTTGTGAATATCAACTCAAAAATGGATATGCAATTTTTTTCTTCACCTTTCCAAATCATAAAACTACACAGTAACTAGACTAACTATGAGAAAACATAGAAAATCTATTCTCTTCAAAATTCTCAAACCCTTAATCCAAGTATTGGAAATGCTTTTATAGACAAGGATTGCAACAAGCTTTAGACTTGGGAGAGTGATAGACACATGTCTTTCAATAGTAGGATACATAACATAGTTACATAAGTGACAAAGTTTCATTATCAATAACTTTTACAAAACAAGTAATTAGATATGCAACTGGTAGTTTACATCTTTTGAAGAAAATTTCATTATTTTTCAAGTAGGCATGCCCATAGTGGATGAACCAAAAAATTAAGATATCCTATTTAGATAACTGATTCTCCTTTTGTTTTCTTTGATGTGTCTTTCTTAGTTCTTGGATTATTGTCTTTTTCCATCTCGGTTACAACTTCTTCAATTGGTTTTGTAACCTCTTCTATTTTAGGGACATTCTTTTCAGCAAGTTAACAAGCAACCTTTCTAGTAGGTGGATGGGCAACCTCTTTAGTAGGTTGAGGGGAAAATACTTCTGTAGGTTGCAAAACATTTTCCATTTCCTCTTCCTCTTGTGGCTAACCCTCAATTTCCACCTATGAGTCCTTTGTCTTGGTTGCATGCTTTGTTATCCATTCATTATAAACACTATCAATTAGGCCAATTAATATACATGGTTTCCTTTTCCATGAGAGTAATTTCTTTCCATTTTTCCCTCAATTTCTTAACATCAAACATATAAGATTTATTAAAAAATCTTGCATCTACCATTCTCTTTGTAGTTTTAGCAAATATATCATTACCATCAATTTTTATTATCTCATTTATTCTATTGCTGAGAAATATATATAAATCTTCATTGTACTCTTCAAAAAAAATTAAAGCTGAGATCCTTATTGAAAATAGAGGGGACAAGGTAAAAATTCTTATACTTAAATTTGGAGAGATAAATTTTTACCTTTCTCTATATCAATTCTCTATTTATATCAAACTCTACCAAACCCATGGCATAATCATATGTTTTCTCAGTTGCATCATTAATATGGGCTTTGTCTATGATATTAGTATATAAATTGATCATTTCTTCATCTTGATCAACCCTCTTATGCAAAATTTGCCTCAATATATCTTTATTTTCATTCAAGGATTTCTTAAAATTAGGACCTTTGACATCTAATGGTGGAACAATCTAGTATTAGTTCTTGATGCTAGATGCAAAATAGTGCTCCTCACCTTGGCCTCATATCTCCTTGCCACTTCCAACTGAGAAATATTGAGCTTGTTCTTTTCTTCTTCAATCTCTTCATTTGATAATTCTCCATAGTGTAGTGGTGTCTAGTGGAATTCAATGATTAGGTTAGTAGGCGAGGTGGAGCTAGTGATGATGTAACCATCATCTAAGAAGATTCATTGACTACTTTCTATTTTCCTTATTTTTGCTTAAACATTGCAATAACCTTTTCCATCTCACTAGTTTTTCTCCATCATTTATCATATGCTTTGAGAACTTTTTCATACTTAGTATTTAAATCAATAACCTTTTATTTTTCTTTTCTAGCTACATCCAAGTTGAAATCAACCACTTCTTTGCTCATTAGAGTTGACTGTTTATTATCAATCTCTAACACCCTAAACACCATCAAGCTTCTCATTTGATTTGTGCTAGAGGATTCTTGGCGGCTTGACTTATATCTAGTCTATAAGGACCACATCACCAAAGCCTCATGGTCTTCACTATACTTCACTTCTTTATGAGCCTCAATGACTTCTTCTTCAATTTTTTTACTTAGTATCATTTTATTTTTTGATGGTATCAAACACAATAGCATTTGCAATGAACCCACTCAGGGAGAATCAATATACTAGAATCTTTTATCATTTGTCTCCCTACCTCTAGAGTAATCTTGCTGAAATTTTCCATCAATTCCTCTTTTATCTCTTATCTTAGAGTCCTCTTTATTAAGTTTCTCTATTTTCATCTTTCTGCACTTTGCTTCAAAATTTGACATATGTGACCTCCATAAAAATTGAACAAAAGCCCTTGTTGTAATAAAATCATCATCTACAATGAATTTCTTGTAGGTTTTCTCTATCACAGGATCCAACTTTTTTCAATTAAAATCTTTACTATAAGATTTGTTACTATTGATGAGAGCCAAGTACAACCCATTTTATGCCATATTTTAACCAATTTCATATAATTTCATGCTCACTACTATAATCTATTTCCATTCCATTTGTTAACATCATAATGCTTTTGACACTTGAGTGCCAACACACTTAATCATATTCCACATTGGATGCCGAGTACATCATGTGTGCCGAGTAATTTTCAAGTGCCAAGTGTTAACAAGTGCCGAGTGTTAACAAGTGTTGAGTAACATAAGGTGCCGAGTAATACAATTTTGTTAAGGTGTCGAGCTATCCAGGAAACAGCATGTGCCGAGCATTAGCAATACTTCATGAGCTAAGTAACCCAGTAAGATCAGCATAAGAGTTTGTAATTGCATAGACTATGATGCAAACAGTTGCTATAGCCGACATAAGGTAAATCTCGAAGGATTTAATGATGAGATTGAATATTTTATTTTTCCTATGCAATTTGCATGCAGCCAATAAGAAAAATGCTAAAGGCATGCAACCAATCAGAAAAAGATAAGTATTGAGCAGAAAATGAAGATTGAATATGGATCATAGATCCATACCTAACCCTAAATCTTCAAATGTCTTTATAAGGAAGACAAGACTTCATTGTAAAGTGTAAGAGATGAGAGGTGTGAGAAGACATACAAGGGTTCACAAGGAATTTTATTTTCAGAAGTGAGGATTATCAGATCACAAAAAGGATCTAGATCAAAGAAAGCAGAACAAGTGCCTGCAATCAATAAATCAAGGATTGTAATCAGTCAGGTTTATTGTACCTAATACTCTCTAGCAATTGTATTAGAATGAAAATCCTATGGTGATAGGTTAGCTTAACAACTATTTTGATAAATCCTTTAACTAGGTGATGAAATCCTTTAACAGGGTAACACTTCATGTTAAGTGTTTGAAAGCCTCTAACCAGGTCACTATTGACACAGTGTAAAGCCTTTAACAGGGCAAACCATCAGAAGTGGTTGAACAATATTGCTGCAGTAATTTTTGTGCGTATAATCCCCACCCCAATTTTACCTTCTTATTTCTGGAGGGTTTCTAGGTTACCAAATTCCAGTGTTAAGTGTTATTGATGCATGTGTTTTGTTACATGCTTATTTGATGTATTTACATGCATGCAATTTACTTTCAGTTAAAAATTTTATTGGCTAAAGTATGATACTTATGATTCACCCCCCCCCCCCCCCCCCTCTCATAAGTACTCTTTCCATATTTGAATATTCCAACAATTGGTATCAGAGCTTAATTTAGGTTCTCTTAAGGAAAAAGCCTAATAGCTTGGAGGAAAAGATCTAAAGATGGAAGCTTTCAAACTTGGAAAGATCATTGAAAATCAGGTGATAGATGTGCAACTTGCTTTGCATAGCCTGGAGGAATTCAGAAACAAGTTGAGAAACTCATTAAAAAAGAGGAAGGATCTAGCTATAGCTGAAAATGATATACACTACAAGGAGATTGATACCACCAACATATTTTCCAGTGGAGACACTAAAGAGTTTGATGCAGCAATAGCAAAACTGATGGAGAAAAATAAAATTCAAGTAGATGAGATAAGATCTCTCAAGATGGAACATGAATCACAGGCCATAATGATATGTGAAATTATTGAACACAAGAAAAGAGTAGTTGAAGATAAAGTGATGTTGGAAAATGATAAAAGAAATCTTGCAAACAGACTTGAAGAAAAATGTACTGAACTGACAAGGATCTCAAACATGCAGATGGATACACTTGCCCAAATGATGAACCTTCATCATGAACTCAATGTAAAAGATATTGAGATCTCCACCTTGAAGATGTAGAATGAACAAATGCAGAATGAACTGAATAGAGAAAAAGAGGTAGTAGAGAATCTCAATAAATTAAGTGAAGCCATCAAGTATTTTGAACAGTTGCTGAAATCACCAAAATCTTCTCATGATACATCAAGACTATGATACAATAGCACTGAAGTTGGGGAATCATCAAAGAATGGTGAATAAAGAAGTGATAAAGGTAAGAACTCAAAACCCACTTGTCATTACTGTAATAAGAAGGGACATACAACTAATGTGTGCAGGAGTAGAAGATTCAATCAATCAAACATACCCAAAAGTTTCTATCACAAGTGCAACATGCAAGGACATATGACACAAAATTGTAGATCCAATGTCACAAGGACTCAAAAATTTGATGAATATTGTTATAATTGAAAAAAGTATGGACATAGGGCATTTGAATGTAGATCAAAACCTATGTGGACATCAAATCAACCAGCAAAAATAGAAGGGAATAGAAGTCATTATCATTGGGATTACAACACCAGGTACAATTGTCACTATTGCCAAGAATATGGACATATACCACAGAACTGTATAAGAACACATTTTGAAGGAAACTACAAAAGATGGTTGAATCAAACTACATGTTTCAGTTGTTTAAAAAATTGGTCATATCAACAGAAATTGTCCTACAATATCAAAGGCACCCAAGATTGAAGATAACAAAGGAAAACAAAAGATTGACATTGAAAAGATAAGAGCGCAAATGAACAAGACTTGGAAAAAGAAGGAAGAATGCAACACATCAAGCGGAGGGATCACTTCACCCAATGGGTCAAGTGATCATACTTCATCAAACTAAGCACAAAATGTACACATGACTGATATACAAAGCTATATCATACATCAGTCCCAAGACAAAGAAGCTAAGCAAAGTATAAATCTACATGAAATAAGATGTCAAGAAAAAACTAAATGTTGATGCCGAGGTGACTTTGGATACTAAGTTAAACTCAAATAGATGCCAAGCTCCCAACAGTGACCGAGCTAATAACTGATGCCAAGTTGGAAAACTCCAATGGAAGTTGAGTAAAAGTGAAATATAGTGGAAGCTAAGTTAGGTCAAAATTTCTTCAGAAGCTGAGTTGGCAGTTAAGCATTCAATGCGATGAAATTAGGGTATATTATCACAATTTCAATTAGTTTTTCACATCGTGATCAAGAAGCAAAGGAGAAGAAAGAGAGCTGAGTGAATTCATAGAAAGAATCTAGTATTTCAAGCAGATTGCAACCTCATTCAACACATTTTTCATCGATCTAAAGGTATTTTCGTTTGTGCCGAGCTACGTAGTTTCATACCCATTTGTTGTATAAACCCTAGATTACAAAAATGGTGTCAAGTTCAAAGAAAGTCAAGGAAAAAGAGTCTTTTGAAGTCTAGTTAGTTTCAAACGAGGTGAAGCAACCTAATTTTTGCCCTATTCCCGAAGTTGCCTACAAAAATGACCCAGTGGGAGCTCTCTCCCACATTCCCCCAAAAGTTGTAATGGTTCAAGATGTGAGGAAATGTTACAATTGTAAGATAGGAGCTCTAGGAGATATGGAAATTAGACAAGCTTATGATAAACTATGTGTAGATGGAGTACTGAAAGAAGAATTTAAAATCGTTGAAAGAAAGAGTTTGACTCGAGTTTTAAGTTTTCTCACCATATTCAAAACTAAATGGATTAGACTTGTATTGAGTAGAATCCATGGAGGAAACTTGTGGTTAGAAAATATGCCCATCAAATTGACAAAGTAAATTATACATAGAGTAATACAGTACCCAAACCTAGATCGGTACAAGACCCTAAGAAGTGAATCAAAGGAGGTCATTGAAAGGAATACTGGTGCACAATGGAACAAAAGAGGAATGACAATTCATACCATACAAGATCCACTAGTAGAATTTGTTGTTAGAGTCATTGCCCATAAATACTATCAATCCAATAGACTGAAAAGTGTACCATGCATTGTAGTAGATGTGGGCTACAAATTGGTGAAAAAGGATCATACTTATGATCTTGCAGAACTACAATTGCAACAGATCAATGAAAACCTAGCTTCCATAAGAAGAACAAAGGGCACACAATGCAAATTTGGAGCAATCCTAGTTTGCATATTCTTTTATGTACAGAATGATTTTCCTTCTTTTGGTAAAATATCATGGAGGAATGACAGAACCATCATTGCACAAATTAATGAATATATAGAGCAAATGGGAGAAAATTTTGATACCTTGATGACAAGGTATTTTGAGGATTTCAAGAAATCCATGAAGCAAAGATCAAGGATACCAGCTTCCTTAGTGGAAAAGAATACTAATGATATATGTTTCTTAGTTGACATTGATTTTACCTACATTCAAGCAGTAATACCAAGAGTAAGATGGCTAAGGCCATTTGGATATGAAATCAATATTGATGAGGCATCAGCAGCAATAACTGCATTATTAGTAGAGGAAGTAGATAAAAATACACCACATTTTGGCACTTATGATGTGGTAAGATAAAAAATAAACATGGAATTAAAAACTGCTTCTACATTGAAGAAGAAAGATAAATTAATCAAGAAGATCAAGAAGAAGTTTGGCAAAGAAATTTAGGCTGAGGCAAAAGAAGAAGAAGATGATAGTGAGGATAAACATGAGCAGGAACAAGGGCCAATGGAACTAACTCAAGGTCTTGGAGAAGAAAAGGAGGAAGGTGCAAAGGAAGAAGAATCCAAGGAAGCACCAACTAAAGCAGAGCCAAAGAAGAGAAAGGCAACAGAACAACCTTCAGCCAAGCCCAGATCGAAGAAAGTTGCCACTCCATTACCTCAAAAGCCAGCAACATGAGCATCAACAAGAGCCTCTACTCAAAAGGCAAGAGCCTCTACTCAAAAGGCTAAAGAGGAAGTTACAAAGAAGAAACAAGTCAAGGAATCTCAGGAAGAGCTGAGGAAAAGAAGAAGGTATGTGGCTCAACCTGACACTGATGATGAAGAGCAAACAAAAAAGGTAAGCAATTCATCAGTTGATACCCTATGTAAAAAGATTGCAAATGGTGACTTGAATAAATTAAATAAAGTTGATTTTAGTAAATTTAATAAAGAAGAAAAAAATAAAATACAAGAAATAGTGTATGGAATGATGGCACAGTTCAAGTACACTCCACTTGAACTAGATGGTCAATTTCCAAAGGAACTGTCAAAAATTGTAGAAGATAGATGACATTTTTGCTTAAAAATGGAGAAGGAGATGAGGGAATCAACCCTAGCTAGTGTATTGCTAGATTTGACCAAAGAACAAGTTAGAAAAGTAGTCAAAAGGCATAATAGCAAGTTTACACCCAAATATAGGGCATTCTTTATACTTCAAAATAGAATGGAAGAGATTGTTCAAACAACAATGAAATAATGGAAGAACTTGTACAAAAAGATTGAAGATTTTCTTGAGGAAGAATACAAGGAAGAAGCAACTATACCAATAGAAGAGAGGAGAAAAAGAAAAGAAGAATAAGAAAAGAAAAGAGAAGAAGAGAAGAGAGAAGAAGAAAAGAAAGATGAAGAGGAGGAAGAGGCACAAAAATAGGATACAATGGCAACAGCTGAGCAAGAGCAGCAACCAGATCAGAGTGTGTAAGACACACAATTGCCACCTCCTAGCCCTCCACAAGCATCTATCTCACCTGTAGATACAATAACAATTACTGATGTTCCTGATACTTCTGGTTAGAATATCAATCTATTAACTACAGAAGATCTTAAAAGAATTCTTGACCAATCAACACAACAAGCAATATTGTGTATAGATCCAGTATTGGTCAGTATAGATGAATTACAGAAACTAGTAGAAAGTATAGTTAAAGATAAGGTGAATACACAAGAACCACCTTCTATCACAACTACTAGTAGTCAATTTGAAATACCAACAAGTATAATTGATGCTGCAAGACAAAAGCAAAGTGCAGCTATAGAACAAGGAAAGGAACAAATAGGACAGACCATTACATCTGATCCTATAGCACAAACACAAGGTACACTTCCATAGATAACAATAATTGATCATGGTAGACAGAAGGAGGAGGAAATAGTAAAAACCCCTAAAGAACAGGCAGCAATTCAAACATTAATAAATTTGCCTACCTTGGGAACTCCTTCACACTAGCCATTACAGATTTTAGTACCATCATCCAATACTACCAGAGTTGCAAGGGTACTTCACTATGGAGACCCTAAATTAGATGAAGAGATAGTCATACCGATCTATGATGCAAAATCAATAACCATTGATCAAATCAATGAGGTGCAGGATGCACTGAATAGAAGGAAAAGATAGGAAATACTCAAGAAAGAGTATAAACATAAGCAAACACTTTATGAGATCAAGGACATCTTTATGGATGCCTTCATTTTGCAATCACTAGATGAGTCAAAACATATCACAGAACAATTAACAGATATTGTTGACTAGGTGACAAATGAAGACCTAGAAACCAATGCAAAACTTATGGAATGGTCAGAAAGAAAATTTCAAGGGAAAGTGAATGGGAAAATATCAAGACAAATCGCACTTTCACAAGTAGAATTGGCAAAGCTTATTGATAAGGTGAAGAAGGTACTTGAGAATATATTCTCACTATACAAAAAGTTGTGTGATTTTTCATACTTCACACAAGAAACAAACTAAAAGATACTGATCTTGGAAAGAAATTTAAACATTTCAAGCATGCAGCTACTAAGTGATCCAGCTCAAAGTGAGAAGCATTTTGCTCAATCACTTCACACTCACAAAGAAATAGCTATTTTAATAGTAGATGAGGCTAATATTAAGGCCAAATTAATACAACTCCAATCCTCCATTACCCCACATTTAGAGATACTCCATAAAGAGCAAGTATATGCTGAAAATGTACTCAAGAAAGATCCAAATATTTCTACATTAGATGGACTTATTCAACTTGCTACCGAGATTGCTATCTAGCATAAGTCACTGGAAATCACTTTGAACAATTGGGATGCAACTCTTAGAATGATCATGGAGGTAAATAACACATTTTTGGCCAAATATGGTCTTAACCCTTAAACATTCTTTGACATAAGTGTCAAAAAGGGGGAGATACAGATTAATAAGGAGATACAGATATGAGATAACTTAATGGGGGAGAACAGATACAAAGGAGGAGCATTGATATACAGATAAGGCACAATCAACTTAGGGCGAGTTACAAAATTTTTGAGGTATATATTGTAAGATTGTAAGTCACAAATTTTGATCAAATTTTTCAATATGTACATACCAATCAGATTAGTAAATGTACTTATAAGGTCAGTTAAGTGTTTTTGTCACTCATGTCAAAGGGGGAGATTGTTAACATCAGAATGTTTTTGACACTTGAGTTCCAACACACTTAATCATATTCCACATTGGATGCTGAGTACATCATGTGTGCCGAGTAATTTTCAAGTGCCGAGTGTTAACAAGTGCCGAGTAACATAAGGTGTCGAGTAATACAATTTTGTTAAGGTGCTGAGCTATCCAGGAAACAACATGTGCCGAGCATCAGCAATACTTCATGAGCCAAGTAACCCAATAAGATTAGCATAAGAGTTTGTAATTGCACAAACTATGATGCAAACAGTTTCTACAGCCGACATAAGGTAAATCTCAAAGAATTTAATGATGAGATCGAATATTTTATTTTTCCTATGCAATTTGCATGCAGCCAATAAGAAAAATGCTAAAGGCATGCAACCAATCAGCAAAAGATAAGTATTGAGTAGAAAATGAATATTGAATATGGATCCTAGATCCATACCTAACCCTAAATCTTCAAATGTCTTTATAAGGAAGACAAAACTTCATTGTAAAGTGTAAGAGATGAGAGGTGTGAGAAGACATACAAGGGTTCGCAAGGAATTTTATTTTCAGAAGTGAGGATTATTAGATAACAAAAAGGATCCAGATCAGAGAAAGCAGAACAAGTGCCTGCAATTAGCAAATCAAGGATTGTAATCAGTCAAGTTTATTGTACCTAATACTCTCTAGAAATTGTATTAGAATGAAAATCCTATGGTGATAGGTTAGCTTAACAGCTATTTTGATAAATCCTTTAACTAGGTGATGAAATCCTTTAACAGGGTAACACTTCATGTTAAGTGCTTGAAAGCCTCTAACCAGGTCACTATTGACACAGTGTAAAGCCTTTAACAGGGAAAACCATCAGAAGTGGTTGAACAATATTGCTGCAATAATTTTTGTGGGTATCATCCCCACCCCAGTTTTACCTTCTTATTTCTGGAGGGTTTCTGGGTTACCAAATTCTAGTGTTAAGTGTTATTGATGCATGTGTTTTGTTACATGTTTATTTGATGTATTTACATGCATGCAATTTACTTTCAGTTAAAAGTTTTATTGGCTAAAGTATGATACTTATGATTCACCCCACCCTCTCATAAGTACTCTTTCCATATTTGAATATTCCAACACCATTTTCATCCCATTTTCCTATTTTACATTGCATATGGTTAAATAAATACATAATATCTAATACTATTTTGTGATTAAAATGTGGAAAATCATTGATTGTGTTTTACTAATCTCTATTATCATAGTATGTTGATATGCATAATAGATCTTCCTGTCACATTCAAGACATCATTTTTTGTGGATAATGTTGGCTTATAACTTATTCATTACTCTGGATTTTATGGTGGCTTTACCTCTTCAAAATAAATCATGCTAGAAACCTGTGATGCAACTAGAAAATAAAAATTTCCCTCTCCACCATAGATTTCACACATCAAGAGGACATCAAGTGGAGTAATATGTGAGAAGAAAAAACTTAAAATCCAAACATAGATAATTTTCTATTAATGTTAATAATGCAATTGAAAAATGAATAAGTTGCATATTCTTCTAACTCATTTTAGAATCATATTGGATGAAGACAATATTACTTGTTGGAATGATAATGAACCATTGACTATTCTTGGCATATATCTGATTTTGGATATTGTTTTTATTGTGATTGAAAAAAGATGGAGGACTTCATACATGGTAAGGAACAAAACTACCATTTCCTCTATCTTCCCATGGATACCTTGAATACTAAAAAACAAATATCCAAAATATATAAACTATTGTTTTTGTTGTTATAACAATGTTTTCTATATTCTGTAGGCAAAAAATCAAGGTCTATGTGGGTATTGTAGTTTGTTGGCTATGGGTCTAAAACAAACTTCCTAATTTTATATTAGTTTTTATTTTTTGTGTGTATATAAGCATCCCAATGCATATTAACATGTACTATTTTCCCTTTGTAAAAAATAGGAATGAAATAAAAGTTATGTTGATTAATCCAATGTTGAAAATCAAAGTTTGTTCAACTCACCTTGTAGACCAGAGAAAGGGCCCCCTCTTGGAATGCTCATTGAGGTTGTTAATATTGTGAGTTATTTCGGATTATTTTCTAAGTGATTTATGTAGCTTAAGTTTGGTTTTCTTGAGTTTCCATAGAATACTATTTTATTTTAAAATAATATTTAGTCCATATTAATGCATTTGCAATCTAATTAATATCACAACTAGGGAAAATGGATTATCACATTCTCATTATTATACATTCTAAATTTTCTACCATATTAAGAGATAAATCAATATAGAAATATTTGATTTATATTAGTAAATTATTATATTAGATTAGTTATATGCCTAGTGTTGGTATTGTTTCCTATAGATTAGTTGAATTTTTGAATTATTACATTTTCTATCATCATAGTTTTTAATGTTTATTTTTGTTTCTAATGTTCCTATTGTCGAGAAGTGATAGTTCCTATCACTAGGTTTTATTTAGTTTTTCATAGATTCAATTCCATGTGATGTAGTTGCATTCATAATCCCTCATTTCACAACTATCATCCCTTGATGGTATACTACTCTGACACCTTTTTTATGCTTATGCTCTTGGCTTGACATGTATAAACCTGCCAAACTTCATCATAATGTTGTTAATTCTTTTGTTATTATTTTCCCCTGTGTTGGCCTATCAACTATCATTGGGGGATATTTTAACATCCCTTCCTCCAATTATATAGTAGTTACCCAAATATCATAATGACCTCCAATTTTCCTCAAATGTTTAGTCATTTCTTGGTCGTTATCAAAATGCATAGGGGTCTAGGAAGGTGAATATTCCTCAACCTTTGATGATGTTCCTATTTCCAAATTCTACTTCTTTGTAGAGGGCTTAGCGTGAGGGCTCTTAGAATATTATCTCTTATGGACTAAGGCATGATGAATATCTATGTTCCTTACAATGACATACTCTATCTTCCTTTGGAGAGTGTATCTTCATGGGTTCATTTTAGATACATTCAAGAGCATTTTCATCACCTCATTTCCCTTACTAGGATATGCATTTACTAAGGAATTATTGTTCTCATTCAAAACTTGAATAATCTCAATAAAACATGCAATTCAACTTATTCAATTTATCATCCCATTATTTTACATCATTCAAAGGATTATAATTCTTATGTAGAGCATTGATAAAATCCATAACCATTCTTTACACCCACCACTTCTCCTTCTTTATTTCTTTCTCAAGTAAGGAGAATTCATTTCTAATGATATTTTTGAGGTAATATAATTTACACAAATGGCCTTTTTCCTTAGTTCTTATTCTGAGCATCTCATAGAAACCTTTAAGGTCTATGAATCTTGCATAGAATTGTACCATATTATACTTTTCTTTAAAAAATCCCAGATGCTTCCACCCGCCTTTGGTTATGACAAATTGATGTGCTATGGAGAAGATGGGAAATTTTTTTCCTATTGACCTATTTGTTAGCTCCTCCACTTTTAGTCTTCCAAACTGCCATAAACATTATGCAACATATACCTTAAGAGGGACTTTTATGGGTAGGACATGGGGTTTTCCTTGAAAACCACAAACTCTAAAAACTATAGACATTGGGTATGGGATAATGTCTCTATGATTGTTACTCACCTTCAAACTAGTAGCATATTCCTTAGGTATGATTAATTCCTACATGACCTTGGGGACTCAAGGATTATCTAAATATAACAATGCTCTCATCTTTGAAGTGAAATATTTGTCAAAACTTACAAAACTAACATCTATTACTTCCCTAGAAATACTAACACTCCACATTTATATTGGTAGCTCCTTCCATTCATGTTCCTTTTCTACCTTGATCTCCTTCTCAAACACAAAAATCCCTTTAAAAAGAACATATACATTATAGATGCTCAAAAATGGTTTACATCTATGGTTTCATCACTTCTTCATACTAATTTGTCCCATTTTTTTATTCTACTAACTTCAATCTTTTGGCAAAAATTGATCATACTTTGTCATTTGTATCCTTTTTCACACCAATTTCATATCATTTAAAAACCATTTCATAACACTCAGAATCACCCCAAATCAACTCAGAATCACTTGAAATCACCCAAATCAACTCAAAATCAATAAAAATCAGTCCTAATCAACCCAAAACAGATCAAACATCCAAAATCAATCATCATTTATTTTATCCTAGGTATTTTTGTGGCTTTGAATGCCTTGGAAACCTATCAACCTATCAATCTTATCAATCTGACCTTAGTACTGTCATGGCTCTCAGTGCTAGGTCAAATTATCATTCATGTCATCTGATCTTTGACATTTTTGAGGCTTTCAATGTTAGATCATGGCATCATCAACCATTTTAATAATATTGATAGTGTCTGTCGACGTTATTATGATCAACCTTATCAATCAACCTCGATCCTGTAGCATTTGCAATGTCAGTTAAATGTTATGTATCAATCAATTCATGTCACGTGTCCTTGGCATGTTATCAATTTCAATCAATCAATTTGACCATGGATTTGGTCTACTTTTCATCATGTTATTTGATATCCATCATCATCACATTTTCATCAAAGGATACAATCACATTCATTTAATCAATTTGGCTAATCATTTACTAATTTTCTCTATAGGATTAAATAACCCATAATTTAATCTTATTATTCTTTCTAATTATTCTTCCTAATTATCATCATCAATTAATTAATTATATTACTTAATTGATTCGTTATCCATAAACCATGGGAATTATTAATTTCCTAAGTTCCAATTTCCATCACTAATTCCATTTTTGACAAATTCTTATTTTGTGGAATAAAAGGATTTTTAATTCAAATATTCCATAGAATATTGCATCATTGTGACACTTGGATATGAGACCTCATGGATTCTCCTTTGACATTTGGATAAGATTTGTCATAATCATATATTCTTATTCCTTATGCATGTCCTTATTTGGCTCATTTGTCATGGATTCTTGGCTTTAAGTGGGTTGAGGTGTCTTATGACACATCATATATTCTCTTCCACATTTTACCAAGTTTGACTTCCATGTGTCATAGAGTCTTACAATTGGCATATTTTGTCATATGTGTCATGGATTCTCAAAGGAATCTCTTTCCACATTGTATATTTATGGATTAAAAATCCAAGGCTCTCATCCTCCATGCCAATTATAAAATGGACACACTTTCTCTCATTTCTGATCTTGGAAGTCCTTAGGTCTTAATACTTGGGTCTTGATTCTTGAATCTTTGAGTCCTTATCTTCTTTGAATTTTCACACCATTTTCTCTCAAGATTAAATCACAACTTCAAGTATTCTCATGGAATTATCCCCATCATAGACTTTGCTTCAATATTGTGTGCACTATATGAAAGTTGGAGCTACAATCATTTGGAGAAGAAAGAAGGACATGGGGGCTGCAAATGAAAGAGGGGTTTTCTAACTTTATGTTTGCTTCTTTTGATTAGTTTGGCTTTCATGGTAGACTAGTGGGTGCTAAAATATGTTGATTGAGTTTGTGATTTTCACATAGTATGTTATGCATTTAACCCATTTTCTAGTCCTAGATTTTGGTGAACCTAACGTGAATATGCTTATCTAACTTGGTTTTTCTTGTTTTGTGATTGTAGGTGCAAAGAAGGAGCTCACTTTGAAGGGTATAATGAATATCTTCTCCTTATTTTCACACCTAGTTTAATTATGAGGTCAAGTAATATGATTGTATCCTTTTATTCTATGTGTTTTGTCAACTTGTTGTCCTAGGGTGTACTTTGCTCTGTCAGGGCGCACTTGGGACCCCTAGGAGCAATTTTAGGAGTCTGGAAGCCACCAAAACCCCTTTCTATTTTTTTTTGATTACCATCTATATCATTGACATAGTCTACATTGTCTGGGTGCACTTGGTAGTATAGGTGTCAAAAAAAAAAAAGTTTCTAAGTCTTGATTAGGCACTATTTCCCTACAGTCTGCACTTGACCTCCCAACTACACCCTAAAACTACCAACTACACCAAACTAGGCCCCAGATGTGTCATTGGCATAGTTTGCATTGTCTGGGCACACTTGGGGATCTTCTAAGCCATTTTGGCCTTATGGGCTGCAATTTGCTCTGTTAGAACACACCTGGTTCACCAAAAAACACATACATCAATCAGAATCTGTGTATAAGGTTTCATTTACTTCTAGAACATAGATTAGTTGATTTTATGTTACTAATGGTCTACTTTCAAGATGTGGCAATCATGGGATGAAGACATGTTCATAACAAACTACTAATGCTTTGTTTGCAGGACATTGTTGAAGACCATTGTGTGCTTGTCAAAACCATGTGTGTGGATTTCCTAGATTAGATAACACTTCGTTTGGTGCTTAAAATGAACTTTTCATTTTTTTCCTAGCATGCATATAGTATTTAAATCCCTAGGAGTTACATTGGATGTATCCTTTCCCCTCACCATTCGTGAATCTTAGGTGCAAGAGAAATCTGTGTAACTTCTATAGGAAGCTTGCCTTGGACCAAGATACTCGATATTAGGTATGCCAGGGGACAACCTCAGAGTGGTAATAGGCCAAAAGCTAGGTCAACATTCCAACCACTATATAAAACTCAATTATAGTGAGAGCCGTGTCAGTGGTATTGTTGCATGATAGCTCTCCTCTAGTACCCTTGAGGTGCATCAAACCCTAGTTCTTGGGGCTCAGAGACCTTCTGTCAAAGTTTATCATTCACTTGTCGAACAAAATGCCCTTACTAAAAATAATGTTTTAGTGGCCAAAAACCTTTCTATCCATTGGCTCAAGGGGTCACCCATGCCTATGAAGACATCTAACATTCTCGCGGTCCTTAGTAGAGGCAATAGTCTCTTAGGAAGTCATGCCCCTTGGGAACCAGATGTTGGTAGCCCTGAGAAGTGAGTGGGCTATAATGGGGAGCCTGTGGTGCCAAGATCCTATGTTGTCCACTTTGGATAAGCATAGCTAAACTTCAGTTCAAGTAGGAATTTAGTGGATACAATCCTAAAAGCCTAGGTTGTGGTGTGTTTGTTCACTTTTAACAACATCTATTCATGTCTTAATGTGTCTTGCATGTGTGTAAAACATAATCAAGATAATAGAAAAAATTCAAATTTACACCTTGGAAACTTACAAAAACTTCTCCAAACATTACACATTGTCAAATAATTTCAACACTTGTCCAAACTTTGCAAACTTTAGTTCAAAACATTCAAAATTTGGAAAACATGGCAACTTGTGCTCCTAAACATGCTTGGAAAAACGTAGATCTCATCCTTGCATAGACTCCACTTGCATTCACCCTAGTATAGGCCTCATACTTACATCATATATATTTCATATTGCACCTTTTATTCCTCATTTTGCATCCATTACCTTTCATATTGCATCCATTTGGGTCTAGTTTACCTCCCTTAGTTTTTTGCATTTCCATCTCAAAATCAACACTTTGCATTCACCACCTTGCATCTTTGCATACCTATTCATCATCTTGATCACTTTAACCATCATTTTGGGTGTCCTAACCATCATTTTGAGCATTCATACTAGCCTTAACATTTTCCCCTACTATTTACCTCTCTATGACATCAATTTTGAAACCATAGCTCCCAGAATTGCCTTGGTTTCAACCTAGTTTACCAATTGTGCCCAAAAACTACCAACTACATCATTGACATAGTATACACTATTTTTTTCCACTTGGTGGTCCTAAGACCCAAGTTTTGGATTGTAGATAACATTTTGGGGCTTCAGCTGTCTCTTTAGGTACCTGGTTAGCTCCCCTTACACTAGCTTGCCTAGATCTACACTCTACATCGCCTAGTCTTCATCACCTTCACTTAGGAAATCATTCCTTAGGTCATAACCTCTATTATACATCTCCCAAACCATCATAATAGCAACCCCAACATCTTAGCTTCCTAGCATATTAGTTTGGCAACAATACCACTCAGAATCAACAAACATTCTTCCTAGCTTACCAATTGTGCCTAGAAACTACCAACTGTGCCCAAAATAGTTCCAAGTGCAAAAATTATGTATTTGGTACTATTATATTGCACCTAACAATATTTGGGTGCACTTGGGCACCTGCATTACCATTTTGGGACCCCAAAACTGCATCTAGGAGCCTTTGTACCTCCCCATTCTACACTTGACCCAAAATTGTATCTTGCACCCAAAATCCCATTTTGCATCATAGGAATTTTCCATATTGCATATAATCTCAGCATCACCACCATTTTGAGTCCCCAAAACATCATTTTGAACCCCCAAAACCTTTGAACTTAGTCAAAAATCTAAACAAAAGTATGAACTCTAGACTATTACATTGTGTCAACGGATGATGGATCTTGACCATGGTCATTTTATCACTTTTTCTTATCATTTTCTTTGGTAAAACACTACCTATGTCAAGGTATATTTGGATTTGTCATTTTTTTCTTATTTCTTTTTGTCTTCTTTTGGTCAAGATCCAAAGTCTATTGTCATAGCATTAAAAACTCTTAGGTTAATACCTTGTAAAGATTCCACCTAAGTTCAAACTTTTCATATACCCTTGTCATTACATTGTCATACTCTTAGTGTCCCTAAACATCATTTTGACTTACTCTAGTGGCATATCGCCTTCATTTTTCAAATCCTAGCTTCATTTTCATTACCAAACCCTATCAAATTGTCCATCAACCAAATTTCCTTCTTGAGCATTTACCCTCATTTTGCATATTCCAAATCTCATTATCAACCCTTGAACACCACCCCTTGCATAGTCCGCCTTGCATACATCAACCTTTAGCATCCTTAAAAAGTGCAAAACATAACCCTAATTTTCATTTTGCATACCTTAGAGTCATTTTCATCCCCTCTAGTCAAACTTCAAAATGGCTCCTTGCATTCACATTTGCATAATATCCCAAGCACATTTGCACTTTTCATGTCAAAACCCTAATCCATTTAGCATTTCCTCACATTGTATAACATTCCTAAACATTTAAAAATCCCAAAAACACTTATATCTTGCAATACCCACATCTTAACTATCAAGTTTTGACCTCTTTTACCAATTGCAACCTTGTTTTACCAACTGCAACCTTGTTTTACCAATTGCACACTTCAAGTGCGTAGTTGGTATTTTTAGGATGCAATTGGTAGTTTCAAGGTGCACTTGGTAATTAGGTGTTTTATTCTAGGTTCCAAAACCCTAATCTCCACTTCCACACCTTGCATTGCATCCCAAGACCTTAAGAAACATTCTAAATCACTCAAAACACTCAAAATTTACATTTTAGGCAGAAATGTCCATTTAGGTTTCCCTCCCTTGCATTTGCATTCTTAGGTATCATGCTAGCACTTACTAGGACACAATAAGCTCAAAGACCTAAAGAACTTTACCAACCATTTTTTTTGAGACATCAATGCAACCAAAACCTCGTCCACGATAGAAAAAGAGCAAGAAAACCCAACAAACATTTGACAAAGACCAAATCGAAGCATCACAAAATTTACTTGTAGACCCCTTGAACATGTATTTGCAAGAGCACCATAATCAATCTATGACACAAAAAAACCTTAAACAATATGCCTACTATGAGGTTTCCTCCAAACACTTCCCCCACACATGGGATGGTTCAATGGAGTCCTGACTTTGAACCTATATTTGTGCCAATACCACTCGGAGGAGGAAGTGTGCCAACCAAACCCAAAGATAAACAATCACATTCCTTTGAATTTATCCAACCTAACAAAATTACCTTCCACCCTAACACATCAAACATACAACAAGGTACTGTACACCTTAGTGATGACTCTGACATTGATTATGGCATCACTGATGAAGAAATGGCTAGGGCATGTCAAGTCAAAAATTTCTGCAAGAACTTTAAACTTTTGGTAGCCCAAGATATTGTCAAATTCAACCCAAATGTGGAAGGACCTAAGTCCAAACATCAAACCAACACAACCATTGAAAACATACAACCCATGATCAATTTGGACTTAGATAAGGGAAAACAACCTTTGGAGTTTTCAAACATGATAATGGCACCTATAAGGTCCCATCAAGAATCAACCATCAAAATCCTCCAAAGTACATTTGAACACATAAATGTTAACCCCTTGTTTGATGAAAGACCACCAATTCCTAAACACAACAAAAGCACATTAAGACTTGATTTTAGTGACATGATGCAACAACAAGATGCACCTAAAGGGACTTTTGCTCTAGGGATTCTATACATACCTTCTTTGGAGGTAAATCAACAAATTGCACCATTGCTCCTAACCCTACCAAGTGGTATGACATCACATGTTATGGAACCTCCCACAAGTACGCTATGCACAACATCAACTACAACAATCCCTATTGAGGTGAAAAGGAAAAGCCTTATTGACATTACACCCATTCCCAATGAGAACACATCTTATAGTCAAGTCAATATGATGTCACAAGGAGGAACCTCTAACACACAAAGGAGCCAAAGCAACAATTCCAACATGACGATCACTTCTCAAGGACACAACCAACTACCCCAAGAACATCAATTTGCTATAGTTCAAGGATCTAATCCCTCCAACACACATCCAACATATCAATAACAACATCAACCACAAAAAAAAAAACCCCAAGTGGTGCAAACATCCAACATCCCTAATACGTGGTCCAACATAAACCCATTTGACTTCCATGCAATGTATCAAGAACAATTCCAACAACAACAAGGCATATTTTCTAAACAACAAGAGCAACTCAAGCAATAGTTGGAATATCAAAGACGACTTGAGAAACATATTGCATACTAACAACATTTGTTACAACAACAACATGTGCCACAAAAACCTCAACAAATACCTCTACAACAACAAGCACGTACAATGTCTCACATACAACCAAAAAAATTATGCCAATAGCAACTACCACACATGGCACAAATCCAACACATGGTACAACAATTACAATAAATCCCACAACAAGTTCCCTAACAACAAGGACCTTTCTATCTTCAAGGTACCAACATACCTCCACCACCAAGTGACACATCACTAGACTCATCAGAAACAGAAATGTCAGAGCCAAGTAGACATAGCTCTCACCATAGCAAACGATCTACTCATAGACACAAAGGACTTGAAGGAAAGACTATCATACAAAATCCCAATGAAGAGATATTGCAACAATTCAAACAACTTTCCAAACAAGTTGAGGCATTGGGAGTCCAAAAGAAGTAGGCTCTATATACAAAAAGGGAAATATGTCCTAACCCATTCGATAAAATTTTGTATATGCCTCCATTCTGAAAATATTTTGAGGCTCCAAGGTTTGAAAAATACCAAGGAAAAGGAAATCTTGTTGATCATATTAGAGAATTTTGTGGTTCATGTACCAAACTTAGTGATGAACCCACTTACCTCATGAGATTGTTCCCTCATTCTCTAGGTGGGCCTGCACTTGAATGGTACTCCAAACTTCCTGATAATATCAAATCTTGGTCAGAGCTAATAGACAAGTTCATCTCCCACTTTTCCTTCAACATTACAAATGAGGTGACACTTTATGATTTCTGCTCAACTAAACAGAAGATGGGAGAACCATTCATCACATTCTTACTTCGTTGGAGAAGCCTAGTCAGCCAATGCTTGCTAGACATTCTTGAAGAACAACAAGTAAACTTGTGCATTGAGAACTTTGTCCCAGACTTAATGTATGAACTCAAAATCAAGAGCCCAAGCACTATTTCCAAACTGATGAAAAATGGGGCTAGTATTGAAGATACTCTTATCCATAAGGGAATCCTCAAGATAAAAAAAGAAAACACAAACACCAGTTCCTCTAATGACAAGCCAAAATTTTTCTCCAAAAATAGGAATGTGACAAATGATGGTATTGTGGATGCTTGAACAATTAGCATAGCACAACCTCAACTAAATTTGAAAGGTGCAAATCCTACAAATTCACAAACTCCCAATCAAACATCAGCCCCACAATAGAAGATTGGGACTTCCACGCAAGACAAACCTCAGAGACATCCTAGAACCAAGGATAGAAAATTCACACCATTAGGGATACTTCTTGAGACTACATTACAATAATTACTAAGTAATAACTTCCTACAGTTACCCCAGATCCAAGATGAACCATTAACTAAAATAGATTGGTGGGATGACAACAAATATTGTGATTACCACTGCACTAAAGGACATAAGACCTCATCATGCTTCCAACTAAAGCATGAAATACAAGACCTTATTGATAATGGTGTCATCACAGTTGATCCCTCATTGTTAGCATCCAATTATAACCACACTATATTCAAAGATCCTTTGGGTAATCATGACAAAGAGAAACCCTCAAGTTCAAACTCAAACTCACAAGGTAATGTGAATTAAACATGCATCGGATATGACTACACTATTAACTATTTCAATGAGTCTAATTCCTGCATATCCACATTCACATTGAAGGCTGAAGAGCCTCATTGTGCTATCACTACACACTGGACCAAGATCACCCTACCTGGAGCCCCATCTAGACCTACTGCTTGTACTAGACCTACACCCCCTGGTAGACCTGTTGCCCCTACTTCATTTGATTATAGCCTTGTTGAATAGCTTGGCAAGACCCCTACACAAATATCCATTTTGGACCTACTACATGCACCTACCCAACACCAAAATATCTTGGAACAAGCCCTTAAAGAGTTAATAGTCCTAGATAACATGGATGTTGCCTAGTTCCAAGCCATGATTGGGAACCTATCCACCTCATAGCATATCACCTTTTCCCCTCAAGATATTCCTAAGGAAAAACCTAACCATAATGATCCCCTTTATCTTGAAGTCTTCATCCATAATGACAAGGTTAGACGTGTCTTAATAGATGTAGGAGTAGTATTGAACATCTGTGCTCTTAAGGTTGTCAAAGGTTTGGGTTATTTTGAAGATGATGTGGATCCCTCTTAAAGAATCACAATAAAAGCTTATGATGATGGTGAACACTTCTCCAAGGGTATCATCACATTACTTTTCAGAGTTGGCCTAGCTACTAAAAACACATTGTTCCATGTCCTAGATATAGAAATGAATTGCAACATGATACTAGGACACCCTTGGCTTCATGCTATGAAAGAAATCCCTTCTACATATCATCAATGTCTGAATTTTTCCTATGACAATGTAGAGGTTACCATCCCCAGTGATCTAGATCCTTTCCAATTTTGTGCTAATCTAAGAGATGCTACTACATTCCAAGTTCTAGAAAATAGTGAAGCACAACCCAAAAATTCCTCTAAGTATGTGGATGCTGATATACTCCTTAGTAAGGCCAAGGAAAAGATGAAGATTGAAGACAATGGGTGCAGAGAGTACTTTATGTCTCATGTATCCCACATTAGGGAGTGACCACTTTCTCCCATTAGTACACAATATGCCACTCCTATCTATGAGAGCACTTTTGTTTGTCTGGAGAAAGCACAAGAAAAACAAACAAACCCATTTTTATATCTCCTATCAAGTATGGACTTGGGTTTACTATCATGCAAAAACAAGGCTATGATGGTTATAGTGGTCTTGGATCTCAAAAACAAGGAACCATTGAACCTATCACTACAAAAGGATGACCTCCTAGTTTGGGGCTTGGATTTAAACCATTACAAATAGGTCCTCCTAGTACTACGTTACCTACATGTAAAACTATGAATGTTTTGAATGATGAAAAGGCATCTAAGGATATCTCACCTGAAACTAATAATCCTGCACCTTTTGAGCATAACCCTAATGACCCAACTAAATTAGATACCCATATATCTACCTTCAAACAAAATCCATTCAACACTGATGATGACATCACCTCAAGTTATCCTAAACCTTTAAATTGGGACCAACATGGACCACCGATCTTTGATCGATTTGACAATGATGATGATCTTGTAATAGACTTTGAAATCTATAAAGGCATTAACATTGGTGATCATAAAGAAGAAATTTCTCCTAAAGTGAACACATTGGCATATTTTGGGGAGCCAAATTCATCTTCCAATTACAAAGCTAAAAGAAAAGAAAAAAATGAGCATAGGTCTCTTGGTAAAATCAAAATGTGCCATTAGACTGTAAAAATTCAAAAGCTAAGCAACTCCCAAGGATACAAGATAAAAAAGATGATGCCATGAATATCAATGCTCCAGTGTTCAACATGCCACAAAGTCTTTTGGAGCTCTCTCAGTCGGAATTCATGTGGAAGGTCATTGGTCTCAACCCTCCCTTATATCCCATTGTTTTTCCCCAAATCTAGTTACCTAATTTTCCCAACACCCAAGCTCAAATCTTTATCCACCAAGCCTTTGCATATATCATCATCAGAGACATCCCACATGACATATCTTTTGACCCATTTATCCTTAGATGCCTTGATTCACAAGAGGCAAACATTATTTTACATATGGTACATGATAGTATATCTCAAGGCCTTTCTAGTGGTTTGATCTTAGCTATAGACTCGGAACGCCTCATATGTAGTTATGGTTAGTTGTGGGTCCAGAGCTTATCAATTAGTAGCACCAACAAAATATATCTTCTTAGCATTTTTTAGTGTTATTCTTGATTCCATCTAAAAGTCCTAAAAAAATACCAAAAAATTCAAAAAAGTCATGAAAAAATATCCAAAAAATAAATAGCAAAAGGTCCTAAAAAAAGAAAAGAAAAAAGTGAAAAAATTCATGAAAAAATGGATGCCTTTATGAAAACCTAGCAAACAGGCATCTTGGCACAAAAATTTGAGTCAAGAGAAAAATTTGATCCAAAAGTGAAAACTTGGCAAATAGGTGCTTTGGGCAATTACCATGGTGAAAACTTGGCAAACAAGTGCCATGTGTAATTAGTCATTGCTCCTCCATCTATCAAGATTCTATCTAGTTTTTTCCCCCTCTTTCATTACTTGATCATATTCTTCATATTGCAAGACATCCTTGGTCCCTTATCATGGCTCATGAACTGGTTAATGTTCTTTGTTATCTTTCCTACACATCACTAGTCTACACACACAATCTATCATTGGCCTTTGTACATAGTTTGCATCTTGTCTGGGGGCATATTACCTACACAGTGCACAAGTTTGAACTTGAACTAGGGGCATATCCCTAAGAACTTTTTATGCATTGGACCCATCACATAGCAGATTGGAGCTAACACTTGTATATGCTTATATGATCCCGAAAAATTCCTTAAAAATTCAAATACGAACTTGAAAAATCACTAAAAATCATAAAATGATCCTAAAAAATCACTAAAAATTCAAATATGACCCTAGAGAAACCCTAAAAATTGTAAAATGTCCTAAAAAAACCACTCACACAAAAAAATCAAATATCCTTGAAAACCCATCAAAAATTTGCAATAAACCTTATAGATATTCACTATGGATAACCATCCCTTTTGCGTAAATGCTTGCACTTTGCAAATTGAAACTCAAAGCACTACAGTTCAATGACAATCACAATATCTAAGCACTGTGAATTGACAGTCAAACCAATATATCACTACGAATCTTTCAACTAAATCCACAAACAAAGCTATCACATTATCAACCTATCAAACACCATCTAAACACCTAAAACACTAAAAAAAAAGTAATAATGAACAAGAATAGCTATTGGCTCATGTTGTTTAGTGAGTGTTTTATTTTTTTCTTTATTTTTCTTTGATCATGTTCCTATTCCACTCGATGATATAAATTGATCTATGAGAGTGGCTAGGATGGTTCATGATCATCTTTTTCTATTTCTATTTGTTACAATGTACCTTTGAGAGTTTGGGACATGTACATATGCCTCAAGAAGGAAAAGGTCAATTTCTGTCTGCATCATCCTTTTTCATGCAAAAGGCTTGCATTTCCACTCTGGCCCTTTATGCCATGATGTGTTGCATTCCATTTGCCATATCAAAATAAAGCTCCATTTGACATATAGTGCACTTTCTAGAAGCAAAAGTCTTCCCATCATACTAAAAATTCTTGATCTTATCTCCTCAATCTTCTATCATTCATCTCCTCATCAACCACCATGATCATGTATTCCAATTCACTAAATCATCTTCATCTTGCATTCATGCATTCCTGTGTCATCCTGCACTGTCAATCAACTTTCTATGGCTTGCCACCTAATTCAACCTTATATGACATTTATCTCACAATATTTGACCAAATATGACCATTTTTGATGATTTCACTCATGCTCTACCATATTTCCATGATTTTGGGCATGCACACAAATTTTTGGGGCATTCCGAGTCCAATCGAGTTGTTTTTGGCCCCTGGAGCCTTTTAGGGCATAATCGACACTTTCAAGCCACCGTTGGGGTTCCCAACTGCATCATTGACACACTTGGTCACACCAATTACATCCTAGACACAATTTGAAATTCAAAATATGTAAATGATGCACTTGGAGGAGTTTTGGGCATAGTTGGGGACCTAGGGTATCTAGAACTACTCCTAGAGCCCCTATGTTGCACTTCGGAGGCCACAACTTTTGTGTTTCAACTCCAATTTATGAACCGTCAGTTGCGTTGGAGTAATATCTTTGTTTTGAAAAAATCAGCTATAATTTTTATTATTTTTTCATTATCTTGAGTTATATACCAAAACATTACTCTTGGGCTCCTAGTGCCCCCCTATCATGTTGATTTTGGCCCCTAGAGCCTTCTCAGGCACATCTTGCACTTTCTAACCACATTTGGGCTTCCCAAGTGCCTCATGGATACACTTGGTATTTTAAAGACACACTTGAGCTTACCAAGTGCATCAATGATGCACTTGGTTGAGTTTTGGGCATAATTAGGGACCTAGGATACCTAGAACTGCTCTCGAAGCCTCTATGTTGCACTCTGGAGGCCATAACTTTTGCAGTTCAACTTAGATTTGAAATCCATCAATTGTGTTGGATTTTTATCTTCATTGTGGAAAAAATGAACTATTATTTTCATCATTTTGTATTTTTTTTGAGTGGTAACCAATGCAATTACTCTTGGGCTCTTGATTGACCCCATTCTGCACTCTGGACCTCATAATTTTCACATCTTAGCTTTGATTTGTGATCCGTCAATTAGTATGGTTTTTTCTTCTCATTATCAAAAAATTGAATTATCATGTGGTTATCTTAGTCCATTTCTTGAGGGGGCACCCATATATATCATCCCTACTAGGGCATGTTCGAGCTTTCTCACTAGTTATTCTTTGACACAACACTCTAAATCACATTGTATCAAAGAGGGGAAAAATGTAGATGCTCAAAAATGGCTCACATCTATGGCTTCATCACTTCTTCATACTAATTTGTCCCATTTTTTCATTCTATTAACTTCAATATTTTGGCCAAAATTGATCATACTTTGTCATTTGTATCCTTTTTCACATCAATTTCATATCATTTAAAAACCATTTCATATCACTCAGAATCACTTGGAATCACCCCAAATCAACTCACAATCACTCAGAATCAGTCCTAATCAACCTAAAACATATCAAACATCCAAAATCAATCATAATTTATTTGATCCTAGGTATTTTTGTGGCTTTCATTGCCTTGGAAACTTATCAACCTATCAATCTTATCAATCTGACCTTAGTACTGTCGCGGCTATCAATGCTAGGTCAAATACCATTCATGTCATCTGATCTTTGAAATTTTTGAGGTTTTCAATGTTATATCATGGCATCATCAACCATTTTAATAATATTGACAGTGTCCGTCGATGTTATTATGATCAACCTTATCAATCAACCTTGATCCTATAGCATTTTTGATGTTAGTTAAATGTTACATATCAATCAATTCATGTCATGTGTCCTTGGCATGCTATCAATTTCAATAAATCAATCTAACCATGGCTTTAGTCTACTTTTCATCATCTCATTTGATATCCATCATCATAACATTTTCATCAAAGCATATGGTTGCATTCATTTAATCAATTTGGCCAATCATTTAATAATTTTCTCTATAGGATTAAATAACCCATAATTTAATCCTATTATTCTTTCTAATTATTCTTCCTAATTATCATCATCAATTAATTAATTATATTAATTAATTGATTCATTATCCATAAACCTAAGGAATTATTAATTTCCTTTGTTCCATTTTCCATCATTAATTTCATTTTCTACTAATTCTTATTTTGTGGAATAAAAGAATTTTTAATTCAAATATTCCATAGAATATTGCATCATTGTGACACTTGGATATGACACCTTGTGGATTCTCCTTTGACATTTGGATAATATTTGTATAATCATATATTCTTATTCCTTACACATGTCTTTATTTGGCTCATTTGTCATGGATTCTTGGCTTTAAGTGGGTTGAGGTGTCTTATGACACATCATAGATTCTCTTCCACATTTAACCAAGTTTGACTTCCATGCATCATAGAATGTAGAATTGGCATATTTTTTCATATGTGCCATGGATTCTCAAAGGAATCTCTTGCCACATCATATATTTATGGGTGAAAAATCCAAGGCTCTCATCCTCCATGCCAATTATAAAATGGACACACTTTCTCTCATTTTTGATCTTGGAAGTCCTTAGGTCTTAATACTTGGGTCTTGATTCTTGAATCTTTGAGTGCTTAGCTTCTTTGAATTTTCACACCATTTTCTCTCAAAATTAAATCACAACTTCAAGTATTCTGATGGCATTATCCCCATCATAGACTTTTCTTCAATATTGTGTGCACTATAGGCAAGTTGGAGCTACAATCATTTGGAGAAGAAAGAAGGACATGGGAGCTACAAATGAAAGAGGGGTTTTCTAACTTTGTGTTTGCTTCTTTTGATTAGTATGGCTTTCATGGTAGACTAGTGGGTGCTAATGTATGTTGATTGAGTTTTGTGATTTTCTCATAGTATGTTATGCATTTAACCCATTTTCTAGTCCTACATGCATAAGCAAAGAGTACCAACCAAAGGGATTATCAAATCTTCCCCTACTTATTCCACTCAATACATTATTAATTTCCTTAGCAAGATATGATGCAAAATGAAAAATTGAATCCATTCCATATTGTAGAATTTGAACCATCATTACATAATCATGTCTATCCATACCAAAAAATTTAAACAAAGACATGTGTTATAAATAATAGTCCACCAATATAATTAAGAGGGGGGTGGGAGTGAATCAGTTATATGAGAATTTAAACATTTAACCTCTTAAACAATCTTGACCATTCAAAGTAAACAAAAACCATAAAGAGATGCACATAAAAAATTACACTAGATATGTTGACTAGGTAAACCCTTGATCAGGGGGAGAATCCCAGTGGGAATGATGCCCACAAAATGATGTACTAATATGAATATTACTTGTTAAAGGATGGGCCCTATTAGGAGTCTATTACAACATTTAGTACAAAGAGTCCTTGTTAGGAGACTTTGAATTCCTATTAGGAGATTTCAACTCTATTAGGAGTTGTGCCAACCCTATTAGGAGTTGTGGAAGGTAGTTGAACTCATTGTCGAAATAGCTTTAGGATCAGATCAATGAACCCACTGTCTAATTGATCTTGGTACTATTCCTTTTAGAATAATAGATGTGTAACAAAATTTTTCTTCTTCCTCTATCTGGTACATCAAAATTCTTTACCTATAGATCATGTAATTAGATCGAGAACTTTGTGATTAGTAACAGGAACCCTTAAGGTCACTTACACGCATTAGTATGTCACTCTACTTTGTTTCTTATAATTTGCAAGTCTTTTTCACTTCCATATATCTAAAATATGAAAAAAATATTTCATTTATACCACACTTAATTAATAAATCCTTGAGTTGGCAGCATACTTCATTATCATATGTTAATTAAATGAAATACACATTTAATTAATACTATCGTCTCATAGTTATACACAAACTTTTACACGTGCGACTTCTATACATGCACACTCTTTGACATTATCCATGATCAGTAAACTATCTCCATTTCACTACGCAACCCTTCACTTCAATTTTAATAAGCTATAGCAACCATTCAATGGGAACTACTTTCCTAATACTCTATTTGCATATAGTTCTCTATAAGTCAGCCATATCTTTCGTGTACTATTAATTCAAGTTTTGTGCACTTGCCCATGTAGAAAACACATAATATATTATGTGCTAGTAAATATGCATAAGTAGATAAGTAATATAATTTCCTCAATAAAAAAATCACATGCTGCTGCTTTGTTAGACTTTTAAAAACTTATTACTATGTTGTCATCAATGACAAACATAGTTATAAATACATCATAACAATGTTCGACAGTGCTCCCCCATAGCATCAACATTCATGCATACAACTTGGCCTCAATGATTGAAATATTTTTTCAATAATGATTTTGGTGTAGATAATGAAATTAAGCTTATGCTTTGGACCTTCATAAAATTCTCTTGTAGAGGCCTATTTCTAAGGTAAACCATATGACCTTCATATATTGACTGTAATTTCTTAAAATTAATTACTTCATAGGGGCTAGAGTGAGGGTATTGTTGATCTAATTTTTCACAGTATAGAAATATTCTGAAAATTTGGGTGAAAAATCATTTAAGTCTTTGAATTAAGTAGATGAGGGTTTTGATTCCTCATATTTTTCAAAGTTTCAGGTTACCCTAGTCATGCCCTATGTCATGTGTTGTCTTTTCCTTTGAAATTCTCACAATTTTTCTCTCAGCTCAGCCATTAAAATACCCTAAGTGTGAAAAACCCTAGGTCTCTTTTTAAATTTTCAAAAAGATTTGTAGAGCGCTTAAAATTTTCCCCTTTATGGTCTTACGGTGGAGGGTTGAGGGAGTGAGCACAAAGGGTTTGAAAAAGCATTCTCAGGCATATGCTTAAGGTGATTTGCGAGTAAGCATAAAGATTTTAAAGGAAGATGTTATATTTCTTTACAGGGATACGAGTAAACAATTGAACAAAAGGGCAGAGAGGTATTGAGTTATGATTTATGCATATACATTTCAATGGATAACATAAGGGTGTAATACCTTGGCATGGTGTAAAGCATGATCTAAAAGGGTGCATGAAAGGTTTCACGGTTCTATGAGTAAAATGATATCATAAGAATGAAAGTAAAGTTCAAATGTGATTATGGTCATATGCTTTTTGAGCTTGCAAAAAACCGTAAAGCCATGTTTTAGCAATAAAAGTGTCGAGTGGCACCTGTTGAGTTGTTAGATGGGCCCTGGTGCAAGAAAATTAGATGAAGACATTACATCCATGTCAGATGGGCCCAACTCACATGGCATACAACTTAAGGTCTAAATTTTGCATGTGCACAAAATCAACGACGATGTTATTTTTTGATTTTTCGAGATCAAATTTGGGTTGTTGATACTTGAAAAGGGCAATTTTTGCCATTACGCTTGCAAGCTAAGTGTATGAATGAAGAACCTTTTTATCCTTTCTCCATGGTTATGAGTTGAGTTTCAGCGTATAAGTGTAAAAGGGTAGATAAAGGAGATGAAGAGAAGGCTTTACGCTTCTACAAGAAAGGGTAAACATAAGAGCGAGATATCATCTAAGAAGGATCTTTGAGGTTGCAAGGTAAAGGCAACTCATAAAGGCATAAAGGAGAAATAAAAGAGGTAAAAAGAAAGCCTTAGCAAGGGTTTTATGCTCACACGAGGAATAGTTGAATTGTGAGAATGGAAGTATCAAGTGAAAAGGTTTGAGGTCATATGGGGTAAAAAGCATCATAAGAATGTAAAAGGGATTTTCAATATAGTGCCAGGACATCATTATGTTTTTACAATTAGGGTATGCTGAAGCGTCTCTAAGTGAACGTAGAAATTCATCAAGGGTATCTCCAGTGTTTTGAAAATTGAAGGTTTGACTCAGTGTAAGAGCAGAAGACCACAATTTGAAAGAAAGTAGCTAATGTGTCATGCCAGGTAAGGAAGAAAGACAAAATCACCATAGCCAAGTAAAATAGAGCTTTGAAAAGTACATCAAAATTAAATTTTGTGGTTGATATACCTTGATGACAACTTGCATGAATAGTTTTAAAGCTCGTGCATGCTAAATTTATTGAAAAAGATAGTAGTTGCATGATTAAAACATCAAAGATTTAATTAAATGATAGAATATTTTCCACTTCGAAGAATTTTTTTTTGGTTCCATTCTAAAATGTACCAGTTGCAGAGTTTTATGTATCCTGTATAAAGAGTCATGAGCATACTTATGGAGAAGATGGTAGACAAGGAAGTTGAAGAAATGCATGAAGAAGAAGTCAAAGTTGAAGATGAGGATGACGATGTTGTAGAAGTCACACCTAAAGGAAAAAGGAAGAAATCTATTGCTAAGACCGAGAGGAAGTCAAGGATCAGGAAACCAAATAAGCATGCTGAGGATTGGCTGAAAATTCTCCCAGGATCATCGAATGCAATTTCGGCAAATGATCATATTTTTCTAGACCCATATTTTTTTGTTTGAGATGCTGAATGCCCTAGAGTGACTAGTTATGATCTTTTTATGTACTTCTATCATACTAGAACATAAAAGGGCCAGTGTGTAACCCATGGAGCAGAAATATGGAAAAATTGATATTTCTAGAAGTCTTCATTGATGTTGATTTGTTGAAGGCCCTAATGAATTCCTACAATCCAATAACTAGGACATTCCATAGGCATAATGGGAGTGTATTATGCACATTGGACAAAACTTCTTTTGTTGAGGCCTTTGGATTAATGGGACAAATGGATGTACCTATTGACATTGTAGATTTGCAGGGAAAGTTTGATAGGAATAAAACATACTTTGTGAACAATGTTATGCTTCCACATATTCCTTATAAGGTAAAAAAGGAAAGGTTATTTCCAAAAAAGGAAGGGGATTTTCTACCTTTGAGTAGATTTAAGAATTATTTCAAAAACACAGTGTATGGGTTACACAAAGTGATGGTGCAAAGGATTGTGTGTATGTTTCCCTTTTCTTGATGGCATGTGATATACAGGACCCTTTCCACCATAAGGAGTATGATTATGTAGCCTTCATCATTGATAGTATGCACATGCAGATTTGTAATGCAAAGAAGGGAGAGATGAAAGACTTCAAGTTCCACCATTATTCACTGCTGATGCACCTTATCCTATATAACAACATTGGATACATTAGCAGGGACTTCATTGATCAAAATTTTGATGAATTTGGTGAGTTATGTGTGCAAATTTGGACTCGTATTTGGCACAAGGATTTCTATTATTGAAATTCCCTTGTGTTCTTTAATTTTTTTAGTTTTTTTATTATGAGGATGGTAGACCATACATTTTTCAAAGCACCAAATGTTTTGAAACCTTTTCTTAGACCTACTTTCCTAGATGAGAAAAATAGGATAGATCATAATTGGGGGGACATCTTTTTGTTTAAGGAACGCACATTGATTAGGGTATATGCATGTCCATAGCCTCCTCACATTTTACCCAAATATGTACCCCATAGATTGGCCATTATTGAATTCTTTTGGCAATTTCTATTGATGAAAAAGGAAATGATCCCTCCTACCTTACACAAGCCTACGTTTGTTTGTAGAACTTTTAAAATAGAGGATTTTGAACTTGGGAAAAATGTATATGAGGAATTGAGCGAGTATTTCAGCCAATATAAATTTGATATTGGGCCATATAGGATGTATGACCTTGAAAATTATATTACCAATGAGGTCAAGGCCATTAGGGGATATGTCCTGCCTCTAAGAAAACCTATTCATGTTGAGGATTTGATTGCAAATATAATAGCAACAAGGGAGGTTGATGAGCTACTTGAAAACTATGGTGAAATTAGGAAGGTGGAAGAGGCTTTGGGGAGAACAAATCCTAATTTTAAGGGTTTTTGCACAAAATTACCCTATCCTAAAAATTTAAAGAAAATGGTGGAGAATTTTGACTACATTATGTCCCAAATGCCACATGAACCAGAAGGAGAAGAGGCCACTATAAATAGGGAATCACCTAAACTAGATGTGCAGCTAGAGGTTGAGTTAGAAGAAGAACAACCATCAACCTCAGCATGGGTCCCTAAGGGAAATAAAAGAAAAAAAACAATGCATATCCTGGAGAAGGTAGTGAGTAGAGCTTTTCAAGTAATCCCAGGAGATGATGAATATTTTTTTGAAATTAGGTAAAATTATCTATATCAAAGAGCTATTGAAGCAGGAAAGGCTTCTATTGATTTACAAATTGTAGCTTCAAGACTAGATGATAAGCTCATCCAATCTAAAAAATTCATGGAGGATGATGATTTTATTAAATCATCAAGGTTTAAAAGTTTCTTGTATAAAATAAAGCAAAATGAGCTCACTTTGAGCCTTATGCCAGGAGAAGACCCTGAGAAGAATAAAGTACTAGAGGAAAAACTACTTGGTCTGAGGCTAGGGAGTTAGTACATAGGAGTGGTATGATTTTGATACCTAACTAGGATATTGAGAAGTATATAGGAGTGGTATGATTTTGATACCTAATTGGGATATTAAGAGAGCTTTTGTCTTTGATCAAATGAGAAGATAGGACAAAGCTATTAGCTATGAGGCTAGTGGTAGTGAGGGATTGAAGAGGGGGTCAAGATTTAATGTAGATATAAAAACCCTAATAGTTTGGAGTATTGCCTCTTAATCAAAGAAGCCAAAAATGATGGATTTAAAAGAAACTTCCCAAGGTAATATGATTGTTTGGACATTAGAAAATACTTCTAGAAGAGAAATTTGTAGCCTGGTCAAACATTTTGCACTCATGAATGAGGCCAAAGTTGAGCAAATTGAAGACAGGTTAGCTACTATGTACAATGAATGTATAGATATCTAAAAGTTGTATGAGGAGGAGCTTAAAATAAAACATGTACATAAGTAGAGGATAGAAGAGTTAGAGGAAAAGATTCAGAGTTTCAAGACAGAAGTGTCATCTGTCAAAGAACAACTCAAAGTTGCATCAGAGATATAAGAAAGGCAATACTGTAGAAGCAGAGATACAAACCGAGGAAGTACCTATAGGATTAACAATACCAATGCCTATAATGAATGTGGAAACAGAGACTCCTCCACCTGATAATGAAACTAGGAAAAGTGTTATGATGAATATATTGAGACATAAGATAAGTGTTTTGAAAAAAATATCTCAAGATGCCTATAATGCTTTCATCAATTTACAATTTGTTGAACAGGTATGCAAGGATGCAATAGGATGGCTTGATTTGATCTTCCAGTAGCGGGGACCCTACATGCAATTTTTTGACAAATTGATATCCTTGTTAGCAAAAAAGCCAGATTTGCTAGATAAGGTGATTTTTGTGAAAGAAGGTATGGACAAAGTAAAAGAATTATTGCAATTCTTCACAGGCAAGCTGTCAGTTATACAGAGTAAAATGAAGATTTTGACAAGCGGTTTTTATTCTTTAATTCTTCCTATTATTGATTATGATGGAAAAGTGAAGGATTTTAATGAGTGGTCTAATTCCTTTGATCATATTGTAGACTTTCCACAAGTGGTATCCATTTTCCAAGATGTTATTGATGAATGTCTTTTCAATGAATTGGTTGATACCTTATTCAAAATTGAAATTGAATTGAATAGGTTTACAATAGAAGGAAGAGTGATTACTAATGCCAGGTGGCAAAATTCTATTACTGAATTAGTAATAGCCAAGACATGCGAGTGGCCCACTAAAAGAGAAGTCATTGTTTCAGAAGAAATTGCAAAAATAAAGGCTTTGCTAGCAGGGAGTAGTTAGAGAAAAGAACAAAGTTGAAGTTTTATGCTCCAGCTATCATCTATAACTTCCCTTTTTGTACTTTTTGAGTAAAAGTGTCTAGATATTTTGGAGTAAAATTTATTTTGTTTCTTTTTTTGGAAGGACACTTGTCAATCACAATTACCCTTTGCTTTTTACAACTCATATCTATATAAATGAGTTTTCAAGGCAATGTGATGGTCTGAAACTTATATAATTTTTGTGTTTCTCAAAAAAAATATAGACAATCAGCTCAATAGTATGTAGTTATTTAGAGTTTGCTTCCAATTGTACTCTCTAATGACACATGGGAATGACAGAAATAGCAATCTGTTCTAGGATTTCAATTGATTTCTATTGGTCATTGTATTAATCATCTAAAAGGATAATACAAAGGGGTATTTACACTATATTTGTCTCATCAATTTTTGTCTCCTTTTATGGGTTAGTCTACTTTGAAGTCATTTTAAATAAGGTTTAACTTGGCTGAATGCAATCTGGATAGGTTGTATGCTAATATGACTGTTGCTTTTAATTCAATGAATTATAGAAATGCTTCAATGAATCAGTAGGGTTTATGAGTTTATAGAAAGGATACTTCATAAGAATGGAAATGGGTGATTATAATTGATTAATTCATTTACAAGTTATTTGAATTAGATCTCCTGCCAATAGTTAATTTTTTGCCCAATGGATAAGGCATTGGTCACATAAGTCAGAAGTAAACAAGGGTGAATTCTATTGCTGCATATCAAATCATTTAAAAAAAAATCAAAACCATTTCATTCCATTTTGTTTAAAGTTACAAATGCTGGTTACCACTTGTTTGCATATAGTTTTCTTAGTCTTTGATAGCCACTAATTTCAGAAATATTTGTAAATTCTAGGAGAATTGTAACCAGATCTGCTTATAGGAGATGCATATAGATTTGAGAAGCCTTTAGAGAAAGTTGATAAACTATGTATGTGCATGAGGGTAAAAGATGAGAATTAGAATGAAACTAAGATAATTTCATACCATAGTTTGCATTAGAATTATCCTAGGTATACTCGCCTTAGTTTAGCAGAGCCTAAAGAGTAGAAAACCATTTTTGGTTTTGTTGAAGTTGGGTCAAAGTGGTGTATTCATGTAATTGCTACTAGGAATCAGCTAATCCTTAGATTGTGTGAGTAATTTCACTATGATATTGAGCACATTGTTGCTCAGTAGTTTGAAACACCAAAAAAATGGAGACTTTACTAGGGAATTACACTTAGTGTTGTCATAAATAGTGAACTATTAGAGATCTATGTCCCCTTGGGTAGAGTTGCAGATATTTCATGCTGAATTTTCTTGTGGATTTGGAACTTGTATGCATTTTGCCTGAGACTGTCACTAAAGGGTTTATCATTTCTTTAGTTCTTTTTCCTATTTTGATAGAGTGGGTGGTGACTCAAAAGGTTTTAACTAGTGTCAAGATTAAGAAATTTGTTGTCTCAAAACCACGAGAAATAAAAAAAAAATACACAAACAAATGTGAGGAAAAACCTAGAAATCAAATTACAAATTGATCTCCCCCCTAGAGGAAGATAGAATTGGGTTGTGAAGGGAAACTTGATGTAGAAAGGAAGCTATTCACATGATCAACTAGTAGGGAAGGATAACATTCACTATTCTGCTGTTGAAAAAATGCCCTCCTCCAAAGGTCTGAGATCTCATCTAGTTTTGTTTGATGATGACTTCTATAATACCCTTGAAATGATATGCCAGGAGAAGATTGTGCAACCACATACATTTGATCCTTAGGATAGGACTAGTAACAATATTTTCCAACATAGTACAAACCCTTTCATGTTAGATTGTTCCCCTAAAAGGGTCAGACCTAGACAGTTAGAACTTGAATGTTTTAATGATGAGAAAACATCTGGGTCTAAATTCACTATCCCTGATCCTGATGAGAATGAAATTTTGAAAGCACAACTTGCTAAGAAAGAAGCTATTAATAGGAGATTTCAAAAGGAAAGTGAAGAAGTGATTACAAAGAACTATGAAGGAAAAAAAGAATTATTAAGGAAAATTGCTGCTCTGAAGAAGGAAAATGAGATAGTAGCTAGTGCACCATAGCCTAAGATTGTGGAACAAGTTGAACAACTTAAGAGGCAAGAGAAAAATTTGCTGGAAAATCAAAAAATGAATCTAGAGGGACCTGTAATATAGCATATTAAGAACTATACTACTCTAGAAGTTGATAACAATAGAGTAAAAAATGTGGAACCTATTGTAGGGGCTAAGGACAAAGGAAAACAAAAGGAGATTGCTATTAAGATCAATGAGCCAATGAAGACAGTTCAGATCCATGATTCTATGTCACTCTCTAATATTGAATTGGAAAAGAGAAGAAAAGAAAGAGATGCTTTAGCCAAGAAATTGGAGATTGTAGAAAGTGAGGCTGCTATAGTTGAGATGAACAATAAGATTAAATTCCTCAAAATTACCAAGAAGAAGTCTATAGCTATGCCTAAAGATGATGATGGATCTAATGATGCAAATCATAATACTACTAAGGTACATGTTTTTTTCGTGTCTTCATCTTCACTAAAAGTAGATCTTAACAAATTTTTTGGTGATGCTAGCACTAGTAATAATATGAATAATACTAAGAAAGATAGTGCTAATCACCCCAAGATTTATTTACAAAGAAGACCTATTCAATTAGAAGGCTATAGGAAAATATGTTTTGATGAAATCCTTGGTTTTCCAAATCCTATCCCACAAGAAATGAGGAAAATTTTGCCTAAATTTGATGGAAATAATGCTATTTCTTGTGAGGACCATTTGAGGAGTTTTCATGATATGATGAGTGATTATGAGGTTGAAGCTAAAGATGTCATTATGAAGTTGTTTGTTTAGTCTTTAACTAAAGATGCTAGAGAATGGTTCAAGAGACTTCCTAAATTTTCTATTCTTGATTGGAAAGATATTGATTATTGTTTCAAAGATAAATATGGTGACAAGAAAAATCAAAGCTATACCTTGAGTGAATTCAATAATATTAAGAGGTTGCCTAATGAATCTGTTACTAAATTTAACACTAGATTTTAGAGAAGGATGTACAAGCTAATGCAAGCCATGTGAATTGATAACAATGTATGTTTGATCACGTATCTAAATGCTTTTGATGGTAAAATGGCATACCAGCTTAGGGATAAAGAGCCTAGGACTTTAAGAGATGCTTTCAGGATTGCCATTAATATAGAAAATAATTTGAGGATTTCAGGGAGATTAGAAAGAAAAAGAGATGATCCTAGGTTATTTGGGAATAAGGGAAATAGAAAGGAAGAAAATAAAGCCATAGAAGGAAAAAGGCAAGAGCCTAGTGAAAAGAGTCAAATTCTAAATGCTATAAAAGGTTTGAATCTTCCTCAAGTAAAGAATAATAGGAAACCCACTGAAAATAGGGTCCCTTACCAATCAAATTTCAGTAGACAAAATAGATTGCAAAATTTCCCTTATAAAACTACTTGGAAGGATGGTCAACCTAATGTTCCTCCCCCCAAGAATACAAATAACAAGGTGACCCCTGATCCTTTATCGAAAAACTCTATAAATTTGGTAGATGATCCTAAATTCACTACTAAACCTACATGGTGTTCTACTTGTCAACTACCTCATGCCCCTAAATATTGTGTAGTAGCTTTTTCATTTTCTAGGAATCAAACTATAGTGGAAGAATGTCATGAGCATGAAGAAAACCATGATGATGTAGGGTGTAATATGTTTGACTCACATTGTGAATATTCTGATTGTGAAGATTATGATAGAGATGTAAATGAGCAAAGTTTATTTCAAAATAAGATGAAACAACAAATATTTTTTGATGAGAGTGATGTTGAAGATAATGTGTACAACATGGTGAGTACTAAAGAGGAGGTGACATTAAGGAAGCCTTCTAGGGAAGAGATTGATCAAATTACTGGTAACATGATAGCTCAAGTGCAAACTAGAAACATGACTTAGAAAGAGGATAATGGCAAGGTGGCTAGCATGTTTATAAAAGGTGTCAATCTTAAAAAAGGAGAAGCCATGAAGCCTAAAGATATTCCCACTATGAAGGTTAAAATTACTAGCAAGAAATGGGAACCAAGGAAAATGAACGATCCTAAGACTGTTGAATTTCCAAATAATGTTCCCAAGAAGTTAGATGAGAAGGTACCAAAAATGACCACTAAAAATGATAATAATCATCAAGAGGTTGTGAATATTTTGGATAAACAAATTGAGAAAAATAGTATGATGATTGATGATTCCTTTGATTCTTTTATAGACATGACCAATGTGTTATCACAAATCACCGTCAAAGTCCCATTGTCTAAATTGTTAAGAATCCCTGAACACCGAACTAAAGCCATGGCATGGTTGAGAGACATTGATATAAAAGTAAGACATGACTGCAATGAAAATCATCATCCCAAAGAAAGAAATAAGGAAGATATGAAAGAAAAAGAAGATGAAATAGTTGTCTCAAATTCCTTAGATGTTTTTGGATAGTTCTGTCAATGAATGTTTAGGAAATGTGGAACCATTTTTCTTGAGTATCTTAGTGAATGGTAAAACACTAAAAAATTGCATGATTGATTTTGGTGCCTCTAACACTGTGATGCCTTTTGAAATAATGAAAGAATTGGGTCTCAAGGTTGATACTACTCAGGGAAGATGTTGTGCTATGGATAAAAGAGAAGTGGCAGTCATAGGTACTATTAATGCTTTACCATATAAATTGATAGCTTGCCCTAACAAAGAGCTTACTATGAGTGTGTTGGTTGTTGAAATCCCACCCCGATATGGTATGTTATTATCTAGAAAATGGAGTTTTGCCATGGGAGGAAGCTTACAATGTGATCTATCATTTTCTGCTTTTAATATTGATGGGAAACTAGTTAAAGTAAATAGAGAACCTAAAAGTGTATATATGATAGAAGAAGAGGTGGAGGATAATATGACAAATTTTGTGGACACAAATGTCAATGCATTTAGAGCTGAGGTCCTAAACTTAAGGAGAGATAAAAATAAATCATAGATGGATGTGGAAGCTGATGCAAAAATAGATAAGGGTGATTTATGGACTATTTTCTTTGATGGTGCATGCTACAAAGAAGAATCTGGTTTAGGTATCTTATTGATTTCTCTTATAGGAATAACATATAAGTTCTCTTTTACATTGAGTTTTCCTTGTACTAATAATATAGCAAAATATGAGGCTCTATTATTAGGACTTAGAGTAGCTCACAAGCATGGCATAAAGTGTTTATATGTTATAGGAGATTTTGAATTGGTTGTATCCCAGGTAAGAAATGTTTTTGTGTCAAAAAATAAAAGATTAAAACAATACAGAAATGTAGTATGGGATATGATTGAATATTTTGATGCATTTGGAATATCTTGGAAGGATAGGACTAACAACAAGATGGCAGATTTGTTAGCAAATGTAGCAATAAAGCCTGATGACATTACATTTGCTGGCATATCTAAAGTGGAAATCCAAGCTAGACCCTCTGTTCCTGACAATATCCAAAATTGGCAAGTATTTGAGGATGATAAAGATATTTTAAGGTTTTTGAATTATGAGTATATGTTATCAGGGCAAGAAATTGATTGTGTAGCATATGTAGAAAACATAGATTGAAAAGATACTATTTCTGGACAAGAAGTTGTGCAATTGAAAACAAATAAAATACCAAAGAGTTGTCCTAGAAACTATTTTTGACAATCATGATCGATCTCAAATGGATACTAGTGAATATAATGCTAAGGATCTGGAGGAGATAAATTTGGGAACTGAAGAAACCCCTAAGAAGGTATATATTGGTAAAAAATTGTCTCCTAAGATAAGATAGGGTTTGATAGGTCTACTAAGGAAGTATAGACATGTGTTTGCATGGTCATATGATGATCTAAAGGCCTATAGGGAAGATCTCTTTCAACATGAAATCCTTTTGAAACTAGATGCTAAGCCTTTTAGACGAAAAAAAAGACCAATAAATCCAACCTTGGCCCCTAAAATGCAAGAGGAATTGGTCAAGCTAAGAGATATAGGGATCATAAAACCTATTAGACATTCATCTTGGGTATCCAATTTAGCCCCTACTAGGAATAAAAATGGAGATATAAGGTTATGTGTTGATTTTAGAAATCTTAACATATCTTCATTAAAGGATAATTATGGTTTGCCAAATATGGAAGCCATGTTGCAAAGGGTCACTAGTTCAGAATTGATGTCCATGATGGATGGGTTTTCAGGTTACAATCAAGTGGTTGTTAAAGAATTAGAATAGTTTAAAACTACTTTCACTACTCCGTGGGGTACTTATGTTTATTTCAGAATGCCATTTGGGGTTACCAATGTTAGGGCTACTTTTTAGAGGGCCATGGATGTAGCTTTTGCTGATATCATTAATAAATTCTTGGCTATCTATCAAGATGATTTAACTACTTATTCTTAGGATGAAAATGATCATTGCATGCATTTAGAAAAGGTTTTTATTATAGCCCTCAAGTATGGTGTCTCTTTAAATCCCAAAAAGTGTTAGTTTGGTGTCATTGAAGGAAAGTTGTTAGGACATTTAGTTGGCAAGCATGGAGTAAGGATTGATCCTGAAAGGGTACAAGCAATAGACAAGATTCAGAAGCCTAAAAGTGTTAAAGGAATTCAATCATTTCTTAGGAAATTTAATTTTCTCAGAAGGTTTGTGACTAACTTTTCAGAGATTAGTAGGCCAATATCAAGAATGCTGAAGAAAGGATCTGAGATAAAATGGGATGGTGAGCCTAGTATTGCATTTTAGAAAATTAAGCAAGCTATTAAAGATGCCCCTATTCTTAGAGATCCTGATTATGATAAGCCAATGCACATATTTTCTTTTGCTTCATTTCACACTGTTGCTATAGTAGTGTTACAAATTTAAAATAAATTCTTTACCAAATCATTTCATACAATAATTATGAAATTAAAAAAAATTCTTCAAATATGATCTATTTTTTCAAAATGATCAAATGTCCCTTCTTTAATCTACATGTTGAGTCATAATATAAGAAATGATGTGGTAGTCAAACCAATTTGATAATGCCAACTTTAATTAGTTTTTAATCTATGGACCCTTGTTTGGTGCCTTTGAAAACTCATTAACACATAAAACATTCTCACTTTTATTAAAGATCTTGCATCTTCATTTAGTGAGAATGTAATGATGGTTGATCTTGCTTGATCCAATGATCTCTGGATTTGAGTAAAACTTTGAGACTCTTAGACACATTTCATAACATCACTTTGTAGCTTTCATTAAAGATCTTGCATCTTCATTGTGCAAAAAAGTGACAATCATCAATTTCCCTTAATCTAATGGTTGGTGATTGCATATGTTTCAACATGATGTTTATATTAGACCTCTACCCACCAAGACATGTGTCAATTAGTCACCTTTTTTTCATTTGGTAAGTACCTTGCATCTTCATAATGTGAACAAGTGATGACCATAAATCTTCTAAGGTTTGACAAATGAAAAATAAATGAATTTCATCCTACATTAGGCTCACCTTGGACACATGTTACACTATCATTTTGTCACTTTCATTTATAAACTCAAATCTTATTATAGTGACTATCAACATCAATTTATCTTATATTATTTGAAGGTTGCTAAATATGATGGTGTATATTCCTTTATCTGCTATGATTGGCCCCTACAAGACACATGGTGATCTATCACATTCTCACTTTTATTAATGTTCATGCATATTTTCATGGCAATAATGTGACCACCATATGTATTCTTAGATATGAGTATTACTAAGAAATAGGTACAAGCTTAAAAGTTTTGACACATGGCACACTATTTCATTCTCGGTTTCATTAATAAACCTTCACTTTATTACATCAAAAAAGAAAGATCCATCGATCTTATCAAATCTGATGACTCCAAAGTAAGGTGGATATATATACACTTAATTTTTTTGATGGTCCACCTAGACATGCATTGGGTTCTTGTATTTTCTCTTTTGGTAAGGACTTTGCATCTTCATGATGGGAACATGTGATGATTGTTCCAACAGATGACGACTAAAAATTAGGCAATCATTTTGGGTTATTTTTCTTCAACAAGGTAGGCATCCTACCAATTAAAATATTCCATGCAACTTCAACTTAATGCATTGAAAGAAATTTTTTTTGGGCCTTTATATATTTTATTTGAGTTTTAAAGGAAAAACCAACAAACGTGACTTGTCAAATAAATTTAATTAAAATGAGATGCCAGCTTGGAGGAAAAATAAAAGATTTGAAAGGGGTTTATATTTACCTAGGGTTTACCTCTAATTTTTTTAAGAAGACATCAAAATGGATAGAAAAAATAGCTATTTTTATTCTAGGATCATAATGAAAATTTAAATAAAACTTAGCCCTAAAAACATGTCTAATAGTGGTTATGTCTGGGGATGATGAACAATCTCTATTCATGCAAGTGTTCATAATATTTGGGAGAAGTTGACCAAAAACCTAACAAGTTAGAGAAAACTAGGCACCCAAAAAAATAAGAAATATACATGATCTACAAATATACAACCCTATTCTACTATTCATGGAAAAAGCATACCTCATAACAAAAGTATTTTTCAGGAACTGTCCATGAACTAGTAGTTCAAGAGTATCATCAGAGAGCTATTTCAAGATATATGAGTCTTCTCCCCACTTGGAATCAATTAGATAAGGACCAAGCCATATAGGGTAAACTTACCATATTTCACTTTATCTTCCAACCTTTCATTCCGCATCAATACCATATCCTCTAGTTGAAATTTCATGCTTGTTTCCCTCTTATTAAACAAATGTTTCATTTGTAGCTTCAACTTTGCATTTTTTCTAGAGATTCCCTTCTATGTTCATCCATTCAAATGAGATCATCAATAATTTCTTGCATGTCATCCCTCATGTCCTCATCATATTTTTGGATAAATTTATACATCCCCATTAGGTTATTCTGAGGCAGTCTAGCCTAGATTTCATATACTAGATCAAAAGGGGTTAGTTCAATTTCCTTCTTGATTGTTACCCTCTCTGCCCATACTACCAAGGATAACTTAGAATCCCAAGCCTTTTGTTTTCATCCAAAATCCTCTTGATAATGCTAAAAACACTCTAGTTTGTGCATTCTACTTGTCCATTTTCCTGGGGATGACAAGGAGATGAAGTTGACCTAACTATACCATACTTATCACAAAATTACACATATTTTTGATCTCTAAGCCTATGTTTTCTATTAGTGACCAAAAACTTAGTCATTTACTAGGCAAGGATTAATTGTCATCACTGTGACTGAGTCATCTAGTAAAGGTAAAGCATAACAAAGGACTTGATTATTTTGCACTACATGCTGAACAAGTTAGTGATTGTCAAAGAACCCCAGTTGAGAGCAAGCATATGCATTAGCTAAGTTATTTTAGTAGATACTAAGTAAATTGAAGATATAGTTTTCTCCTAGAAAAAAGGAGAAGTAAATGCATATAGAAGCTAAGTACTAGCATGAAAGAAAATGATGGCTGAGTTTTAGCATGTTTAGATGTTGAGCAGTTTAGTTTCATCATATGGTTTGTAATTGCATAAATACTATTGTAAACAATTTTGACTAACTTCCATAAGATTTAATGTTTGTAGAGACAGTCAAGATAGATATTACATATCATCACAGAAGGTAATTATGCCAAGGAATGTAAATCAACCAATTAGAAAAGAAGTAATAAATGAAAAAAGATGATGAATTATAAATAGTCTATTAGGATCTAGAACTTTCACATAATATCAATTTAAGGAGGATTCTAACCATAGAATCAGAGGATGGGTATCCAAGTGACTGTATGTAATGAGAAGAAGTGAATTTAGATAGAACAAGGGAAAAAAGGCTAAGTTTGGAATTAGTTCAGACAAGGGAAATAAAAGTAGTGAAGGATTGAAAGGATATATCAGATTAAGAGATCACATTAGAGATTGTATAGAAAGATCCAAAATTAGCTTGCAAAGAAAACTGAGGGTTAGGTATCAAATAAATTTTGAATCATGAAAAATCTCTTAACTAAGTGATCCTAATAGGTCTATGTAAATCTCCTAACACAATCCTTACTTAATTATAAGTGTAAAATCCTTTAATAGGGTAGGACTTAATAGTGTTGAAGATTTAAATAGGGAAGACCCCTCATAGGGTAGATCATAGATTATTATCAAACATGGTAACCCTAATAGGCTAACTTTATTGTTGCAACAATGAAAATTTGTGGGTTTCATCCCCATCCCAATTTTACCTTCACATTGAATTGTATTTGGGTTACCAAACCATTCATGTTATGTATTAAATCTTTTGTGGATGTGATTTATTTTATTTATGTTTCAACATTGCAAATTTAATGTTAGATCTAAGGTATGAGATGAATTAGGGGTGAATTCAATAATTTGGTTTTGAAGTTAAAGTTTAAAATTTGGATTCCCCCAAGCTTTCAGTATCTTATTTCCCAATAATCCTCCCAAAAATTGGTATTAGAGCACAATTCTCTTGAAAGAAGGCTAAAAAATTAAGATGATTAGATCATGGAGATGAAGAAATACATGTTGGGAAAAATCATTGAGAACCAAATGATTGAAATCCATATCATATTGCAAAAAAATTAAGGTGTTAGAGAAGAGTTAAGGAAATAATTGACAAAATAGAAAGAGATAACAATTTTGTGAAATGATACTCAATACAAGGAAGAAGACACAAAAGGAATACTTGACAATATAAATATTGGTGTCAATAGTGAAGTAGTAAATGAACTACTAGAAAAGAAAAATACCCTTGGAAAAGAGGTAAAAGAACTCAAGATAGAAACAAAACTCAATTAGTATTACTATGTGAAGTAATAGAATGAAAGAGGAAAGTTGAAGAAGACACAATCATGAGTGAAGAAGACAAAAGAAAGATGATAATTAGACTTGAAGAGAGATCATTTGAAGTATAGAAGCTTACAAATAATCAATTGGATATGATAAATCAATTGATAGTTTCTAATTAGGAAAAAAAATAGAAAGGACTTGGAGATCATAAACCTAAGGTCACAAAATGAGAAACCGAGAAGCAAGTTAAGGCATGAAAAGGAACTTATGGAAAGAATAAAAAAAAGAAAATGAAGGTGTCAAACACCTTGAAGAACTAATGGAATCACCTAAAAAAAGACACCTCTAGACTGGGATACAATAACCACTTTTCATCTACTCAAGAAGGAGAATTGTGAAAGAGTGGAGAACAAAGAGATGCTAAATCTAAAGGAAAACCTACATGTCATGATTGTGGGAAATTTGGACACATAAAAAGAATTTTTAGAAGTAAGAATGGTATCTTAACTCCTAAACCTAAGTCTACAAGTAATTGTTCTAAATGCAATAAGGTAGGACATCAAGCACATGAATGCAGATCAAAGAAAAATGATTCATTTGAGGGACACTACTATAACTATCAAAAGAATGGACATAGAGATTATGAGTCTAGATTCAAGCCAAAATCCAACTAGATGCCTAAGAACAAAACATATGCATCAGGCAAAGACAATTTTTACAATTGGGATTACAATACATGGTATAGTTGTTACTATTGTGGAGAATATGGTCACATCCCAGAAAATTGCATCAAGACACATTTTAGAGGAAAGTACAAGAAGTGGCTAAATGGAGAAATAATATGTTTTAGTTGTCTCTAATGAGACCAAATATTTCCTTTATTTCATGATAGTTTTAAGACACTTTTTTGATACTCTATTTTAATTTTGTCAAAACATTTGTGGACCTATGTTTACTGAACCTATGATAAACCTATGGGTAGAAACTATGCCATATTTTTCTAGTATTATATATATTATGCAGTATTTCATATAGTTACTGAAATTTGTGTTCTTATATTTGAATTTAATTTGATAAATGTTTGTTTGCAAACATGTCTTTGTATTGTAACTAACCTATTAATGAAGACTAAAAGATGATTGGAACAATTCAAAAGTTGAGCACCAAAAACATTCAAGGAGAAGAGAATTCTAAGGAGTAGCCACGGTGGAGAAAAGTTGTAATGGTTCTAGAAGACATGACATGAAGTAAGGAGGAGCTATGAAGACTTATTGCCTTCTTTGCATTTATTCTAAGGCGAGTGGATGTTTAGACTTTATTATTCCTGCCTTAAGCCATTATTTCTTCTTCCTTCCTTGAGTTGTTATTTCCTTCTTTCTCTCCTATGGATTTAAAGCTAGGTCATTTAATTTTCTATAATGGAATAAGTTTTGATCTCCTATATATAGGAATCTACCCAAGTATGTTAGTTTAGCTAGTTAGAAGAAAGAGTTTATGAGAATAGACTGTTAACTTTTACAATTGTGTTTTTATAGTTTTATGTTATGTAATGAATTTCTAAAATCTAATGAAATAGTTTTTGGATTCTATCTTGTGTTAGTAGTTTAGTGAATCCAACCAAGGGGGCCCACTTGGAAGTTGGATTACAATAGGATAAAATAGATTTATTTCCAAGCATTCATAGTGTTGTAAGTAGAAGTTGTAAGTTCCTTCTTATAGCAATGCACTTTGTGAATGTTCCAATAGCATATGTGAGAACAATTATAATGGATGAATTCAGTTGAAATATTTTTTATCCTTTCATTGTATTTCCAATATTCATAGAGTTAAGTGTGTTAGTTTCTTTTAGCAATAGTGTAATTTCTTTTTCTTGCATTTTACTTTCCTACAACATAAGCTTAGTGACTCATTAAGAGACCTAGTGCACATACTGTGCTGACCATTTCAAGTATATGTCCCTAGGTTGAAAAGATTAAATGCACCTCATAGTGAGAAAAATAGTCCTTAGTTTGAATATATTACTCCTAAGAATGACCGAGAGCATTACTATGATACACCTATTGTGATGCGGATCAGTCTCGAAGTTAGACATATCAATAAAAATTGCAAAACCAGAGCACCAAAACCAAATAATGGAAATAAAAAGAGTTGAAGGAAGGAAAATATGGATAGAGATAGTGAGAGCTAGAATTAGTGGAGAAAGAAAATATAAGATCACACAATCTAATGGATTGGGTGGTCACAGCACATCCAACTAAATTAAGACGGTATGTAGGAATCGTATATTCAATGATTTATATTTTACATTAGTTCTAAATATAGATGTACAAAAATTTCATATCTGCATAAAAAAAGATGCAATAAGAAAAAATCCCTAGAAGGGAAAGCAAAATGAATCATTTTCTACATAGTGTATCGAGCATTAGTGGTATAGCCTATATTGACCAAGATTTGCAGTATAGACCAAGTGATCAAGAAAGTTGATGTACTGAGTGAATGAATTAGTTTTGGCCCAGTAAGGTAACCTTGATCAAGAAAGTATGGAGATTGAGCTAGATGTCATACACCAACCAAGTATGAGAGAATTTATTATAGACCTAGAATGTATATTTGAAGGTATATATCAAATTTGTGCATACATTTTTATTCACCAAGTAATTTTAGATCCCTCAAGTAATTTAAAGGTGATTAAGGAGATTTCAAAGACAAATTAAGAAAATCACAGTGGAGAATTAATAAATTTTTTTACATCAATAAGTGTTACTTTTGGTGCTAAGTAAATTATTTGTAGAAGATATCATAGAAGAGTTTTTTTTTCAAAACCCTAGTTATAATGGCATTAAGAAGTAAATTTTGAAGGATAATAATGCACAAATTGTGAGGAATAACTAGTGTCATCCACCAAATTTTAGGAGCAACATAATTATCGAGAATAATGAAGATGATATTGGCACTTTGTTATTAATTCCAACCAAAGTTTTGGCTATTTAGGATGAAATATCCTATTATTTATGAAAAGTAGGAGAGATTCAAGACTTTGAAATAATATTAGCTTATGAGAAATTGTGTAGCAATGGAGTACTGATGAGAACAAAGTAGTTGTTGAGAAAGGGCTTACTCGTGCCCTAGGTTCCCTAAATTTTTCAAGGTAGAATGGATAAAGGTCATGCTTAGTCACATCCAAAATATGAAGGTATGGTTAAAAGGCGGACCTATAAAAATAAACACAACTATAGTATGTCGAGTAATTGGTTACCCTACCTTGGATCAACCCAAGGGCATAAGAAGTGCATCAAAGAATGAAATTGAGAAAATGACCAAAGAAAAGTTGAATGGTAGATGAATGTAAATTTATGGGATAGAAGATCATGTAATTGAATTTGTCACTCCTGTGATTGCACACAAGTTCTACCAATCCATCTATCTAAAAAATATGCCATGCATTGTAGTGGATTTGGGATATAAAATTGTGAGGAAGGATAATACTTATGACGTTGCCAAGCTACAACTAAAACAATTATTAGAGAGCCTAGAGGAAATTAGGAAAGAAAAGAATATATAATGTAAGTTTGGATCTTTTTGTCTATGCACATTTTTCTATGTAAAAAGTTCATTCCTTATTATTGGAATAGTAACATGGGATAGGAATTGCCCTACTATAGTGTAGTTGAATAACTTGATTAATATCTTTAAAGAAAAAATTTAAGCTATAATGGATAATTATTTTGTGAAGTTCAAAAATAAGATGAAAATAGAATGAGAATACCTAAGCTAGTCATTGATAAGTATTATGATGAAGTATGCTTTGTAATAGATATAGAGTTTTCAAATGTTTAGGTAGTAATACCTAGAACTTCATGGTTAAGACCTATGCCTTATGAACTTAATGTTGATGAGATAACAATAGAAGTGACTACACTTTTGATAGATGATGTAGATGTGAAAGCCAAAATTTTTGGCACATATGAACCCATAATAGAAGAGTTAAAAGAAAAACTCAACACTCCTAAGGAAAATAAGAAAAGAAAGCAAAAGAGTAGTGAGGAAAAAATGAATGAAGTAGGGGAAGGATCAGAACAACCTTGTGAAGACAAGGAAGGAAAAGGAAAAGAATTGGCTATTGCTGAGCCCAAGGAAACAAACCAGAGAAAGGTAATAATTGTTGATCCTAAAGTTAAAGCTCATCTTATTAGTGAGGTAAACAAGGTTTTGACACCTTAGAAACCAAAAGTAATAATAATAATAAGACCAAAGATAGCTTAGCCCTTGTCTATAAAAGTAAAAGGTAGTCCATCAAAGAAGAGACCAACTAGCTCACCATAGAAGAGTATACAAGAGAGGTGGAGGAGAAAATTGATCATTACAAAGGAGGTTGAAGGTGATGAAGAGACAAAGTTAGATAGAGGAAGAAAATTAAAAATTATAAAGAGACTCCCTCTAATGACTGTAGATTAGGCATGTGATGAAGTTAGAGAATCAAGATATTTTGTAGGATTTAAAGATATTGATTATGATTCTTTGAATAATGATGATCGGGTAAAACTTGAAGAAACAATAATAGATATGATGTTAAAGTCTAGTCATACACCCTTAGAATTGGGAAATGAATTCCCAGTGGGTTTATATAAATGGATAGATACCAAATGGAAGTGGGCACTATCCATAGAGAAGAAATATGAGAGACTACATTGGCACAAGCTATGCTAGATTTTAGAAAGATACATATGTTTATAGCCCTTAAAGCTTTAGTAAAGAAGTTTATGCCAAGAGAAAGGGCATACAAAATTTTGAAGAATAAGGCTCATGATGTTGAGCAAGACAACCTCAAGGTGTGGAAAGAAGTATTTGGAGTGATTGCTCCAATAGTAGAAGCCAGAGAAGGTAGATGTGCAATTGAATTTGAGGATGCTCATTGAGGAAGAAATGTAAACTCTCATGGAAGACACAAATCTACCTTCTACAAACCCATTTTTGTTACAAGTGGTAGATTATCCAAAGATTGATACTACAAAGAATGATAAAGTAGAATTCACATTAGTAGTAGAGGATACAAGAGTCGAGCAGTAGGGAAAGAAAATAATTATTTTTACACAATTAAATTTTATGCATATCTTTCAAGAAGAAGAGAGGAAAGAAGAGAATAAAATCACAAGGATAGAAATAGAATAGGTAACGCCAAAGGAGAAAGAGGCTTCCCTAGCTCTTGTACATTTTTTGACTGCCAAGACTACAATATCATTGGAGAGAAAACTTGAACAATAGGTGACAACTACTAAAGAGAGGAAGCAATAGGAAATGAGATCAAGTGAGAAGGGAAAATAATTGCAACTATCACTACCAAGTGATACATCTACCAAATCTCAAGTTTTGACTCAAATAGATGAATTAGATGATGACTCACTAACTCTAGATGAGGTAATCACTTTACCCATGCATGAATTGAATAATATGACACCTATATATATATAGGAACTACAAATCTTGTTGAGTTGTAAGATAAAATAAGAATAGCTAAGGAGAGAGAGAGAAAAAAGAAACATGTACTACACACTACAAGAGACATTTTTTTGGATGCATTTGGAATAACTAACTTAGATGGTCAACATCCTATTTTAGATCAATTAGTGTCTATAGTTGATAAAATTTAGGCAAAAGATATAGAGAACAATGATAAAATATGTTATAATTTATACTCCACTGTTATAACTGAGGGGGGGGGGGGGGGTGTGAATCATTTATCAAACTATTATCACTTTTATCAACCTTAATAATCCAACCATGTGATCAACATATGCATAAACCATAGCAATAAACTTAAACATAATAACACCAGATATGTTAACTAGGGAAACCCTTCATCAAAGGGGAAAATGTGGTAGGGATGGTACCCACAAGATGATGTAGTAACATAAATATCCCTTGTTAGAGGATGGACCCAATTAGGAGTCTATTTCAACATTAAATACATATGAGTCCCTATTAGGAGACTTTGAATCCATGTTAGTAGATTCCAACCTTGTTAGAGGTTGTGTAAACCCTATTAGGAGTTGTGGAAGACAACTAGATCAATTTACCAAACAACTTCAAGGTTAAGACCAATGAACCCACTATCCAAATGATCTATGCATTATTACTTGTAGACTAATAGATTTGAATTATACTTCCTTACTCTATCTCTATCCTATCAACCATACTTATACTCCTTCTGATCTTGTAACTAGATCAAAAACTACACATCCAATAATCCCTTGGATTTCTTACACACATTGAATCAATACTTTCTCCTTTTTGCACTTCATAAATATTATACATAATAGATACTTGATACACTTTTACAATCAAGGAAAAACTCTTTCCTTTATACTGTATCTTCACAATAATTCCTTGATTTGTCCTTAAGGCTTTCTCAATTAATTAAACTAAGATATATAATTAATTACAATTACAATAGCACTATCAGCTAATAATCTATTACAAAAATTCACACATGTAACTCTAGGACTTGTGCACTTTCTGACATCACCACCTAACTATCCTTTGTTACTGGTTAACTACTCATCACCTCATTATATTTTGGCTAAAAGATATAATGCAAACATCAAAAACTACCAAAAATATGCTTTGTTTTTGCACTTCTCATAGCACATCAAACACAACTACCATACATCTTCAACTTAGACTTAGTCCTCTTAACCATGTCATCAAGACACTCTTAGGAACATTTCCTTAACTGCACATCACTTAACCCTTAGTTGTTATGCAAGATAAGATCTCTGACTACTACTCTTCCAATCTCTATAGAAACCATACTATGTTGTCATCAATGACAAATATAATCATGAATGCAACATGTCAATGTTCTCCAATGCTTAGGATACTCCCCCAAAGTAGTATCATCATCATTCATGCTAACAATCCCCCCCTTTGGAATCAATAGAAACATAGATGAAAAACATCTAAGTTCCAAGAATACCAAACTAAACTTTTCTATTGCAACTAATCCTCATATTCTTTAGGATCGACAATAGTTGTTCATAGTACAAAACTTACAATACTTTCTGGCTATATATCTCCTCCATAAAGATATCTTACTACACACTTACACTTCCTTCTATGCATTTAAATTTATATCTGCACACATACATGAATCTTTCTAAATCTCCCTAAAGAGATAACTCTCCCCCATTTCCATCTCATTAGGTGCTTCTCTCTCCATTGCTTAGTATTTTTTTCATGTGCATTCTCCTCCCTAGTGACATGGATGTCAAAGGTGCTAATACAAGTACAAAATATCAATTTCTATAATATATTATTTGCAACTCTTCAATTAGCTCAATTGTCCAAATACATTCTTCAAATATCAAATACTAAATACCAAATACCAAATACCATGAGTCATCAATGACTAAGTACATTATAGATACTTACCCCTATAGGAAGCATCAAGATTTAGTCTAGTCAAATAACAATACTCCATACCACTAGAATGATGCACTCTCTGCATCATCTACTTTGAAGCAGGTAGGGGTATAACCCCTAGCATACCTCTGAGGTATTCAAAAGTATCTTTAGGAAAAGGCTTCATAAAGATATGTGCAATCTATTCTTTAGTACTCACATACTCTACTCTAATCTCCTTTTCTACTAACTATTCTCTCAACACATAATAGATATATGCTTAGTCTTAGAATGAAATACAATATTCTTAGACATAATATACTTGTGTTATCACAATAAATGATAACATGTTCCTTCATCTCAATCTTGATATCCTTTAACATTTGCTTCATCCACATAACTTGGTTACTATTATTCACTATTGCAACATACTCTACCTTAGTTATACTCTAAGATATACAATCTTGCTTCTTGCTCAAACAAGAAACCAATCTTAATCCAAGAAAGAATGCTCCAAAATTGGTGCTCTTTTTTTCATCCATACTGCCTACCCAATTTGCATCAGTATATGCATACAAAGTAAAATCACTTGATCTATCATACCAAATTCTATAGTTAGATGTTCCTTTTATATATCTAAATATTCTCTTCACTATTGAATAATGATAATCCTTAGGATCAACTTAAAATCTAGCTACAATCACAACTACATCTACTATATCTAGTCTAGTGTGAGTTAGATACTACAATCCTCCAATCATGGATCTATATTTCTTCTGCTCAATTGTAGGTGTCTAATCTTTGTTGGATAACTTGTGACCAGTTATGATAGGTGTACCAACATGCTTACAACTCTCTAATACAAACCTCTTCAATAAATCTTTCAAGTACTTAGCTTGTGAAATGAAAATAAAATCACTATTCTATACAATCTACAATTCTAGAAAAAACTTCATTTCTCCTATCATGCTCATTTCAAACTCATTCTTCATCTAATTAGCAAACTTATCACTACCTTCATCATTTCCTTAGAATATGATGTCATCAACAAATATTACTGTGATTAAAAAATCATTCTCTATTTCTTTCAAATACAAATTATTAGTCGTCATACCTTTAGCAAATCTAAGTTTTGCCAAATGGTTATCCAACCTCACATACTAGGTTCTAGGTGATTTCTTCATACCATATATGACTTTCTTCAATATGCATACCATATCCTTTTCTTTTTTCAAAGAAAATCCTTCAGGGTACTCTATGTATACATCTTCCAATTCTTGATTTAGGAAGGACGGCTTAACATCCATCTGATATATCTTGAACTTCTTATTTGTTGCATATGCCAAGAACATCCTTACTACTTCCATTCTTGCTATAAGTGCATATGTTGTTAGTCTCAAAATGGTTTTGGAATTTGAGTGCCAACACAACTTCACCACTTTCTACATTGAAGCCAAGTACACTATGTATTCTGAGCCACAACTTGTGTCGAGTTCAGAAATCCATCAGGTGCCAAGTGATCTTCAGGTGCCGAGCAGCCTTCAGGTGCCGAGTCATAGACGATGTCGAGCATCACGAATTAGTAAGTGCCAAGTAACACAGAATGCACATATGAGTTTGTAACTTCACTAATTCAAATGTAAACCATTTTCATGGCTGATATATGATGAATCTCAAAGGAGTTAAGTGATAAGATCGAATATTTTCTATTTCCTACGCAATCTACATGCAGCCAATAAGAAAAATGGAGAAGGCATGCAACCAATAATAAAAGTGCAAGGAATTAGTGGAAAATAGAGATTCAATATGGATCATAGATCCATGTCTAACCCTAAGTCTTCAAATGTCTTTATAAGGAAGACTAAATCTCATTGAATCATGTAGATGGATGAAGGAGTGAATGGAAAACTCTAGTGGAGTTCAGAGTAAAGAGTAAAAGACTTAGAGGAAGAGAGCAGCAGTAAAATATTTAGTTGATCAAAACTAAGCAAGGAATACAAATAGACATCAAATCAGAGAAAGTAGATCAAGTCCCTAAATTCAATAATCAAGGATTGTAAGCTATCAGGTTTATTATACCTAATACTCTCTAGCAATTGTATTAGAAAGGAAACCCTATAGTCACAGGTTAGTTTAATAGCTATTTTGAAGATCCTTTAAATAAGTGATTAAATCCTTTAACAAGGTAAAACTTCATGTAAAGTGTTTGTAAATCCTTTAACCAGGTCACTATTGATATAGTGTAAAGCCTTTAATAGAGCATGCCTTTTAATAGAGCATGCCTTTATTAGGGAAAACCATCAAAAGTGGTCAAACATTATTGCTGTAGTGATTTTGTGGGTATTATCCCCACCTCAGTTTTACCTTCTTATTCCTAGAGGGTTTTTGGGTTACCAAAATCTCAAGTGTTATGTGGTGATACGTATGTGTTTCTCATGATTGCTTAATGTTGATATGCATGCATGTTCATTTCAATAATATGTTATTAAGGATTTAAAAATAGGCCAAAAGCTAGTAATTCTGATTCACACCCCCTCTCAGAAGCATTCTTTCCATTAAGAAATTCTAACAATTGGTATCAGAGTGGCAAGGTTCTCACATTGAGAAGTCTAACAGCTTGGAGAAAAAAGATCTAAATATGGAAGTCTTCAAACTTGGGAAGATTATTGACAATCAAGTGATTGATGTGCAACTGGGTCTACACAAAGTAGAGGAAGCTAGGGAGGAACTAAGAAAATTCTTGAAAAGAGGGAAGGATATAACCATAGCTGAAAATGATATAAACTATGAGGAGATTGATAAAACAAAACTATTTTCCAATGGAGACACTAAAGAGTTTGTATGCAGCAATAGCATAACTAATGGAGAAAAACAAAGTTCAAGTAGATGAGATAAGATTTCTCAAGATGGAACATGAATCACAGGCCATAATGTTATGTGAAATCACTGAACAAAAGAAAAGAGAAGTTGAGGATAGAATCATGATGGAAGATGACAAAAGAAATCTTGCAAATAGACTTGAAGAAAAATGTAATGAATTAACAAGGATCTCAAACATGCAGATGGATATACTTGCCCAAATGATGAACCTTAATCATGAACTTAATATGAAAGATATTGAGATCTCTACTTTGAGGATGTAGAATGAACAATTGTGAAATGAATTGAACAGAGAAAAATAAATAGAAGAGAATCTCAACAAGTGAAGTGAAGTCATTACGTACTTTGAAAGATCAGCCCATGATACATCAGGACTTGGATGCAACAGCACTAAAGTAGAGAAATCATCAAAGACTATCAAGCAAAGAAGTGACAAAGGTAAAGATTCTAAACCCAGTTGTCATTACTATAATAAAAGGGGCATACTGCTAATGTTTGTAGGAGTAGAAGAATCAATTAGCTAAACACACCCAAAAGCAAGAGTTACTATCACAAGTGCAACATGCAAGGACATATGACATAAGATTGCAGATAAAAAGTCACAAGGAGACAATGATTTGATGGACATTGTCATAATTGTAAGAAGTATGGACATAGAGAATTTGAATGTAGGTCAAAGCCTATGTGGACATCAAATCAACCAACAAAAACAAAAGGGAATGAAAGTCACTATCATTGGGATTATAACACTAGGTATAGCTATCATTATTTTCAAGAATATGGACATATTCCTAAAAATTGTATAAGGACTCACTTTAGAGGGAATTATAGTAGGTGAATAAGTCAAACCACTTGTTTCATCTTCTTGAAAATTGGTCATATCAGCAGAAACTGTCCTACAAGGTCCAAAGTGCCAAAAATTGAATCCAACAAAGAAAAAAAAAAGATTGATGTCGAGAAAATAAGAAGACCAATGAATAAGACTTGGAAGAAGAAAGATGAGTGTAGCACATCAAGTGGAGGGATCACTTCACCCAATGGGTCAAGTGATCACACTTCATAAAACTAAGCATAAGAGAGGTGTATGGGACTGATATACAAAGTTAAATCATACATCAGTCCCAAGACAAAGAAGTACTAAAAAGAAGAAATAAGCATGAGACAAGATGCGAAGACAAAATTTTAAATGATGATGCTGAGCTATCTTTGGATGCTGAGTATATAATGGAAAAATTGTTAGATATTGTTGACCAGGTGACAAATGTAGACCAAGAGACAAATGAAAAACTTATGGAATGGTCTAAAAGGAAATTCTAGGGGAAAGTAAATGAGACAATATCTAGTCAAATTGCACTTTCCCAAGTTGAATTAGCAACAGTAATAGACAAAGTGAAAAAGGTACTTGAGAATATATTTTCATTGTGAAAAAAGTTGTGTGACTTTTCATACTTCACATAGGAGACAAGCCAAAGAAAAATGAGCATGGAGAGGAATTTGAATATTTCAAGCATGCAGCTACCAAAAGATCTAGCTCAAAGTGAGAAGCATTTTTCTCAAACGCTTCACACCCAAAGGGAAATAGTTGTATTAACAGTAGAAGAGGCCATGATCAAGGCCAAACTAATGCAACTCCAATATTCTGTTACTCCACATTTGAAAATAATCCATAAAGAACAAGTCTATGCTAAAACTATTCTCAAGAAAGATCTTGATCTTTCTACCTTAGATAGACTTGTTCATCTTGTTGCAGAGACTGCCATCCAGCATAAATCATTAGAAATTTCCTTGAATAATTGAGATACAACTCTCAAGATGATTATGGATGTAAATAGTACATTTTTGGTGAAATATGGTCTTAACCATTAGTGCCCTTTGACATTTGTGTCAAAAAGGGGGAGATATATATAAATAAGGGGAGATATAAAGTTGTAAAGGGGGAGACAATGATCAAAAAGGGAGATATAATGTTTTGGGGAGCTATAAATAGAGAATAGACAAAGAGTACCAATTATATCAGTATAAGAGACTTATTCATAACAGAATTTTGGTCACAAAGATAGAACAAATAATGGCTCAATAAACTCAAGGGGAGTTATAATAATTTTGAGGTATATATTGTAAGTTACAAAATTTTGATCAAGTTTTTAAAAAACCTTTGTATATATACTAAGTAGATTAGTGAATGTACTCATAAGATCAGATAAATAATGCTTAGTTAAGTGTTTTTTCCACTCATGTCAAAGGGGGAGATTGTTAGTCTCATAATGGTTTTGACAATTGAGTGCCGACACAACTTAACCACTTTCTACATTGAAGCTGAGTACACTATGTATGTCAAGCCATAGCTTGTGTTGCTTCAAGAAATCCATCAAATGTTGAGTGATCTTTAGGTACTAAGCAGCCTTCTGGTGTTGAGTGACTTCAGGTGCTGAGCATGATACAAGTGTCAAGTAATATTTAGGTGCCAAGTCATAAATGATGTCGAGCATCAGGAATCAGTAAGTGTTGAGCAACACATAATGCACATATGAGTTTGTAACTTCACTAATTCAGATGTAAACCATTTTCATGGCTGACATATGATGAATCTCAATGGAATTAAGTGATAAGATCAAATCTTTTCTATTTCCTATGCAATCTACATTCAGCCAATAAGAAAAATGGAGAAGGCATGCAACCAATAATAAAAGTGCAAGGAATGAGCAGAAAACAAAGATTCAATATGGATTGTAGATCTATGTCTAACCCTAAGTCTTCAAATATCTTTATAAGGAAGACTAAATCTCATTGAATCATGTAGATGGATGAAGGAGTGAATGGAAAACTCTAGTGGAGTTCAGAGTAAAGAGTAAAAGACTTAGAGGAAGAGAGCAACAATAAAATATTTAGTTGATCAGAACTAAGCAAGCAATACAAATAGACATCAGATCAAAGAAAGTAGATCAAGTGCCTAAATTCAACAATAAGGGATTGTAAGCTATCAAGTTTATTCTACCTAATACTCTCTAACAATTGTAAAGTGTTTGTAAATACTTTAACCAGGTCACTATTGATACAGTGTAAAGCCTTTAACAGTGCAGGCCTTTAATAGGATAGACCATCAGAAGTGGTCAAACATTATTGCTGAAGTGATTTTGTGGGTATCATCCCCACCCCAATTTTACCTTCTTATTCTTGGAGGGTTTCTAGGTTACCAAAATCTCAAGTGTTATGTGGTGATGCATATGTGTTTCTCATGATTGCTTAATGTTTATCTGCATGCATGTTCATTTCAATAATATGTTATTAAGGATTTAAAAATAGGCCAAAAGCTAGTACTTTTGATTCACCCCACCTCTTAGAAGCATTCTTTCCATTAAGACATTCCAACAATTGGTATTAGAGTAGCAAGGTTCTCACAAGGAGAAGTCTAACAGCTTGGAGAAAAAAGATCTAAATATGGAAGTCTTCAAACTTGGAAAGATTATTGACAATCAAGTGATTGATGTGCAACTGGGTCTACACAAAGTAGAGGAAGCCAGGAAGGAACTAAGAAAATCCTTAAAAAGAAGGAAGGATATAGTCATAGCTGAAAATGATATAAACTACAAGGAGATTGATACCACAAAACTATTTTCCAACGGAGACACTAAATATTTTGATAGAACAATAGCATAATTGATGGAGAAAAAATAAGTTCAAGCAGATGAGATAAGATCTCTCAAGATGGAACATGAATCACAGGTGTTGGGTAAAACTAAGGTTCACTGGGATAGCCTCTTATGGATATAATTGAATCGAAATTACCCTTACAAATGTCAATCTGAGATTCATAAATTTGTGAGAGATATAACTGTTGTTTTCTCAAGGGGTGAAAGTAATAAATCAAGGGTTTTATGAATGCAAATTACTACTTAATAAATTAAACTACCACATTCACTGCAAATGAACACAAAGCAATTAAGAATCAAATTACTACAAATGAAATTTTAAACACAAAGCAATTAAAAGTCAAACACACCACACATTTGCTGCAAAATGAGTTTTAAGATTCAAATAATACTTTTTATAAATGGATTAAATTCATCTAAATTTCACACCTTTTAACAATTAAACAATGTAGTTATTAACACACCTATAAGTAATTAATCACTCTTTTAGATAATTAATCTCAATGAATGCTTATTGTGAAAGTTGTTGTCTAATTGGAGGTTGGTTTAATTAAGGATTATAATCTACTCAATTGCGACAGGAAGTATGGTAGCGATATGAGGTTTTTAACTGATTGGTTTTAATATAGTGCAACAGAGAGTGTCATGAGTGTGGTAGGAAGTATGATAAAGAAGGCAGATAATACTATGGATGGTGATAGGAGGTTATGAATATTGGGAGTATTTTAGCTCAATGACTGAAAGGGTATGGTAAGGGGAATAGAACAAATGATATTGTGAGTATTAAGGATGAATGCAGGCGGTAGGAGGAATGTGGCGAACAGTAATAGATTTATGTAATGATAGGATAATATCAAACAATTTCTTTATAACTTATCACAACCAATTACTTCATCAGACAATTGAAATGATAATCAATCGACAAGCTCTATATAGATTCAATCAAATATATAGAAGATTTCTTGAAAATGCATACAATTAAAACTTGAAAGGAACACACAAAATCAACAATATGAAAATACTTACAAAATAAACTACACTAATCTCACCAAGTTTCCCAAGAGGGGGTCCTCCTCTGGTACATAGGGTGAGAACTAACTTAAAACTGGCTGCTACAGGAGTTCTACATTCTCAATTCAGTATTTCAAGGATGATGCAAAAATAGGCAAATTTCATATATTATCGATCATAGGTCTTTTGATTCACATTTTCTTATATAATCTAAAGTGTTTAACCATATTGACAACTAACTCGAATGGCTGCTGGCCTATTTCCCAAACATAGACAATAGTTTTTTTTGGCCACAGGCCATACATAACAATTTATACAACAGTCTAATTATAATAACATATGGCCAAAGGTGAGCCATTTGAAACTAATTTCTTAGTGTAACAAAACAACAATCTTCAAAACGGATCTTCCAGCTAAATACCCGATTACGCATCCTTAGCTTTCTCAGCTCTTGTAGCAGCATCAGTCACCACAATATTTTATTTTCAGAAAATAAATAACTTTTAAGAATTATTCTTCCCTCTTTTAGAGAAGTACTGAAATATTCTAATTTCCTATCAATAGTTTAGAAAAAAGGGAATTTTATGCCATAGAAGTGGGAAATGTATGAGGCAAAATATTAAAAAAAATAGGGCACTATCAGGACTCATCAACAGGCCATAATGTTATGTGAAATCACTGAACAAAAGAAAACAATAGTTGAGGAGAGAGTCATGATGGAAGATGACAAAAGAAATCTTGCAAATAGACTTGAAGAAAAATGTCTTGAATTAACAAGGATCTCAAACATGCAGATGGATACACCTGCCCAAATGATGAACCTTAATCATGAACTTAATATGAAAGATATTAAGATATCTACTTTGAGGATGTAGAATGAACAATTGCAAAATTAATTGAATAGAGAAAAAGAAATAGCAGAGAATCTCAACAAGTCAAGTGAATCCATTAAGTACTTTGAACAGTTGATGAAATTCCCAAGATTAGCCCATGAAACATCAGGACTTGGACACAACAGAACTAAAGTAGAGGAATCATCAAAGACTGTCGAGAAAAGAAGTGAAAAAGGTTAAGAACCACTAAAGGGAAGGAAAGTCATGAAGTACAACTAGACAGTAATGAAGTCAAACAACCTGATTTTGAGCCCATTCTAGAAGTCGCCTACAAAAATGGCCCTGCCAGTGCATTATCCATTATTCCATCCAAAGTAGTTATGGTGCAAGATGTAAGGAAGTGTTATAAATGTGAAATTGGCACCATAGGTGATCTTGAAATTTTCCAAACCTATGACAAACTATGCAAGAATAAGATTTTGAAGGATGAATACAAGATAGTCGAGAGAAAGGGTTTGACCAATGCCCTAGTTTATCCTATAGTATTCAAAATTGAATGGATACATACTATTTTAAGCAGAATCCACAATGGATGTTTATGGTTGCAAACAAGTCCAGTTAAGATTACAAAAGTGATAGTACATAGGGTTATGGGTTTCCCAACCCTATATTAGACTAAGACCCTGTGCAGTGATTCCAAAGAGATCATTGAAAGAAATACAGGGACAAAATGGAATAAGAGAGGTATGACTATTGATACCATCACTGATCCTCTCCTAGATTTTTTTGTGAGAATAATATCCCACAAATTCTATCAATCCAGTTGATTAAATAGTGTGCCATGAATAGTTGTTGATGTAGCATACAAATTGGTAAAGAAAGATCACACATATCATTTGTCAAAACTTTTGTTGCAATAGATAAATGAAAACCTAGGAGCTATAAGGAGATCAAAAGGTGCTCAATGCAAATTTGGTTCAGTTCTTATGTGTATGTTCTTTTATGTTATGGAAGAGTTTCCTTGTATAGGAAAGGTGAATTGGGAGCCTAACAAAACTGCAATAACACAAATCAATGAGTTCATTGATCAGATGGGTGATAACTTTGAAGCACAAATGAAAAGCTATTTTGAGGATTTCAAGAAATCCATGAAGCAAAGGCTAAGAATACCAGTTTCCTTAGTGGAAAAGCATATCAATGACATATGTTTCCTAGTTGATATTGATTTCACCTATATCCAAGCAACAGTTCCAAGGGTGAGATGGCTAAGGCCATTTGGTTATGAACTAGATATGGATGAAGCATTTGTAGCTATCACTACTTTCCTTGTAGAGGAAATAAACAAGTCTACCAAATCTTTTGGCACATATGATATGGTTAAATCCAAGATTGAAATAGAATTAAAGACTACCTCTATAATTAAGAAGAAAGATAACATGGTGAAGAAAATAAAGAAGAAATTTGGTAAAGGAATTAAAGCAGCAGAAGAAGATGATGATGATGATAATAAGGATGAACAAGAACAAGGCCCAATGGAATTAACTCAAGGTCTGGGTGAAGATAAGGAGGAAGGTGCTAAGGAAGAAGAAGCCAAGGAAGCATGAAATCAAGCCTAGCCAAAGAAAAAAAGGCAACAGTATAGCCTCTAGCCCAGCCTAAACCAAAGAAAACTGCCATGCCAACACCCCAAAAGCCAAAAACTAGAGCTGCAACAAGGGCCTCTACACAAAAAGCTAAAGAGGAAGCTACAGAGAAGAAAATAATCAAGATGACATAGGAAGAGCCAAGGAAAAGAATAAAATATGTGGCTCAACCTGATAGTGATGAGGAAGATCAATCTAAAAATGTAAGTCATTCTCCTAAGTCTTCAGTTGATACACTATGTGAAAACATTGGAAATGGAGACTTAAGTAACATGACTAAAGTTGATTTCAATAAGTTCACTAAAGTGAAACAAAATAGAATAGAAGAATTAGTTTATGGAATGATGGCACAGTTCAAGTATACACCTCTTGAACTAGATAGGGAATTGCCAAAGGGACTGTCTAAAATTGTAGAAGACAAATGGCACTTTTGTTTGAAAATAGAGAAGGAGATGAGAGAATCAATGCTAGCAAGCATATTGCTTGATTTGACTAAGGAGAAAATAGCTAAAGTAGTCAAAAGGCATAACACTAGGTTTACACCTAAGTATAGGGCATTCTTCATTCTCCAAAACAAAATTGAAGAAATTGTACAAAGAACAAAAAAGTCATGGAATAATTTGTACAAAAAGGTTGAAGATGTTCTTGAAGAAGAATACAAGGAAGAAGCTACTGCTAAGCTAGAAGAGAGAAGAAAAAGGAGACAAGAAAAGATGAAAGTAGAGAAAAATATTGAAGAGGAGGAAGGAAAAGATGAAGACATGGCTACTAGTGAGCAACAAGAAGATCAAAGTGTGCAAGACACACAACTTCTACCTCCTAGTCCTCCTCACTCTGCTGCCACACCTACATAATTCATAAAAATTAAGGATCTTGTTGACACCTCATGTCATAACATCAACCCATTAACTGCAAAAGATCTCACTAAGATCCTTGACCAAACAAATCTCCAAGCAAAATTATGTATAAGTCCAATTTTGGTCAGACTTACAAAAATTAGTAGAAGACATAGTTAGAGATAAGGTGAAACCACAAGAACCACCTTCCATTATCTCTATAGCTGCTAGTGGTCAACTTCAAATGCCAATAGAAGTTACATCAGGAACAATTGACACTACAGTGTAGAAGCCGATTGTAGAAGGAGATAAAAATATAGCACAAATAGGACAGACTGTTGCTTCTGATCCTACAGCACAAACACAAGGTGCACTTCCTCACATTCTTAATATTGATCAAAGTAGCAAATAGGAGTAGAAGGAAGTAGAGAAAACCCCCAAAGAGTGAGAGGCTATATAGGCATTGATAAATTTTCCTACCTTAGGGACTCCTCCTAAGCAGCCTAGAAATGTTGCAATGCCAATATAGATGTCGGCACTAGAATCAAGTACTACAAAATTTGCAAGGGTGCTTCACCTTGGAGACCCTAAATTAGATGAGGAGATAGTCATACCAAGTTATGACTCAAAAAAAAAACCATTGATCAAATCACTGAGGTACAAGAAGCATTGAATAGAAGAAAGAGGCAGGAGATACTCAGGAAGGAGTATAAACAAAAGCAAACATTACATTAGATTCAAGACATCTTTATGGATGCCTTTAGTTTGTAGTCACCAGATGAGTCAATGCATATAATGGAACAATTGTCAGATATTGTTGACTACGTGACAAATGTAGACCAAGAGATAAATGTAAAACTTATGGAATGGTCTGAAAGGAAATTCTAGGGGAAAGTAAATCAAAAAATATCTAGTCAAATTACACTTTCCCAGGTTGAATTGGAAAAGGTAATAGAAAAAGTGAAAAAGGTACTTGAGAATATATTCTCATTGTAGAAAAAGTTATGTGACTTTTCATACTTCACACAAGAGACAAGCCAATGAATAATGAGCATGGAGAGGAATTTGAATATTTCAAGCATGCAGCTACCAAAAGATCCAGCTCAAAGTGAGAAGCATTTTTCTCAAACGCTTCACACCCAAAGCGAAATAGTTGTATTAATAGTAGAAGAGGCCACCATCAAGGCCAAAATAATGCAACTCCAATCTTCCATTACTCCACCTTTGGAAATACTCCATAAAGAACAGGTCTATGCTGAAACTATTCTCAAGAAAGATCCTGATCTTTCTACCTTAGATGGACTTGTTCACCTTGTTGCAAAGACTACCATCCAACATAAATCATTAGAAATTGCCTTGAATAATTGGGATACAGCTCTGAAGATGATTATGGATGTAAATAGTACATTTTTGGCGAAATATAGTCTTAACCCTTAGTGCCCTTTGACATTTGTGTCAAAAAGGGGGAGATAGAAAGTTGTAAAGGGGGAGACAATGATAAAAAAGGGAGATATAATGTTTTGGGGAGCTATAAATAGAGAACAGACAAAGGGTATTAGTTATATTAGTATAAGAGACATATTCAGCATAGAATTTTGGTCACAAAGATAGAACAGATAATGGCTCAATTAACTCAGGGGAAGTCATAATAATTTTGAGGTATATATTGTAAGTTAAAAAATTTTGATCAAGTTTTTCAAAAACCTCTCTATATATATCGAGTAGATTAGTGAATGTACTCATAAGGTCAGATAAATAATGCTTAGTTAAGTGTTTTTGCCATTCATGTAAAAGGGGGAGATTGTTAGTCTCATAATGGTTTTGACATTTGAGTGCCAACACAACTTAACCATTTTCTACATTAAAGCCAAGTACACTATGTATGCCGAGCCACAGCTTGTGCCGAGTTAGGAAATCCATCAAGTCCCAAGTGATCTTCAAGTGTCGAGTAGCCTTTAGGTGCCAAGTGAAGATCAAGTGCCGAGTGACTTCAAGTTCTGAGCATGATACAAGTGTCGAGTAATATTTAGGTGCCGAGTCATAGATGATGCTGAGCATCAGGAATCAGTAAGTGACGAGTAACATAGAATGCACATATGAGTTTGTAACTTCACTAATTCAGATGTAAACCATTTTCATGGCCGACATATGATGAATCTCAAAGGATTTAAGTGATAAGATCAAATCTTTTCTATTTCCTATGCAATCTACATGCAGCCAATAAGAAAAATGGAGAAGGCATGCAACCAATAATAAAAGTGCAAGGAATGAGTGGAAAATAGAGATTCAATATGGATCATAGATCCATGTGTAACCCTAAGTCTTCAAATATCTTTATAAGGAAGACTAAATCTCATTGAATCATGTAGATGGATGAAGGAGTGAATGGAAAACTCTAGTGGAGTTCAGAGTAAAGAGTAAAAGACTTAGAGGAAGAGAGCAACAACAAAAATATTTAGTTGATCAGAACTAAGCAAGGAATACAAATAAACATTAGATCAGAGAAAGTAGATCAAGTGCCTGAATTCAGCAATCAAGGGTTGTAAGCTATCAAGTTTATTATATCTAATACTCTCTAGCAATTGTATTAGAAAGGAAACCCTATGGTGATAGGTTAGTTTAACAAATATTTTGAAGATCCTTTAAATAGGTGATTAAATCCTTTAACAGGGTAACACTTCATGTAAAGTGTTTGTAAATCCTTTAACCAGGTCACTATTGATATAGTGTAAAGCCTTTAACTGGGTAGGCCTGTAATAGGGAAGACCATCAGAAGTGGTCGAACATTATTGTTGAAGTGATTTTGTGGGTATCATCCCCACCCCAATTTTACTTTCTTATTCCTAGAGGGTTTCTGGGTTACCAAAATCTCAAGTGTTATGTGGTGATGCGTATGTGTTTCTCATGATTGCTTAATGTTGATATGCATGCATGCTCATTTCAATAATATGTTATTAAGGATTTAAAAATAGGCCAAAAGCTAGTACTTCTGATTCATCCCCCCTCTTAGAAGCATTCTTTCCATTAATACATTCCAAAATATGTATCCTCATAATCTATTCCTTCTTGTTGTGAATACCCTTTTCAAACAAGTCTAGCCTTATTTCTCACAACTCCTCCTTGCTCATTCATCTTTTTTCTAAATACTCATTTGGTTCCTATCACATTCTTGTATTTAGGTCTAGGAACTAATTCCCATGTATGATTTTTCACAATTTGATCGAATTCTTCTTTCATTCTTGAATCCAAAATATCATCTTTAAATGCTTCATCTATTCACTAATGTTCAACTTGAGAAATCAAACATAATTCCTTATTTACTCTATTCCTTGTCATCATACCTCTATCTTTTCTTCCAATGATCTATTCTGGTGGATCATTCTTTGTCATGTTCTTATTTTATATAGGAGTTGCTATCTTAACTCTAATCTCTTCTCTTGGACCTGAACTCCATTCTCCTCTTTGCTCAATAATTTGTGCACCATTTTGCAAATTATTGTTATTCCTAAATAGAATTTCATCATTTTGTCTAATAATTCAAGAATTATCCTCTTCATCATTTGAACCATAGTCTACCATATTTTCTTTAGTTCTAAACTTTTCATCAATCGTTACATTTGTGCACTCAACTATAGTCTTGGTTCTATAATTGAAACATCTATATGCTTTACTTTTCAATGAATAGCCAAGAAACATACCATCATCACTTCTAGGATCAAACTTGCCAATATCATTATCTCTCTTTATGTAACACTTACTTCCAAATATTTTGAAATATTTGACTGATGGTGAATAACCAAACCATAGTTCATAAGTTGTCTTGCTCATACCTTTTTTGATTTGCACTCTATTTAGAGTATATATTGTAGTGTTAATTGTTTCTCTCTAAAATTTATTGGAAACATCATTCTCAAACAACATTGCCTTTGCTACTTCTGCTACTAATTTTTCTCTCAAGAATTCCATTCTATTCAAGTTTTCTAGGTGAAGAAAACTTCCTTTTGATTCCATTCTCTTCAAAGAATATGTTAAACTCTCTAGAGGTGAATTCTCCTCTATTACACCAAATTCATTCTCAACTCTATTCATAAATATCTTAAACTTCTCAAAAGCTTCACACTTCTCTTTAAGAAATGCTACCCATATAATTCTAGTGAAATCATCAACAAAAATCATAAAATCCATTTCACCATAGAACCATCTAGTTCTTTTAGAACCACTTAGATCTATGTGAACAATCTCCAAATTATCTATAGTAGAGAACTTCTTGTTAGGAAAAGACACTTTCCTTTGCTTAGACAAAATGTATTCCTTGTATACAACATTAGTATGCTTAACAATATTAGGTAGATTTCTCACTCTAAATGTACTACTAACCTTCACAATATTATCAAAGTTTACATGAAAAAATATTCTATGCCACAACCAACTATTACCAACTTTTTCTACTAAACATGCCATTTTAGTAGGATTCAACTAAATTGCATTACCTCTGGATCTAGTTCCAATTCCAATCAAAGTCTTCTCGATGAATTGCAATAGATATCCCTTGTCTACCAATTTCCCAACACTCAAAAAATTATGCTTCAAACTATCAACAAAATAAATATCACCAGTGTTAGTTTTATGATCAAGAGTAATGCATCCAATCCCTATAATATGTTAGGCTACATTGTTACCAACTCTAACAATACCACTGTCATGATAACTAAACTTTACAAAATTATTCATATCACTAGTCATGTGATGTGAACATCCATTATCAATTATCCAATCAAACTTCTTCTCAACTTGGGTAACTAGAGCTCTTTCTTCTCTAATCTCTCTATCAAGATCATCTTCCTTGATAGCCAAAAATCCTAATTTATAATCACTCTCACTTTGACCTTTCTCATTAGATTATTCTTCTTCATTAGCATACAAACAATCTCTATCTCTTCTAGGCTTGAAATTTTCCTTAAACTTTTTCTCTCTTTTAAGACATTAAGATGCATAATGACCAAACTCAATACAAGTCCAACATTTAAAGATTTTCTTACCATCATTTTCGCTCCTCACAAGAAGGGCTACTCCTTCTTTAATCTTTTTCTCCTCATTAGATCTACTACTACTAGGAAAATCTCCTTGTGTTCTTGCACTCCTTGATAGCTTAGGTTGAACATTCAACACATTAAAGGTTGTCTCAACTCTAGCTAGATCTCTAGATTACTTCAAATCAACTTCTATAGACTCTAATCTACAAAGAAAAGTTTCCATTGTGAAATCTATACTGCAGGGCATTATAAGCTAAATCATTTAAGCAACTTTCTTGAATGGTGGTATCAAACTCTTAAAGATTTTCCATATAACTTCATCATCTTTCTTAATTCCACCAAGTGACCAAATATCTACAACAATTTCTAATATTCTACCAATATAACTTCTTACAGATCCATCTTCCATCATCTTAGCATCTTGAAATACACATATCCAATTCTATAATCTCATTCTCTTTGTATTTTTATCACCTTCATAAGTATCTTCTAATGCTTTCCAAATTTCATGAGATGTTTTTAAAAATCCTTTACCTAGTTGTACCCATTTTCAGGAAAAGCTGACAATAGTGCTTCTCAAGCTCTCATGTTGCACATGTAGATATGAGAGCAAGTTTAATCTTGTTGGGAAAGAATATAAGTTCAAGCTCCCTCTCGTATAATAAGTTAACAACTAGTCAGCAAAGTTTAGCCGAGATCATGGCTAGCGATAGTGAGATAAAAAACAAGTTAATCTTAATTCAATTCTAGTTTTTATGCCACTTAGAAGTCATTCAAAAAGAAGTATCTATTGCACACAATATTTTGAATAAAGATACTCATTTTGCACATGTTAAAGGTTTTATTGATCTAGCTACTGAGCTAGAAATACATTTTCAATTTTTGGAAAAGATAAGAGAACAAAGGAATAAAGGCTATGTAGACATTTTGGCAAGCCATCAACATTTTTTTGATAAGCATCATCTAGCCCCAGCAACCCAAAGACATCAGTAAAGAAAAAAAGGGGGTAATAAGGAATGTCAAAGGGGGAAATAAGGAGGAACTAATAGTGTAAAAAATAGAAGTCCAAGACATTAGACTTAATAGATTTAGATTATAATCTTAGGGGGAGTATTCATTTTTGAATGCAATGACTATATACATGACAAAGTGTTTTTACCACTAGTGCCAAAGGGGGGAGATTTTTTATCTCTAACCCTATGTTGTCTATTAGTGACCAAACACTTATTCATTTACTAGGAAAGGATGAACAATCATCACTATGATTGAGTCATCTAGTAAAGGCTGAGTATAAAAAAGGACTTGTTTATTTTGCATTACATGTTGAATAAGTTAGTGATTGTCAAGCACCCTAGTTGAGGCCGAGAATACATGAGCCAAATTATTTTAGTACTAACCAAGTAAATTGAAGAGACTATATTTTCTAAGAAAATGGTAAAATACATGCATATAGAATGTAATGCCCCACCAAAGGATCCAAATAATTAACCTAAAGTTTCACTAAGTTTGGTAGCATTTTTTTTTAACATGAAAATAAAACCATTCATAACATAGTAGCAAAAGAAATAACAACATTCCACTAAAAGTAAACATAACATACATAACAAGTTACATTCTTAAGAATTCCTTAACATTGAATCACATCTAACATAACTAATTATGTTTCTATCTAATACTACATCCACATGGTATAATAATGAAAAGTCCAACGTTCTTAAACAATTTACAAGTGTCCTTTTAGTAATTACATTTCAGATTGCTCAATCATCTAGTATACATGTCACAGGGTATGAAAGGCTTAAAAGAATATACATCTGTGAAAATAAAGTGCATCATCATACTAACTCTAATCCATGATGCAATAGCATACATGAAACCACATATCATACATGATACAACATCATAACCATAAATCATCAAACATAATTAAATAAGTGCACGGTTCCTCCCAACCGTAAATAGCATCATTAGACCATCATGGATCCTAGAAATCCCTCCGTGCATAACATTCCAAATCACTGAAGAGATCATTAGTATTATCATAGTAGAAATGTCACTCCTAAAATATCTTATATCATATGCAAAAATTAATCTAACATGCAAAGTAAAGCATAAGATAACATCATCTAACATATGCAAATCATCAATGTGAGGATACATGTCAACCATCATAATCCATGACGATAGATGCCAACAAAGAATGCATCAGCCATGGTGTCTTAGATGGATCTCAAATGATAAGAGTGATAAAACGCTACCGCCCGACCGCGTGGAACCTAAATGGTCCACTCCCACCGTGCTGAGGAGATAATCTCAAGTCCCAAATAGGATATCAAATCACATTAAACAAGATAACAAATCACAAGTACTCTCTAAGTCCAAGAATCTTTAAAGCATACTAACTCAAAGGTTCCAATCACAAATCGACATCTAATCCCAGAGGTACACAATGACATGTAGGAAACCTACTTAGTAATCGAGCAAGTGTCATCGCATATATCATGTAGAAGTTACCCTGGTAGTTAGCTTAGGACTCTAGGGTCCCTACTAATCCTTATGTGGCCACTAGTATCCTCTCATGATGGCAAGGCATACTATGGAATGCAAGGTTGCAACCAAGCATTCTCTCTACTCCCATCCTAGTCTGTACTAGCACTCAAGGCATGGGCGAGAACAAAACAATTATCTTTTTAGGTTCATTTAATCCCCATTTAGTGTAAATGTTATCACTTATTAACAAAACTTATAATGAGTTACCCTGGCAGCCACTTAGGGCCTCAACCCCCATTGCAAGCCAATTCTTGACACTACAAGTAGATAACCTACCCTAAGCTCATGGAATCATAAAACTCAAAATCACCACAGTCCTGAACAAGCGACTAGAAAGAAACATCAAAAGATAATCCATAAAAAGAGCATCAAAATCTCCATGAGCACATGAAAAGAATCCATAGATAATCATGACCCCAACAGTTCTCTATTGGCAACTGAAAGTATCATTGATAATCAAAAGTATCCATTGGTTCTCAAAAACCAAAATATATCTCAAAATCATATCGATTGAAGACTCCAAAATGGTTGATTCAAAACATGTCACAACATGACATCATCAAGAAATAAATCAACATTTTAGTCCCATCATGGTGACTAAAAAGTAATCCAAGGATAACTAATCGATGACTCAAAAATGGTTAAGTCAAGTATCTCAGATACATACAACTTAGCTTCACTCAAGAAGATTGATGAGCAATAACAATCAGTAAATACAAAAATCTCATAGAGCATACCATCACAGAACCATGGTTGGGTTTAGAAAGATTGAGACCAAATAACATCAACATGCCATCACATCTCATAACCCTCAAGCCTCTAGTAGACGTCCTATAATTGGTCAATAGCTAGTCAACCCAAAAACCCAAAACATGAAGCATAGAGAAAACACAATGCAAGCACCTGTTTTGGTTTGGTAAAATCACATAGTTGAATTAAGTGTGGAGGTTTCAGTTTCAGTTTGCAAGAATACTTCAAGTATATAAGATTTATCATTTGACCTACAAGTCAACCCATTTGTTCCCTTGTAACATTGTCCTTCCATTGTTTTAAAATAATTTTCTAAAATAATCATAAGATAATTATATACTTGTATAAAAAATTGCACTAGCACCCATTGACTTTTAGATAAAATCACTCACGCTATTCAAAACATTAGAATCAACTTTTCAAATAATTAGTTTACAATTCCTTTAAACACTTCAAGGACAATCATTTATTTAAAATAATCCTCATTGATTTTAAGTAAAATCAATCTCATTAATAATTCAATTATTTAATTTCACTAAACACTTATTAATATCTCTTTTCTTTTAAATTGACCTCATTTAAAATTCCATTTACTTAAATTAATAATTAATTACACTTCTTCTACTATTAACTAATCTTAATTAAATTAAATTTAATTATATTAGTTAATAAATAATATAAAACTAATGCATAGTAATAAGATTTTATTGAAACCTATTGCAGTGGCAAAACATAAAGCTTATGTGACAAGAAGTCTAGTGGCAATAGGAAGATCGCATACAAAACTATAAATCCAAAATTTCATTGAGACAGGAAGTCTAGTGGCGACAGGAATATAACATACAGTACTATAAATCCAAAATTGCTTCACGACAGAAAGTCTAGTGGCCACAGGAAGATAGCATACAGAACTATAAATCCAGAATCATATTGCAATAGGAAGTCTAGTGGTGACAGGAAAATAGCATACAAAACTATAAATCTAGAATCACATCATGACAGGAAGTCTAGTGGCGATAGAAAATAAGCACACAGAACTATAAATCTAGAATCGCATCACGACAGGAAGTCTAGTGGTGACAAGAAAATAGCATACAAAACTATAAATCTAGAATGGCATCATGACAGGAAGTCTAGTGGTGATAGGAAAATAGCATACAGAACTATAAATCTAGAATGGCATCATGACAGGAAGTCTAGTGGCGACATGAAAATAGCATACAGAACTATAAATCTAGAATCGCATTGCAACAGGAAGTCTAGTGGTGACAGGAAAATAGCATACAAAATTATAAATCTAGAATCGCATCATGAAAAGAAGTCTAGTGGCAACAGGAAAATAGCATACAGAACTATAAATCTAGAATTGCATCATGACAGGAAGTCTAGTGGCAATAGGAAAATAGCTTATAGAATTATAAATCTAGAATTGCATTGCAACAGGAAGTCTAGTGGTGATAGGAAAATAGCATACAGATCTATAAATCAAAATTGCATTGTGATAGGAAGATCGCATACAGAACTATAAATCCAGAACTGCATTGCGACAGGAAGTCTAGTGGTGACAGGAAGATAGCATACAAAATTATAAATCAGAATTGCATTGCGACAAGAAGATCGCATACAGAACTATAAATCTAGAATTGCATTGTGATAGGAAGATCGCATACAGAACTATAAATCTAAAATTACATTACGACAGGAAGTCTAGTGGCGACAGGAAGATAGCTTACAAAATTATAAATCAGAATTGCATTGTGACAAGAAGATCGCATATAGAACTATAAATCCAAAATTGCATTGCGATAGGAAGTCTAGTGGTGATAGGAAGATAGCATACAAAATTATAAATCTTGAATTGCATTGCGACATGAAGTCTAATCAAATCCTTGATTCTATTGCAATTCAAACCCAAAACCGATTTAGATCTAATTTCTTTTCATGAATGGAAGCTAGGGTTTTCTAATTGAGTTCCTATTGGTTTCTTCACACAAGGAGAGAATCAACATGCAAATTTGAATTAAACATTCATCACAAGAATTATCCAAGCAGTCATCTAGCAGACATGATGAAGACAGGAAGAGAAAGCGTGTAAAAGGGTAATATGAAAAAATCACGAGTGCACCTAGAAACTGATGCTAATTCCCTTCTCCTTAGAATCTGTAGAGCAAGCTCCTTCCTTCTCCTAGGTTCCCGGTCCTCCAACCATGCTCCAAATGCTCTCCCTAAGCTTCTAAGAGTGCCTCCTTATAAAGAAATCTTAGGAAGCACCTAGAATGTCTCTAGAAGCAACCAGAAGGTGTTGACAACTAAGCACGAGCTTTTTCCAACCTTCTAGATGAGTCATAAGGTTGTAAACACCATGTACTTAATTTGTGTGCTAACCCTTGTGTTGTTAACAACACATGCATAATTAGAGTGTAAACTCTTGTGTTGTCTACATGACAACTCTCGAGAATTCACAAACTCCTAAATATTAAAATAATGCACAATAATTAATTTAATATTCACTTTACTCTTTTCAATTTAATTTATTAATTTTTAAATCTTATGCACTCACTTTAATAACTCCACTTGTTTTATCTTTTCCACTTTCAAAATTCATTTTTTGAAACTTAATTACTAAAATATTTATTAACTTGAATAAATATTATCACATTCCAACTTTAAAAATTATAACTTTTATCTCCAAATTTAATTATTTTATTTAATTAATTTCCTAATTAATTAAATAAATATTAAAATACCATATTAATTTTCCATTAAATTAAACCATTAATTAAATCTTTTAATTAGGCTTAATTAATAGAAAATACACTAGAGACTCACAAGGTAAAATACGAAAATCCATCATAGCCAAAATACATACAAAATCAAACCAAGGGTTAATATCATGAATTATGTCATCTGACGCATTCAAAAAGGTACTCAACTCAGATACTTGTCCTAATTTCCAATTAGGACAAATGGCTTAAAGGGTTGGGATTTGGACTTGAGAATTTATCTCTCCTCTCTTACCATTGAGATAATATGATAGGGTACGCTCATCCTAGCAATTCAGGGAAGTCGATACCCAGTACCTGCAACCTGCATAAAATCCATGCATGTACATACAATATATATAAATGCTAAGCTAAATAGGCAATGGCAGGAAGTGGTGCATCGTGTAGATCCCGACTAGCAGGTGACTATGACTCCCTTCCTTAACCACATCAGAAACGCCATCCAAGAACAATTACACACACACCATACACATGCAAGTATGGGGTAAGTATCCATAAGAAAACACATGATAATAAACCATCTAATCTAATCATCATCAATAACTGAAAGAAATCTAATAATCATCATGCATACATGAAATGTAGAGTCTAAGTAATCTCATCATATAATAAACTGAATCTAAAACAATATCTGGTAATCTCAAAATAATGCCACTATTAATCATCAACATAAAACTATCCTAAAAGAGTTTGACAATGATAACAAAAATGTGACCTAGGCATAGGCACTACATAGAAGCCGAGTTCTAGTATGAATGACAATGATGACTAAGTGTCAACATTTTTAGATGATGAGTAGTTCAATTTTTTCATATCAATTTGAAATTGTACAAACACTTATGTAAACCATTTTGGCTAAATTCCATATGAGATTTAATGTTTATAGAGAAAGTCAAGATAGAGATTACATATCATCACATAAGGTAATGATCCCAAGAAATATAAATCAACCAATCCAAAAACAATTGATTAGGATCTTGAACTTTCATAGAATATCTATTTAAGGAGGATTATAACCATAGAATGAGAGGATGGGTATGTGAGTGAGTTTGTGTGATGATAGGAAATAGATTCAAATAGAACAAAGAAATAAAGGCTAAGTCTAAAATTAGTTCGGAAAAGAGAAATTGAAGCAAAAAAGGACTAAAAGGAGATATTAAATTAAGAGATCAAATTAGAGATTGTACAAAGGAGATCCAAAATCAACTTGCAGAGAAAAATGAGGGTTAGGGAATTAATTTTGAATTGGGAAAATCTGTTAACCAAGTGATCCTAACAGGTCTATGTAAACCTCCTAAAAGAGTCCTTACATAATTGTAAGTGTAAAATCCTTTAACAAGGTGGGACTTAATAGTTTTGAAGCTTTTAACAGGGTAAACCCCTCACAAGATAGATCATAGATTATGATCAAACATTGTAACCCTAACATGTTAAATTTATGGTTGTAGTTAGTGAAGATTTGTGGGTTTCATCCCCACCTCAATTTTAGCTTCGCATTGAAGTGTTTCTGGGTTACCAAATCATTTTTGTTAAATGTTGAATCTTTCATGGATGTGATGTATTTCATTTATGTTTTAGAATTATAGATTTAATGTAAGATCTAAGATATGAGATGAATTAGGTCTAAATTCAGTAATTTGGTTTTGAAGTTAAAGTTTAAGATTGTGATTCACCCCACCCCACATCTCAGTGTCTAATTTCTCAATGATCCTTTATATACATATTCATTAGGTCTAGGAATCCAAACCTTGTAATAATATGATTCAATAAGAAGTAAGTTTCCACTTTTCTTGTTGATATTCTTGTTGGAATAACCTCTACCCATTTAGTGAAGTAATCAGTTGCTACTAGAATTTAAGAGTGGCCTCCACTAGACTTATTTTCAAATTCTCCTCTAAAATAAATATCCCATTTCTATAAAGGAGCTTGTACTCCTACTAGTTTAAGGGGTACATTCCTAGAGAACTTCAAATTTCTAGGAAATCTTTGGCAATGATCACATTTCCTCACTAGTATATAGGGATATTTAAACAAAGTAGGCCACCAAAAACTTGATCTTAACACTTTATGAGAATTTTTCTTGGCCATATAATGTCCTCCTCACACCTTGTGAAGCATTTTATTTAAAATTCTATCTGACTCTTCCTTATCTACACACTTCAGCATTACTCCTTCAAATGTTTTCCACCACAAATTTCTACTATTAATGATATACCCAATGACTTATAATTTCAATGTTCTCTTTTGATTATCACTCATTGTGGGTGGGGCACAAATATACTATAAATAATGGATAACACCAACATACTAGTAATAATGGTCCATATCAAAAAGTAATGATCCCTAATCATCATTCATGACATTTATCTAATTTGCATCTAGGTTTACTTGTGTCATTAGTTTTGGAAAACCTTGACCTCTTACCTACTTTGTGATATGGATATATACATTAAATATTTGAATTTTTTTTATCCATATAAACCTTCTACCTTGTTGGGACTCAAAATTGAAGCCCTAATTTTGAGTATCATTCTAAAAATTGAATCAAATTGAGCCCCTACAAGCGCTTATCATGCATATGTATTTGACTGCCATTTTGAGGCTCGTGAAATGTTTCATGTTTCTAAGACCTTGAATTTAACATATGAATTCATCCTATAATTATAAGTTTTCATTCAGAGTCATTCCATGAAATTTCATTTTGAGCATTGTTTAAATCTGCATTTTGCCCAAGTTTGCAATTGAATATCTTGCACTTGGTTAAGTTTAATGACTTACTAATTTGGTAGTATTTAGTATTCATATTAGAGAACCTATGTTTTATATTTCAAGTCATTTAAATTTTTTTAAACTAGGTTTTGAATACCTCAGAATTAGTTGTTTATCATTGTCATGCTGATGCATATTTCTCAGAATTCTGGGAAGCCCTATTTGATCAGTTATAACTTTGATCCAATTGACCAAAATGATAAAATTTATTTTGTATTAAATTATAGGGGTTAGACACATGCTTTTTCTAGATTTGAGCTTATGAAAAATCCATTTAACTAGTTTTCAAATGTGATTCCAAATGCAATTTATGAAGATTTACTAGTATCAAAAGGTCAAGATGTCATAACTCTAAACCTATGATAGATGAGACCAAATGAATTTTACTAACATGTTCTACTCTAAAAATAATTAAATTATGCCACTTTTCAAATCTCAATGAATCTATTTGTACACTTTCCCAAGTCCATTCTATTTGTGAAAATCACAGTTATGCTAGTGTTCCTAGTTTTGCAATTCTAAGTACCCAACTTTGAATGCTTGAAAAATATGTCTATATATTTATCATAACCCCAAATCATATATTTAAACTCTCCTTGTGACAATAAATTAATGCCCCAGTTTTTGTGCTTCCAAGTATTAGTTTTCCCTATTTTCAAAGCCAAATTCAAATATAATTTATTGTTTTCTAACATGTTTGTTTGTAGCCAATTTCAAGTGAGAAAATTTGATGGTCAATATCTTTTGACCTAGATGTCATAATGAGGTGAAATATGATAGGATAAAAGAATTTGAACCAGAGAATAGGTATGTCAGATCTCAAGGCCTAGTTATTTATTTTAGTTAGTTTATAAAGCCAGTCTCAGAGGCATCTAGGCATAAAATCATAGTTTGCAAGAAGGGGTAAAATGAGTTTTAAATGATGCAACAATGATTGAGTTTAAATCTAATAATTTCTAGATGATTCATTGGATCAATTGAAGGGTTAGGTGTTCTAGTTTGATCTTTTTTTTTTAGCCGAACACAATTTGGGGCTCGACTCGTTGCATTATATTTTGATATTTCAAATATAGGATATAATACAAGTACTTAGATATTTTGATTAAGGGACACCAAAAGGAGTGCATATAATTCATTAAATGTTTTTGATTGCATGATATGATTATGAAGAATGATTTTAAGGACAAGGGATTAATTTGATGGTCCTATTACTCACATTCACAAATGAACATTAAGTGTCAAATGTTTTCATCACATTTGAGGTTTTCAATTTATATGAGGTGCTATTCAAATCATTGAAAATTTTATTAGTTCTTTTACTAAACAAAGGTTACCATTTCAATGGTGACAAATTATCATATCTCCCACCTTGAAGTCAATTATCAAAATGAGTAGATCAAATATTAGTGAGGATTCACTATTGGGGCTTAATTAGATTTTCAGCTTTGAGGTCATCTTCTTGGTTAAAAGTATTGAGGAATTCTTAGTACTCACACTAACTGGGGGCATCACAACAATGGATTTTCCTTTGAGATTGATGTCTAGCTTTTTATAAGCTATGTTTTATAAATCTCTTCATTAGTAGATGTTAATAAATAGAGGGGGAATTTATAAATTTCCTAAGAGGAGCAAGAGAATCATGTTTACATGGATGAAGGATGATAAATCTTGTTTGCCCATCCAGATTATAAATGTAGCATTGAAGATTCTCCTGATTTGTGTTCCAAGACAATAGAAGCTTTTGAGTGATGAGGATCCTAAATGGTGAGTTTCTATTCTCCAAAGTACCTATGAGCCCATATAGAGAACTAGATGACTTATTGTTCTTGTGATTTCATATCTTTGAGGTTTGGAGGGATGACTTCTAACGTAGGAAGATAGGTAGGATAAATGCAAAAAATAACCAATGAAAATACACCATCGATGTTGATGAATGTGGCCCCAGCCAAGATAAAGGACAAGACCTTAGGAGGACCTTATGTTAACATGAGTAGAGCTTTTATTTTATACTAACCACCTGACTGCATTATGGATCATTTTAGAGGGATGAGTCTGAAGTGTATGTAGAGAAGAGATTAAAGGGAGGACTCTCCAATCCTTTGACTACGACCTCTCCATTGTGATCTCACAGTTGAAGGTTCACCCAACAGTAATAGATGTAGAAGTGCTCTAGGATTGATCTATTTCTTCTCCTCCCACCAAAAATGGAGTTATTACTAAGAAAAGATTCTTATATACTGCATGGGATTTTTTTTATCTATAGAATTATTCTACTAGCCATAGGCCAAGTGACATTACAAAATATTGTCTAGAGGTATTGAAAACAAACAACAAGATACACATCACCACATGTGATTAGCAAGTTGGAAAGGAAAATTTCTTTTATTGTTCACTTATTAGTTCAAAGTGAGCTCTCCTTCCTAGATGTGTGTATACATTAAGGGTTTCACTATGTGGGATTGTGCAAAATTTTAAAAGGAGGAACCTTAGTGTAAGTCTAAATTCAATTCTTCCAACTTGCTACATGTATGCTAGATGAGATTCATTAAAGAAAAAAGGAGAAGGCAATCAAATGAGTGGTCTTCTAATGAGAAAATGATTCACTTACCATGTAATGACTCCTAGATAATTTCCAATATTCCCCAAGTTTTCAATCAAAACTATCACTCAACAAATACCAATCCTATATAAAGGAGCATTCTTTGTTCTTAAAACATTTCTAATTATTGTGTAAAGGTGGAGAAGTTTTGAACAATTTAAATTCCCATTTTTGAAGTTCATGGAAAATTTCTTATGAAATGCAGTCATAGATAAATCATTAAGTTACATCCTACATGCTTTGTGGGAGGGATAAAAGATATATTTTTATATTCAGTCACTTTATAGTCAATTATGTTAAAAAAGAACCTTATGGAAAAAGAGACATCTCATATGGGCCCAAGCTTAGTTGGATCATAGCTAATTAATTTTTGAACTAACAAATAGACTAAGGAGACGATGTTGTAGCCAAGAAGACAAACTAGATGTTGACATATGGTACCAGGTGGATGAATGGTAGAGTGACATGTGGTAGTGTTTCCAAACCTGGTCCAAATTTTGAGGTGCTCACATGGTGGGGATGAAAAGTGGTGATTAATCATGCATTATCATGAAATATGTGGTAGATATTGATTGTACAAGTGAAAATCAACTGACAAGGCAATATGTGGTAGAGGTGATGATGTGGTAGTTTGCAAATCAATGCACTAGATTGTGCTACATGGTAGAAATTGATATTTCTCACATTGTCCCAAAATGAAGTTTATCACACATTAGCCAAAGAAATAATGTAAGAACCAATGATAAGATGACATGTGGTAGCATGTTAGAAGCTGGCGAGTAGTCAGTGGACTAATCAGGAGGTGTTGTGTGGCACCTATGTGGTAGAGGGGTCTAGGTATTGATGACATGATGATTGATAGTATAGCACATACCAATAGGAGAATGACACATGGTGATGAAATGGTAGAATGGTGGTGAGTTAGGATGATGTGTCAAGGTGATAATACATAAATCAACCAATCAATGATTGCCAAGTGTCAGGCTTGGTCAAACCAATTTCAAAGAAGGGGTAAAAATAAAAAGTTCAAAAAATAATTTAAATTAATTTTCCCCCCAAAACATACCCAAGTATTTTAAATTAAAATAGATTATAATGTAAATTTTTGACTTTAGTATAAAATTAAATGTTTCAAAATTTTCAAAGGTTGAGAATCATTCTTCAACGTGTAACTTCAACTAACTATCTAGAGCATTTCTATTAAGCGGGTATAAGATGATTATATATAAATGAAAAGCTCCCAGAGTTTAGTTTTCAGATTTTCCATTTTTTTTTTCACAAGTATCAATTGGAAAAATGTATGCTAGGTTTTATTTGAGGTGCTCCTTATGCAACTACATTCTAGCATAAATAGTTTCATATTTAGTTTCTGATAAAATATTGAAATGGATAGGTGTCAAATTTGGAAAGGGCCTTAGCAGGGATGTTGTTTTGCCTCCAAAATTATGTAATGTGGATTTTGGAAAATTTTGGCTTCAAATCTGATATTTTATCAAAAAGGGGCTTTTCTCATCATTCTGGGAGATATATTGCAAGTTTATTGAAAAGAATGATGAGATATTATCTAATTTTTAGTTCTAGAGAGATGAAATATGTTTTACAACAACATTAGATGGATATCCAAGTGGAAAAATGTAAATTCCATATCAAATCTAGGATTCCTTCCTCTTCTATATCTTTCTTTCTTCTCTTATTGTACAGTGTTGGTTCTAGACTCTTAGATAGGTTTCCATGGATATGATACCACCAAGGTTGAATGTGTTGGTTCCCAACTTTTTGACCAAGTTCTCAGTTAGGTTTCCACCATTCTTTCATTATTTGTCTTGTACGAACACTAATAATAAAGATACAATATAGTTATGATCTATTGGTGTATTTTATAGGTCTTTCATGCATCTTGAATGTACTTGTTTCAAAAGGAATGAATAAAAAGAACATAAAGTTTACTTAGTTTCATTCTAATTCTTGTCTCATTTCTTTATCATTTACAATCTTTTGTGGTTTATCAACAAACAACATAGATCTAATTGCATCTCATTTCAGGTTGTATTTTTTGATGTGATTTTCCTTTGATTCAAAGAATCATGTAAATGCTTTACACATTTTGACACGATTATGAGTTTCATGAGAAGGACATCTGATAAGTATGAGGTTTAGATTGAACATAGATGTCTGATGCACAAAGTGATAGGATAGATCACAAATACCTAATATATGTTATGGTTTGTGGAATGCCCAATAGATAAGGAACTAATTAGCGATAGGATCATTTTTTTTTGTTGTTGCATATGAGATTTTGTTGATTCAAAATCAAATATTCAATCATCCATTTTCCCTTTCACTTTAGGAGCTGAAAGGATACCCTAACTCATCATGTGGATTTCATAGGTTTTGTAATTTTCTACTCCATACCTTTATTATTGCATGAGTATAGGACAAATAAGGGTTTAATCTCCTTTGTATAGATTTATATATATGCTTTGAATTGGTACCATATGAACAAATCTAAGGTCTACCTACCTATGATTCATAGAACCTAATAGCCTTATAGTTGGTCTAGGTTCTTAACAAATTATATATGTCATAAGAGATAGATTCCCTTAGATGCAATCTTATCTTGTCTACTCGGTAGTTAAAATCACTATTAAATCAAGTGCCTACATACCTAACACTTCTTATTGAGAAAATAGGTCTTTAACTATAACACTTGGGATAAATTCCATGACTACAACTCCTAATAGATAGTATCTAAAATTAATTTATTTGACCAAGGCATAAGACTTCTTTTCATTTATATCATATTTTAGTTGTACAGCTTGACAGGACTTACTAAAAAAGGTAATGGGTGTTATAAATAGATAATATTGAGGTCCCAGATGGGGAGGTGTGGGGGAGGTGAATAAGTATTCTACAAACTTTTGCCCACAACTAAATATTGTTAATTACTTTATAACTTGCATATGAAAGTAAACCAACAATGCTAAGTAGTAAATATAACCATACACATAGAGAAACTCATCAAACAATTATTTGTTAACTAGGGAAACCCTAGCCAAGGGAAAACCTCAGTAGGGATGATACCCACTAGACGTTTCACTAAACAATGGGATCTGATTAAGGATATTGACCCTATTAGGAGTCTATGAAGTGCATATAGTGTCTCTAGTCCTTGTTAGAGGACTAGGCCTTGTTAGAAGCCTCAACCCTGTTAAGAATTGGTATATCAAATACAACATATGCAAGAACAACCCACTACCCTAGCATGCAATTATATAATTCAATTCCTTCACAAAATAGATATACATAGAATACTTGCTTACTATTATAACTCGCACTTTCTCTTATCTAACATCAAATTTCACATAAAATAAGGCTCATAGATGATTGTCAAAATATTTTTCATGTCACATCTAATCATTCAACTTCTAAAATATCTATGCATTACATGCATTCACTATGCAACACACTTTATCCACTTCTATATGTGCAACATAAGATCTTTACTTATATCTTGCACATTCACAAATTGTTGCCCAGTCAACTTCCATGTCTTCACAAGCTTGAAATAATATTAAATAATATCCACATAGTTGGCTTAACATGATTTAATAATTATTGTGAAACCAAAATAATTCCTAAATTTGTACAGCTCTATTTTCTACTATGTTATGTTCTACATTGTTAAATACCTACACAGTTAAACTTACTATAACTTGCATCATACTAATTGTACATGCATGCACACTAGTACACATCATAATGAAGGTGTCACAAAGCTTTCCTCAACTACTAATAATCTCACTCTCTACTCATTGTCTCTATTGTTAAGATTTTTTCACTATACTCCTATAAATTGTCTAATACTTAGACAATTTTCTGTCTCTGAATGCATAAATGAAATGCTAAGTATATGTTTCCACAAATGAAAACCTACAAGACATCTAACTAACCATATTGCCAACAATATCCCCCTTTGGCATTGATGTTACTATTTGGAAAAAATTTCTAAGTCCCAAAATGATGTCATACATAACAAAAATAAATAATATAACTACACAAAAAATTACCTTCAAAAACATAACAATTCTATTCATGTTTTGATGGATCATTACATTCCTTATAACTGCTTTACATTTATACACACATAAGCTCCCCCTTACATATAAATTAACATCTATACAATTTTCCTCTATATAGTAACACAATACTCCCCCTTTGACATCAATGGAAAAGGTGTCAAAAACTATATCACAAAAACTTGCTACTTGTTGTTAATTAGCTTGTCATTCTAGATACGCCATCTGCATAATTAATCTTTAGTTTGTCAAAGTCATTCTTCTAGTTTCCTTTGACTATATCTAATATACTGATGAGTGCACAGTGTGCATAAAAATTCCACTTCAATTTTTCTCAAGTAAGTATAGGCAAATTTGTCATAGGAATTCTTTGTTGATAGACATTCCTCCAATTGTCTTTGTAAAATCACAACTTTGGGTGCCAGATATTCTCTACAATCAAGAATCTTCTTATTACCTTCTCATTGTCAAGCTCAATTCTTTTGATAGAATTTTGGATCTTCTCAGTCTCATTCTCAAAATCTTCAATTTTGATCTCTGGTTGCTACAATCTCATAGTGAGTTACTAAAGCTAACTTATATGGCATTTAATCTTGGCATTAAAATAAGATAAGTAAGTGTAAGATATCACACACTATCCATAAAACTTCTTACCTTCAGCAATACATTGTCTCAATTCCTTGATGATTCCATCAAGTGCCTTTAAATCATTATCCACATTAGTGCACATTTTTTTGAATAGGGCTGCATCATGATTATTCTATGCTTGCACTACTACTACTTTAGCTAAGGTTGTGAGTTCCCCATCAAAGCTCTTCACCAACTCTTTTGCATTGGATTGCAAGTCTAGATTAGCTACAATAATGGAAACTATCTTCTACATACACTCAAAGAATTTAGTAAGGGTCTTCTCCAATGATTTTAAAGAATTATTTTTTCTCAAACAATTTACTCAAAGTTCCCATTAGCTCTTCCTGATCTTCATCATCAAATGGAATAGGTACTGATGTTCTAGCTGCTAATACTACTAAAGATATAGTAGTTTTTATCATCTATTCCTCACATTCTTCTTTTCCTCATCCTCTTTCTACTTCTTCTTTTGTTCTTCTTTTTCCTTCTTCTCCTATTCCTTTCTCTTCTTTTCTTCTTCTTCCTTCTTCTTTTTCTCTTCCTCTTCATCATTAGAACTGGTATAGGCAGTGATATTGCCAACAATATTTTCCCCATACACTAAAAATAGATTCTCCTTTGTATCTAAAGGCATGTGCATACTATCCACTAGAGAGAGTGCTTGTTGTGTCCCTTCTACCTCTTCCTCTTCATTGGAAGGTCTATTTGCATGTACATATACTGGACTATCAACCTTTTCTTGAGCACTCTCCTTAGGTATTGAGGACATATATTTCACTATAGCCTTCTCTATTTCTTGCCTTACCTCATAATTTCCTCCCATCAAAAGAATTACTCTTCTTTTTTTCCTTAGCAAGGGCTCAATACCCTTTAAAATTTTCTTAGATTCCTCTTTTGATCCGACATCACATGACTTATTTATGGATATGATCTTCATATTTAAATCTTCTTCTACTACTCTTCTATTCCTATTGATCAACCTATTGTATAGGTCTTCAAGAATTTTATTCTAAATGTTATCAAATGGTTAGGATTAACCTTAGATAGAAATAATAGTTATATGCAAATATAACCAATGCCAAAAAATAGTAGATCACATAAAAGAGAACATGAGACACCATAATTTAATGTGTATCACCTAATCCATGAGCTACATCCAGCAACAAAAAGTCTAATATTATTATTATCCAATGATTATAATCCACAATCCCTTATAGCGCAATACTACTACAAGAAGCTACAATGTCACCATTACATTATGAAATCCCTAACCCTAATCATTTTTATACAAGCCTTTTCCACTTGTAAAATTAAGGCTAGAATAAGATTTTTAATAGGAAAAATAGCAACTGATGTCTTTTACAATATAAGGTCATTTTAGGCTTGGAGAAACCATTGTGGGGGTGGTACCCCTTGACCCCACCCTATACTATAATAGGGAGCACACCTGGTGCACTATCCCAAGATCGAACAAGGGTGTTGTCCATTGACCCTATCTTGGGGGCATTGCCCCTAAAATCTCATAGAAATAATATCGGGAGAAAACCATACCAAATAAACCTTCGAGCTTGATTAGGCTCCACATCACAAAAATCTCCCACATGGATACTAATCAGACTCCACATCAATAACCTCCCACTTGGAGACTAATCATAGCATTGCTAAACTTGTAGCTCCCACTAGAATATAGCAAACCACCTTGTACTCAATTGTTCTTTTATTCTATTTAGTTGAGAAGACCAACCGAAGCTAAAGAAGAGTTCAACTTCTCCCTTGTCACTACCTTTGTAAAAATATCCATTGGATTTTCATCTATATGTATATCCTCTAGCTTTAACTGTCCATCATCCAAAACTAATCGTATGAAATGGTATCACAACTCTATGCATTTTGTTTTTGAATGTAGAGCTAAATTTTTGGCAATTTGAATGACACTCTGACTATCTATAAACAAATTATTATCCTTCTAAGGGTGTCCTAATTCTTCTAGGAAGAACTAAAGCCATATCATCTCCTTGGTTGCCTCTTTAGAAAAAACATACTCTTCATCTATAGTGGATAAAGCATTAATCTTCTATAATCAGGAAACACAGTTCACTACTGCCCCACCAACAGTAAACACATAACTTATAGTAGTTCGCTTGGTATCAATATCTCTTGAAAAATTTGAGTCAACATAGCCCTATAAATTAGTAGTAAATCCCCCAAAATGTAAACACTTACTAGGTGTTCCTCTCAAATATCTGAGAATCCATTTAACTACATTTTAGTGCTCAATTCATAGATGACTCATATACTTGCTAACAACTCCCACTGCATGTGCAATATCTAGCCTAGTACATGCCATAACATACACCAAACTTTCTACAATTTAAGCATAAGGTATCTTAGACATCCTATCCTCCTCTTCTTGTGTCTTGGGACACATCTCCTTAGTCAACTTCAAATGACTAGGTAAAGGTGTGTTGACAACTTTACCATTCTCCATAGAGAGATGTTGCAAAACCTTTGCAATATAATCAGACTGAGATAATGTCAATTTCTTATTCTTCCTATCTCTATAAATCTTCATACCAAGGATTTTTTTTTCTTCCCAATCCTTTATAGAAAATGAATGTGCTAACTTTTCTTTTAACCCCTTAATGTGATCCATGTTAGACCCAACTACAAGCATAACATCAACACATAAACATAACATAATATAGCTATCATCATCAAACCTCTTAAAATAAACACAATTATCTGAATGACACATACTATATCCATGCTCATACAAAAAACTAGTTTATGGGCATAAAATTAGGGGTTTGAGGTCACCAATGGGGATTTATCTTTGATTTCCACAATGGCTAGATTATGGGTATAAAATATAGAGTTTGGGGTCACTAACGGGGATTTTCCCATAGTTGTTTAGGTTCATGAATGCTTATAGCTAATGGGTGGGCTTCCTTCCCTTTCCATCCTAGATGATCCATTTGATGACCCTATATATACTAATGGATGAACCCAGTCACAACTAAATAAACTTTCCCTGATTTTCCCACCTATCTCTATAGATTTCCTATGAGTAGTAGGAGAACCAAACAACTAATACACATACTATATCCATTCTCATGCAAAAAACTATCAAATTTCAAATACCATTGCCAAAGTGCTTGCTTCAAGCCATATAAACTTTCCTTCAATATGCACACTAAGTTCTCCTTACCTTTGACCTCAAATCCCTATAGTTGTGCCATATAAATCTCTTTATCAAAATCACCATGAAGAATGGCTATTTTAACATCAAGCTACTCCATATGCAAATCTTAAGTATCCACAATACTCAAAACAATGCAAATAGAAGTTATTTTAACAACAGGAGAAAATATCTCATCAAAATCAATGCCCTTTTTTTGTGCAAATCCTTTTACCACTAACCTAGCTTTAAATCCTTTCTTACCTCCATCCTCTTCTTCCAACCTGTAAACCCACTTTTTCTATAAAGCCCTTTTACCTACAAGAAACTTTCATAAATTCCAATTCTTGTTTCTCAGCAAAGAGTCCATTTCATCTTTCATTGTAGACTACCACTAAATCTTAGTATCCACCTAGAAAACTTCATCAATATATTTTGGTTCACCAATATCAATAAGTAAAATAGAATATAAAGAAGGAGACAATATTTTTGGAGGTCTATTTAGCCTTATTGACCATCTAAAATTCATTTGAGTGTGTGGTATTTGTTGTTGTGGTTGTTGGAGATTATGAGGAACTATAGTAACATCATCTTTTGGAGTATTATCCAACACTGTATAATCATTTTCTTTCTTCTCATGTTGCTACAAATATAGAATAACTCACCTTCTTACTAGTCCATGATTCCTCTAGAATATTGTAGTGCCTACCCTCGTTCACATCTTTTTTGGACATTGTTGTTGTTATTATCAGACTATGATAGACTAGTTTTATGTTGATGGATTAGTGGTATTGTTTTGAGACTATTAGACATTAAGTTATGGATTCAGTGGTTACATGATGAGATCATTTAGACTTTAAATTTCATGTATGCATGATGATCATTACATTGCTTTCAATTACTATTGATGATTAGTTAGATGGTTTATTATCTCATGTGTTTTATTATGGATACTTACCCCATACTTGCATGTGTATGGTGTGTGTGTTTTCTTATTATATGGGATTTCTGATGTGGTTAAGGAAGGGAGTCATAGTCACCTGCTTAGTCAGGATCTACACGATGCACCACTTCCTTCCATTGCCTATTTAGTTAGCATTATATATATTGTATGTACATGCATAGTTTTTCTGTAGGTTGTAGGTACCGGGTATCGACTTCTCTGAATTGCTAGGATGAGCATACCCTATTATACTATCTCAATGATAAGAGAAGGGAGATAAATTCTCAAGTCCAAATTCCAAACCCTTAAACCAATTGTCCTAGTGAGGTAGGACAAGTATCTAGATATTTTACCCATCGAATGTGTCGGATGACATATTTTGTGATTTTTAACCCTTTAGACTGATTTTGTGTGAATTGCTCTATGATGGGTTTTCATATTTTATCTTGGATGTCTATGGTGAATTTTCTATTAATTAAGTCTTAATAAATGGATTTAATTAATAAATTATTTATTTGAGAAGATTAATATAAAATATCATGATTTTTGATATTTTAATTATAATTAATTAAATGAGAATTAATTGAGGAAAAAGAATTAAATAAAAGAAAATTAAAAATTAAAAATTAATAATAATAATAAAAGTAATAAATAAATAATAATAATTAAAGTTATAAAAATTAAAATGAAAGTTATAAAAATTTAAATAGAAATTATATAAAAAGTAAATTGGAGTTATAAGCTTGCCTAGGAGTTAACACACCTTTCTATTTCTCTTATGTCAACAACACGGAAGTTAGTGCATCAATTAAGCACATGGTGTCTACAACCTTATGATTCATCTAGAAGGTTTGAAAAGACACATGCTTAGTTGGTGACACCTTCTAGTTGTTTTTAGAAGCATTCTAGGTGTTTCCTGAAAGCTCTTTATATTCAGGCATTCCTAGAAGCTTAGAGATAGCGTTCGGAGAGCATTTGGAGCATTGGAGGACTCGAGAACTCTGAAGAAGGAAGGAGCTTGCTCTGTGGGTTTTCTGAGGAAGAGCGAATTAGCATCAGAATCTGGGTAGATTCTTGTGACTTTATTTATGCTATTTCCGCATCTTGCATTCCCTATCTTCTTCGTGTCTTCCATATGTCTTCTGAGGATTTTCCTATTTTAATTGTATGCATTCTCAATATGGGTAGTTAAAATTTATTTGAGAATCTTTTATGCATAAATCAGAAAAGAACATGGGGCTAGGGTTTAAATTCATAGCCAAATCCATTAGATTAATATTTGGATAAATTTGAGATTTAAGTTTATAGGAAAATTCTAAAAATTAGAATTTTAAAATAAACTATTTATATTTTCAAATTTGCACACACACACACACACACACACACACACACACACACACACACACACAGATAAAATTATATATATGTGTGTATACATGTTTATGTGCTATGATATCGATTATCTCTGTGTGTGTGTATATATATATACACACATATATATACTTTTATATATATACATACATACATATGTATATATGTATTTATTCATTTAAAAATTGAATATAATAACCGACGAGTTGAAATCACTTATGTGATTTAAAAAAAAGTAATATGCATAAAATGGGGGGGGGGGGGGACGAGACCTGCGCCCCTATGCCCACTGCGGTTGCAGTGTACCAGCTGTCACAAGTACTGCGACAGTAGGGGTACACAGTACCCGCTGACATCGTAGGCCCTGCGACCGCAGGGTCCTGCATACCACCGGCAGCATATAATTATATATGTGTTATAACAGTCGTTTCATATGAAATCGATTTTCATTGTTATTAAATTTTCATATGTTATATTGTATCAATTGAAATTATTAATTCAATTTTATAAAATGTAATAATAATAATAATTTATATATTTATATATGTATGTATATATATATATATAATATGTAAATATTTTATTAATAAATTTGAATTATTAATTAATAAATGATTTATATCAAAGGTTCATTTTTATGGTGAACTCTTGTATAATTTTCAACTATTAAGATTTAATTTAATTGTTTTAAATTATTAAATAAAGTATATGAAATTTAATTGATAGTTTGGTGGGGGACGTTTTCAAAAAAATCTTATAATTTGAAAATGGATTTTGGACCTATTATGGAAAAATTTTATTCATCCAAAATAGTACATGGAAAAATGTACAAAATGTTCCTCCATTCATTCTCCAAACTTGGAAACATAAACTGAGACCTCTACATTTAAATTCAAGTATGTAAATTTAGCAAAACCAAAACATGTGTTTACATTGTGTATTCTTTATGCTATTGTTTTGGGTTTTGGGTTGACTAGTGTTGACTAGTTATAGGATTTCTACTAAAGGCTTGGGGGTTATGTGATTGTGATGTCATGATGATGTTTTTAATCTCGATTTTTATAAACCCAACCATGGTTATGTGATGAAATTCTCTATGTAATGTTTGTAATTACTGATTGTTATAGTTGAGATTCTTATGAGACACTTGACTTAACCATTTTTGGTTCATCGATCAGTTATCCTTAGTTATTTTCTAGTCGCCATGATGGGACTAAAATGTGGATTTATTCTTGATGATGTCATTTTGTGACATGTTTTGACTCAACCATTTTGGAGCCTTTGATCAATATGATTGAGATATATTTTGGTTATTGAGAACTAATGGATACTTTTGATTATCAGTGATACTTCAGTTGCCAATAGAGAGCTATTGTGATCATGATTTTCTATGGATGCTTGCTCATGGAGATTTGATGCTTTTATGCATATTTGATGATTTTATTATGAATTATCTTTTGTGATTTTGAGACTTATGATTCCATGAGCTTAGGGTAGGATATCTGCATGTAGTGTCGGGAAGTGGCTTGCAATGGGGGCCGGAGCCCTAAGAGGCTGCCAGGGTAACTCATTGTAAGTTGGATTAATAAGTGAAAACATTCACACCTAATACTAACTGAATGAACCTATAAAGATAAGTTTTTTATTCTCGCCCATACCTTGAGTGCTTGTATAGATTAGGATGGGAGTAGAGAGAATGCATGGTTGCAACCTTGCATTCCATAGTATGCCTTGTTAGTGTGAGAGGATACTAGTGGCCACATGAGATCAGTATGGACCCATGGAGTTTAGCTAACTGCTAGGGTAACTTGTACATGATATATGCAATGACACTTTCTCACTTCCATAGTAGGTTCCTACATGTCTTTGTGTGCCTCTGGGATTAGATGTCAGTTTTGTGATGGAACCTTTGAGTTAGTATACTTTTAGGATTCTTGAACTTTTAAAGATTTATTCTATGTGTTTTGGATAGTCTATTTGGGACTTGAGATTATCTCCTTAGCACGGTGGGAGTGGACCACTTAGGTACCACGTAGTCAGGTGGTAGTGTTTTTCCACTCTTATCATTTGAGATCTATTGAAACATTGTGGCTGATGCATCTTTCATGATGGTGGATATGTATCCTTTCATTGATGATTAGCATATGTTAGATGATGTTATCTTATGCTTATATTTGCATTAATTTTTGCATATGATATAGTATATGTTGGGAGTGACATTCCTACTATGTTAATATCGATGATCTCTTCGGTGATTTTGAAATGTTATGCATGGAGGGATGGCTAGGGCCCATGATGGTCTAATGATGCTATTAACGGTTGAGAGGAACCGTGCACTTTGTTTATTATGTTTGATTTTTATGATGGATGTATATGTCTTCTATGATGATGTATCATGTGTATCATGTGATTATCTTTACTTTGATGTATCATGGATTAGAATAGGATGATGTATCTTATTTCATATATGTATACTCTTTTAAGCTTTTCATACCCTGTGACATGTACAGTGGATGATTGAGCATTTGGAAATGTAATGTATGAACATTGGACTTATCAATATTATTTCATGTGGTTGTTATATTTGATGGATTCAATAATGTTAGTTGATTTAGATGTAATTCAACATTAAGGGATCTTTAAAGAATGCAACCAGTTGTGTATGTTATGATTACTTTTAGATGGACATTGCTATTGCTTCCGTTATGGTGCATAAGTTATATGTGGTATTTATTTTTATATTTTAAAAAAAAATGCTACCAAACTTTGTAAAATTCTAGGTTAATTCTTTGGATCCCTTGGTAGGGCATTACAAATACCATAGCCTAAAGGAGTAGAGGGACCTCTATTTATCAAATATACAATAGTATTAATAGCCTCCTCCCACTTGTTTAAGGGAAACCCTACATGTAACCTCATGCTTCTTGCACACTCCATTATAGTCATTTTCATGTGTTCAACCACTCCATTTTTTAGTGGAGTCCTTGGAATATTTTTTTGCCTACAAATACCATTAGTGGAGAAATAATATTCAAATTCATGGCTACAATACTCAACACCATTATTAGATCTAATACATTTTAATTACTTACCAGTCACATTGTCAACTAAGAATTTCCATTTCTTAAAAGTTTGAAATATATTAGATTTTTATCTAAGAAAATAAACCCATACTTTTCTTGTTGCATCATTAATAAATGTAACATAATAATGAGAGCCACCAAGGGAAGATACCTTAGCTGGTCTCCATACATCTATATGCATGAACTCTAATCTCTCATTTCTATTTTCCTTCACAGTCTTCACAAAACTCACTCTCTTTTTTTTTTCTATACACACAACTTTCATAGAAATCCATATTAACTCATTTTAGACCTAGTAAAAATTTCTTTGAATGAAGTACTTTCATACCTTTCTCACTCATGTGCCCAAGTCTATTGTGTCATTGTGATGTATCTGAATCTACAACATTTGTTTGTTATCCCTATTCAATTACAATAGCTATTCCTAAACATTCATTTTTCTCTAAAATAATCAAAGTAGAAGGAACAATATGACCTATATAAAGATATATGTTCCTACTTTCACACTTTTTACTACTACAAGGGAACCTTTTGAAACCTTCCAATTTTATCATTAAAAATAACTAAACAACCCTCATTGCCAAGTTTCCCTACTGAAATTAAATTCCTACCTAGCCTTGGAACATGTCTTACCTCATGTAGTAGCCAATGATTCCCATTCTGCAACTTAATCTTAACTTTTCCTTTTCCAACAATCTAATAGGGCTCATTAGCCCCCAAATAAACAAGCCAAAATCCCCTCAGACATAATCAATAAAATAACCTCTATGATGTGTAGCATGAAATGAAGCACCAAAAAATAAAACCCATGAATCATCAACACTTTCTAAAGACAGAATAAAAACATCCTCTTTGGATTTGGTACTTACCACATTTTCCTCCTTGTTCCATTCTAGTTTATCTCCTTCATTATTATTTCAATTCTAGTAATCTTTCTTCTTATGTCCTGGTTTACCACAGTACTAGCAATCTCTTAGTCCTCTGGATTGAGACCTCTTCCCCTTTAACTTTCCTCTTTATTTCTCACAATTTCCATAATTATTTCCTCTCTCAATCATTCTACCTCTACTTTTTGCATTCAAAGCACTTCTTGATGAAGATATACTTGAGGTTTTCCTACAAGTTTTCTCACTCAAATTAACACTGATGACATCATCATATTTTAGGGTATTAGATCCAAAAATAGAATTACTCACAACCATTACCAAGCCATTCCATATTTTAGACAAAGAATACAAAATGAAGAGAGCCCTAATTTCTTCATCAAAATTAATACCCATAGAAAATAACTAACTAGTAATAGGATTAAACTAATTTAAATGATATATAATAGTTCCACCTTTTGTCATCTTCATATTAAATAAATGCTTCATGAGAAATACCTTGTTTAAATAGAAGGGCTTTTCATATAGGTTTGATAGGATTTGCATCAATTCTTTTGTCATCTTTTTTTTTGTAATGTTAAATATCACCAATAGTGCTAAGCATAACCAAATTCTTCCAAGTGCCTTTCTATCTAAAATCTCCTAGTCCTCATTTGTCATAGTTCTTTTATTCTTAGTTTTACCTTCCAACGGCTTCCATAAATCCTTCTAATAAATATATTCCTCAATTTTCATCTTCCATAACTACAAATTTTTCCCATTAAACTTGTCAACCCTTAGCTTACCCTTGTCTTCCATCACTCCCACACAACCATGTGACTCCCACTTGGCCATGAGACTTTCCTACAAAGGATTGCTAAGAAAAGAATTATTGGTATGATTTTTGGATTAGATTTTGTTCAATTTTTTACCATCAATATTTTAAACCATACTACATGATTCATCATCAGGATGAGAGAGCAAGAGGTGAAAAACCAAGTGAGATATAGACAAGGACTAGCTCAAAAGATAAAGGACTAAGGAAAGAGGGGGTACATGCAAGACAAGGGTTGAAAGAAACTAGAATTTGGAAAAGAAATAAAATAAAAACAAAAAATAAAACAAGTGGGGTAAATGATTGAATAGGAAATTAAAAACATCCCATAAACTCACAAAACACAAGCATAAAAAATAAATAGATTGGAAAGAGGTAAAGAGAAGGGAAGAAGGCAACAAATGAAAGAAAGTGGGAAAAAAACTAAGGCACAACCATGAAATTAAAAATACAAAAAGAAAATGTGTATATATACACATATAAATTGTACGAATTTGGTTTAGGCCAAAATTCACCCAAGAACTAAAGAACTCAACACAAGAACATAGTAGACTAAAATAGAGAGAGTATGATCAGAATGATGATATTCATTTAATATGACAGCTTAGCCAATTTGAGAGTACACAAGGAGTGCCTATATATAAAGGCCTCATGAGAGCTTCTATAATGCATAGAAGTCAACATTATGATATGTCATACAACTAGGCACATGTCCACTAGATATGGGTTATCATCCATTGAGCATAGGATTAAGTGCGATGATGTGAAGACAAGCCTACAATGGTGTAGCATGCAAATTAGTGGTGTAGACAACATGTGCTAAATGAGGAGTGTGGATAACTGTGTTTTCAACATGAAAACTCAGTGAATGATGCATACTCTTATGTTGTAGACACCATGTGCATAATTAGAGTTGTGTAACTCAATGAGAGTACACAAACTCCTAAGTGTCTCACCTAAAATAATAATAAAATAAAGCAAAATAATTAAATAATGCATTAACCTAAGTAAACTTAAGTAAGTGTAATAAGTAAATACTTATTTACACCAACACCCCCCCTTAACTGAAACTTAGGGGAATTCCCTTAAGCTTACAAAATCTAGGATGCAATGCAAAATGGGTCTTGGCTACATGTTAGGTACCCATGTACATAATGGAAATGCAATCTCCCATAAAGTGGGGAAAGAGGGAAAGCCTCATGGGAAAAACCCTCCCCCCAAAAGAGAGATAAATAGGGATGCATGGTTGGATGGAATAATCAAGACCCCCCCATTACGAAATACATCTAGTATATACATAAGAGAACGATGAGTAGAGGAAGAGAGATAGGATAGGCTCCCCCCCCCCCCAAAAGAAGAATGTCAAACAGTGACTGCTTCGATGTAGAAGCTGATCCAAGACTGTAGAATGGTGTTCATCCCCTTAGGAAGAAATAATGTCAAGAGTACAAATGAGATGCTTCCGCTATGTGTGAAAAGAATCCCATGGATAAGTGATGTCTCTAAAACTTGCTCAATTGACTGAAGAACATGTCCCAAAGAATTGTATATCTCTACAACTGATGAAGAACTCTGCAGCAACTACTAATCATAAGTATCCACAATCACTTCAACCTATGAGGATTAATCATGTAGATAATGAAAAAGAGAGTCTAATGGAGCCCTCGTGACAATTGAAGAAGATAATTCTACATCAAGAAGAAGAGGCAGATCATCAATACTGTCTCCCAAATCTATCACTGAACCTATATCTAGAAGACTAGATATACCCTGTTGTTCTGGACCTATCACTGTGGCAATGTATGCATGCATATTGAATTGATGAAGTGACCTCTCACTACAACTATTGATAGATCCCCTCATGTCTAAATCTATTGAAGCACTATCACTAAAATCACTATTAGTTTCCATATTGTATGATATGTGAAGAGGAGTAGAGGACAAGCTGCGTGAACTTTCCTCAAAATGTACATCCTTCTCCACAAATATCTGATGTGTCTCAGGATCTAGAAGTCTATATGCCTTCACACTATCTTCATAACCAATGAAGGTACAAGGTCAAGATAGCTATGGTTTGCATCCCCTGTAAGATCTATTTGCCCATGCAGAACAATCAAAGACTCTAAAGTGTGTCACAATAGGTTTTCTACTACACCATGCCTCAAAAGGAGTTTTTCCATCTAAACCTAGATGAGGAGAATGATTAAGAATGTGAGTGGCACTGGAGATTTCTTCGACTTCTAATGATGGATCTAGAGACTTGGCATGAATCATGCAACTTGCCATAGACTTAAGAGTTTGGATCCTCAATGTTGCAACATCTATCTTATGTGAACTAAATGTTGATGGAGTCTAAAGATCAATGCCCTCATGTCTACAAAAGTCCATAAGGCTTCTATTCACATACATGCTACCATTCTCCATGTGGAGTACTTTGATGGCCTTTCTAGATTTTTGTTCTACATGAGCCTTGAAGGCTAGAAATGTGTCCAACACTTCATTCTTGTTATGCAAAAAGTAGACCCAAGTGAACCTTGAAAAGTCATCAACAAAAGTGAGTATGTAGTGACCCTAGTTAAAAGCAAAAGGACCTGCTAATACCATGTGAACCATCTGTAGAATACATGTTGCTTGTGAAGAATGCCCTCTTTGTAACTTCCCCTTTGGATGCATATCCACTAAATCTATTGAACATTCACCCTTAGAAAAGTTGATTTGAGGTAGACCTTTCACCATTCGATATGTGCAAAGTTGTTGAACGTAGCCAAAGTCAAGATGACCATACTGCTCACACCATAATTGCATGTTTGAATTGGATTGTGATAAAAAGGCCTTTGAAGGAGACTTGGGTACAAAATGAGAGAAAGAGTACAACCTTTTTTTATGATTCACTTTCCCCACTACAACCAAGGAATCATCTTTAAGATGGTGCACTTTTACTGAGTCTGGAAGGAACTCAACTCTATGTCCATCTCCAAGGTGAGTGATTTGGTAGATTTAAGGGAGATTTGAACTTAGGTTTGGAACATAGAGAACCTCTTGAAACTCTCCATTTTCCATCTCCCCGTTTCTTTTCCTTCAACTTCCATTTTTCTATCATCTCTCATGAAGATGTGTGTTACATTTGAGTCATTCAATGAAGAAAAATCCTCCTTTGAAGAACCCATGTGATATGAGGCACCTGAGTGAAATATACATTCCTTTAAAGAGTTTGAATTTTTCATGAGTGTTTTCCCTTTGCCCTCTGAATCTTAAGAAGACCCTTTATCCTTATAAGCATTAGGCAATGAAACATTATGTTTCTTCATGATGTTGGTTAATTCATCAATCTTTTTGAGATAACACTCATGCTCTTCATGACCCAATTTCTTGCAATAACTACACTTCTTCTTCTCCTCATTGTTGTTGTCCCCTTCTTATTGGAATTTGAGGACTTGCCTTGTTGATTGGATTGTGGTGTTGTCTTTTCTGCATCCTCAAATTTTTCCTTCTTCTATTTCTTCTTACCCTTTCGTTTATTTGAAGATTTTCTAGCTAAATTTTGAGAACCCTCATTGGCCACCAATGCTTTGGACAGAGGTGATTTGAGAATCCCCATTGATTTCAACTTCTTTTCTTCATCATCCAATAGTTTAGCATATTTGTCAAAAGTGACTTTCTTGTAGGCAGACCCTAAGTAGTCTTTGAGGTGTTAAAAGAAGATACAAATGTGGAATACTCCAATGGCAGCTTGTTATGTATGAGATAAATTAGTCTATCATCTTTTATAGAACTCCCACAATCAGTAAGCTTAGTCCTTAGCTCATTCACCTTGATGATGAAATCCTGTATTGAGTCATACAACTTAGGATCTAAAGAGGCAAGCTCATCTTCAATTTTGAACACAACCTCTTTAGACACTTTACCATAAAGGCTTTCAAGGGTATCCCAAGCTTCCTTGGATGAAGTACACTTCTTGATTTGATACATGATCTTATCATCTACCCATGAAAAAATATCACCTAGGGCTTTTCTATCCATTGCTACCAAATTAGAAATTTTACTTGCTGATACATTATCACCTACTAGTTTAGGAAGAGTACCACTTACATATTATGAAACTCCATTATACATTAAGTGATACAACATTTTGATTGACCACAAAGCATAGTTATGAGGAGTTAATTTAGGAAACTTAAAGTTGCCCATAATGCAGAAAATGAAAGAAATTTGTAGAAAGGAGAGAACACAACACCAAGAACACCCCCCCTTTTCACTAAATCAAGAAACCCTCCCAAAATAGATGCTTTGGGAACTTTATTAGTAGTGCAATTACAATGGGCCACCAACCAATTTTGGCCTTTGTGGACTTTTATTTTTTCTTGTTACAACTTCTTAATAGAGTACAAATCTAAAACTTTACAATGTGCTACAATTCTAAAGCATTACAAAGCAAAGAAAGGCCCTATTGCTGAAAGTGACAATTTTATCCACACAACACTACAATTTGATGCTAGATCTGGAAAGTAGACAAAAAAATAACACACCTTCAAAAAAAATAGAACCTGTTTTCAACTCCAGATGTGTCCATATGAAGTGTTTGAAGTTGCAAAATGTAGGATTATCCAAGTATAGTTGCCAAAAAATACAATTTTTGAACAATCCTTACACAAAAAATAGAAAATAGCTACACCACTAAAAAAATTTAAAAAATTCTACCCAATTTCAAAAAAAATTGCACCCAATTTGGAGTTTGGATGTGCAAGTTATGGCCTCCCAAAGTTGAACTGCAAAATCCAAAATTAATCTGAAGAGGGGTTGCACTAGAAAAAGATAGGGTTAAATTTGATGGTCATACAACCATCACAGTAGTTAAAATTCTCTCAAAAATGATGTCTAGATGGGCATCAAATTTAATCTCACTAAATGATAGCATCAACAAAAATTCGGGCCCTTGGATGACATGGTAGCTAATGTGGAATCCCATACTATACAGATATGCATGGATCATACCAAAAAATCTGATGTGGCTAGTTGGGATGGATACCAAATCATAGGTATGGAATGTTGACATAGATGATGACATGGCCAGCTAGGCAGATGATGTAGTGGATAGCATGGATGTTGTCTCAGCAGGTTTGTCCGCGTGTCAGCATCATGATATATCATACAACCAGACACATGTCCACTAGATATGGGTTATCCTCCATTGAGCATGGGATTAAGTGTGATGATGTGAGGATAAGCCTACAATGGTATAGCACACAAATTAGTGATGTAGACAACATGTGCTAAATGAGGAGTGCAGATAAGTGTGTTGTCAACATGACAACTTAGTGAATGATGCATACTCCTATGTTGTAGACACCATGTTCATAATTAGAGTTGCATAACTTAATGAGAGTACACAAAATCCTAAGTGTCTCACCTAAAATAATAATAAAATAAAGAAAAGTAATTAAATAATTCATTAACCTAAGTAAACTTAAGTAAGTGTAATAAGTAAATACTTATTTACACCAACATAAATATATATGTAATCATATTTATTAAATCTATGAATATAACCATGCATATATATGTCTATGTATGTCCATATATATATATATACATATATATATATATACATATATATATATGTATATACATATATGTATATATATATATATATGTATATATATATATATATGTATATACATACATATGTATATATATATATGTATATATATACATATGTATATATATATATATATATGTATATATATATCTATATATATGTATAGATATATATCTATATATATACATATATATATAGACATATATATATATATATATATCTATATATATATGTATATATATATGTATATATATATGTATATATATGTCTATATATATGTATATATATATGTATATATGTCTATGTGTATATATATATGTCTATGTATGTCTATATATAAAAATAAACATATAGGCACGCACGCATGTACACACACACATACACATGCCTCTATAAGCAATCTATAGGCATATGAATGCACCATATTAACCAAGGAAAACCTAAGTAAAGGGAACAAATTCATAAATATGAGAATATATATAAGAGAATAAAAATGAATATATAAGAGTATAAATATACAAATATATTAATAAGAAAATATAGGAGAACAACAAAAATAGGAAATAATAAAAATCACCAAAAAGGATGAAAGAAAGAGCAAGAGCCAAAGAAACAACACCTCAAACCAAGACCCTAGCACAAGAAATACAACATACCAATGACATTGAAAAGAAATGAACCGAGCCATGACACAAAGAGTGATGAGAATAGAGTAAGAGGGACCAAAGAGACCCTAAAAGAGCCATCACCCTAGTGGAAGGGGAGCACAACCACCCAATTAATGGGATACAGAAAAGAGCAAGCCTAATAGGATGAATAAGAGGGAAGACCAGAGAGTGAATTAATGATCAAGATGATTATAAGAAGTTAACATAGGCTGCCATGAGGGGTTGAGGATCCAACCATTGTCATGATTGAGGAAAAATCAAATTCCTGTGTTAAGGACTCAACCCACTTTTTCCAATTCATTAAGGATTTTCTTCTAGAGAGTAATGACATTTTAGTTAGCTTTGATGTGGTCTCTCTCTTCACAAAAGTCCCAATCTTGATTCTATTGAGATCATGAAGCATAAGACTAATGGGGAGATTGTTGGTTTAGTGGAGTTGTGCCTCAGATCCCCTTTTTTATCCTTCCAAGGTGTCTTCTTTGAGCAAGTGGATGGAGTAGCCATGGGTTCACCTCTCTCCCCTATTATTGCCAACCACTACATGGATCATTTTGAAGAGTTATCCCTTCAATCTTTCCCCCTTAAGCCCAATAGGTGGAAATGTTATGAGGATGACACTAACATATGTTGTCCTCATGGTTTGGACAAATTAGAAGAATTCCACTAGCACATCAACAACATATTGTTCCTTCACCAAGGAGATTGAATTAGATAATCAATTTCCTTTTCTTGATGTTCTTATCATCAAGAAACTTGATGGCTGCCTTGGTCACCAAGTGTTTCAAAAGGCAACCCATATAGAGTTGTACACCCATTCTTCCTCCCACCACCATCCTAGTCAAAAAGTGGGCATTCTCAAGACCCTTTCTTTAAGAGCCCATAGAATATGTGATGGTGATTTTTCAAATCTTGAACTTAATCATCTCTACCAAGTTTTCAGGCTTAATGGCTATTCTTCGAGGCAAATATCCAAGGCCCTCAAGCAAGATGAGTCCTTCCATCTTTCCTTCTCTAATCCCAACCCCTCCCTTGCCCCATGTATTTTGAATGCCTCCCTTCCTTTTTGTGGAAGGCATTTCCAAAAAATTGCCAAGATCTTGTCTAGAAAAGACTTGCATATAGCTTTCAAACCAATTTCTAAGATCAAGAACCATGTCCCTCCCATCAAAGACTCTAGAGATGTTTATTCCAACTCAGGAGTCTACAAAGTGTTGTGCTTTCGTGGCACACCTTATATTAGGGAAATAGGTCACTCTTTCCACACCTAGATCAAAGAGCATGCTACTAATATTAGACATGATAGGGTTTGCAAATTGGCCCTAGCTAAGCATTCCCACTTGACCAAACATCACTTTTTTTTGAAAAATATGCAAATCCTTTCCAAAGACAATAATTTTTTAAAAGAAAGCTGAAGGAAGCCATTGAAACCAATAACCACCCCATCTCATGAAAATGGTTGGATCTTCAACCCAATCATGGAAACCTATGTTAACTTCTCAGAATTATCTTGATCATTAATTCACTCCTTAGTCTTCCCTCTTGTTGATCCTATTAGGCTCACTCTTTTTTTTATCCCTTTTTTTGGGTGGTTGTGCTACCATTCCACTAGGGTGATGGTTCTTTTAGGGTCTCTTTGGTCCCTCTTGCTCTATTCTTGTTGCTCTCTATGTCGTGGCTTGGTTCATTTCTTTTGAGTGTTGTTGGTGTGTTGTGTTTCTTGCATGAGGGTCTAGGTAAGAGGTGTTCTTTCTTTGGTTCTTGCTCTCACTTTCATCCTTTTTGGTGTTCTCCTAGATTTTCTTATTAATATATTTTTATATTTATACTCTTATATATTCATTTTTAATCTCATATATATATATATATATTCCCATATTTATACACATATATAGATATATGTATATACATGTATATATGTATTGATGCAGGAGCATCCAGAGGTATAAGGGCAATCCTGTGTCACCCAAAAAAAATTGTACTTAGACTTACTTTCTATTTGATGTGTTTTCATTTTTGGATACCCATTTGGGTCAAATGAAGGTTCCAACTCTCACAGTTCCACTATCAGTGTGTTTGAAAATCCAAAAAAAAAATAGGAGCATGTATTTGGGCCATAATTTTGGTAAACTAGAAGGTGTGAATTGGCCAGATAAATGTAATCATGATTTAGAGCATTCCAAAAAAAGAATCAGGTCAATAGGCCCCACGGTTTGAAAGTTATTGCAGTTTTTTGGGTTTTAGAGACCTCCTAAGAATTCTTCAAAGTCAAGTTTGGGGCATTAAATGACCTCAAAAAGGGTCAAAAAATGGGGGATGAGTGAAGCTGGTCCATAGGGCTATAGAGTGCTTCGAGAGCTTTCCAAAAATGTAAATGGTTCATCAATCGAAGCTACGATTCAAAAGTTATGCCTCCCTGAAGTTCGATTACTGTTTCTGGATTCTTCTAGATTTGCATTGACTTCTAACGCAGCTTCTAGAACCTTCTATTTTGTTGGTGGATGCCTACTAGCACTTTCTAGAATGTACTCCTAGTCCTTAACCCTCTAGAGTCTATTTAAGGAGATTTTTGGCATTGTAAAAGGCAGTTTGGAGTGGAGTTTGAGAGGAGGTACTGAAAGGAGAAATTATCTCCAGATTTATGCTATTGTAAGCCCTTAGGGCATGTTCTGAAGTTTTTTTTCTCTATACTATTTGTAATAGCTTATTTTCTCAGTTAATCTAATTTTCCCTTTCTATTTTGTCCATTTTTTTCTTGGGTTGTGTCACCATCAAGTGGTATCAGAGTTGGTTTTCCTGAGTGTTTAGATAGAACACCGACTGTGATGTAGTTTGCACTAGGACTGTGTGGTTGTGGATTTGAGTTAAGAAGATGCCTCCATGAAGAGAGTATGGTGGAAGGGCTAGAGCTATAAATCCTAAGGAGGTTAGAGCCCTCCAAAGGCAGGTACAGGCATTGCAAGAGGAGCTCCGTAGAGGAGCAAATGTTGCCGCAGGTGACGACAGTGAGGATGACAATGAAGAAGAAGAAATGGGACCAGAAAGGGAACTTGATGGGGAAGTTTTGAATCTTGTAGAGGAAAGGATTTTTAGGGAAATTGCTAAGTTTGGGAAAAGACCTACAATTGAAGTGGGTGTATTTTCAGGAAATCTGAAACTAGATGAGTTGATCGATTGGATCAATGAACTAGAAGAATACTTTGAGTATGAGGACATCAGGGACCCAGATAGGGTTAAGTTTGCAAAGACCAAACTGAAAGGCCATGCCAAAATTTGGTGGCAAGAGGTTCAATTAGAAATAAAAAAAAGAGGAAAGGAGAAGATCACAAGATGGGATCGCATGGTGGACAAATTGAAGAAGCAATTCATTCTTGTGGACTACAAGCTTGGTCTGTTTAAGAAGATGCATGGGTTAAAGCAAGCAGGAAGATCAGTCCAAGAATATACAGAGGAGTTTTACTGACTCTTGATTAGAGCAGGGCATGTAGAAGAAAATAAGGAGAAGGTTGCTCATTATATCAGTAGGTTGCGACCTAACATCCAGGAGGAATTAAGTCTGGTAAGAATGACCAGGGTTGAAGAGGCATACCCATTTGCCCTACGAGTTGAAGAGAAGTTGAATAAAAGGTTTGAAGGAAGACAAAGAGGGTGTGGTCAAGGAGGAAGGGGAAGTGGTAGATCATCTGGAGGTTGTAATGAAACCCAAAAGAAAAATGAAGATGTGGGTACTAGCAGGAACCAAAGGAATGAGGGTTTCAACCACTCCCATGATCAAGACTTTGGTAATCAAAGAGGAAGAGGTAGAGGACATGGAAAAGGAAGAGGAGGCTTCTGTGGTACCTATTTCCATTGCAATGAAGAAGGTCATCATGCCTTTGAATGCCCTCAATGACAAGGAAGGACAGATAGGAGAGCTGAGGGCCAAGCTAGGGTTGCTCATGTGGATGAGGATGCACAATCATCACATTCAGAGGATGTAGAAAGAGGAGAGACCTTGGTAAATGAAAGAGTCCTACTAAGTGGTGAGATTGAACTAGGACAATGGAGGAGTTTGTTTCGTACCAGATGCAAGTGTGAGGATAAATTTTGTGACGTGATCATTGATGGTGGTAGCACTGATAACTTGGTATCAAAAGAGATGGTCTCTAAGCTAAATCTCAAGAGGGAGAAACATCCACAACCCTATTGGATTGCTTGGGTAAAAGATGATCATAAGGTCCTGGTAAGTGAACAATGTTTAGTAAAATTCAAAATTGGGAGTTACCATGATGAAGTTCTCTATGATGTTATTTCGATGGATGTTTTCCATCTATTGTTGGGTAGACCATGGCACTTTGATAGACATGCAGTGCATGATGGACCTGCAAACACATACTCTCTCACAAAGGATGGAGTTCACCATAAATTGAAGCCCATGAAAAAGGAAGATGAAAAGGTATGTAGCAATGCTACGATTTTTCTTGTTGATGGAAGGAAGTTTTTAGATGGCATGAAACATCAGCATGTGTGCTATGCTTTGATTCCTACGAAAGATAAAGAAGGTAGTAGTGAAATACCACTTGAAGTTTCAGATTTGCTAGGGAAGTTTGGAGATATTATCTCTGATAATGTTCCAGATGGATTGCCACCAGTAAGGAAAATAAGTCATTAGATAGATCTGATTCCAAGAGCTAGTTTTCCTAACAAGGCTGCCCACGGGATGACTCCTACTGAAATAGAGGAGCTAAATAGATAGGTTTAGGAGTTATTGAGGAAGGGCTTGATTTGAGAGAGCCTAAGTCCATGTGCAGTACCTACAGTACTTGCACCTAATAAGGATGGAGAGTGGAGGATGTGTACAGATTCTTGAGCTATAAATAGGATCACCATCAAGTACCGATTTCCTTTGCCAAGGATGGATGATATTATGGACTACTTGAGTGGAGCTCAGTACTTCACAAAGATAGATCTAAAGAGTGGTTATCACCAGATACAGATTTGAGAAGGAGATGAGTGGAAAACAACCTTCAAGACCAAGGAAGGTCTTTATGAGTGGTTAGTCATGCCCTTTGGATTGACGAACGCCCCAAGCACCTTCATGTGGCTCATGAATGAGGTACTTAAGAAGTTCTTGGGAAAATTTGTTACTGTCTATTTGGATGATATTTTAATTTTCAGCAAGACTTTGGAAGAACATTTATTGCATATTCGTAGTGTCCTTGAAAGGCTAAGGGAAGAGAAACTGTTAATTAATCTGAAGAAGTGTAACTTTGCAAAAAGGGAGTTAGTCTATTTGGGGTTTGTTATATCACCTGAAGGTCTCAAAATGGATCCGAAGAAGGTAAAAGCTATCTTAGAATGGCCTACTCCAAGGTCTGCTACTGAGGTAAGATCATTTCATGGTTTGGTTAGTTTTTATAGGAAGTTTATTAAGAATTTCAGTGGCATATGTGCACCCCTAACTAATACAATAAGAGGGGATAGAAAAGAGTTCAAATGGATTGCAGCAACTGCAAGAAGTTTTGAATTGCTGAAGAAGAAGGTGACAGAACAGCCTGTGTTGGCACTTCTAGATTTTAGAAAGGTTTTCCAGGTGGATTGTGATGCTAGTGGCAGTGCTATTGGGGCTGTATTAAGCCAAGAAGGTAAGCCTATTGCATATTTTAGTGAAAAATTGAATGATGCAAAGAACAAGTATTTTGTTTATGATCAAGAGTTCTATGCAATAGTTCAGGCCTTAAAGAAATGGAGGCATTATTTACTGCCAAAGGAATTTGTTTTGTATACTGATCATCAAACATTACAGTACCTAAATAGCCAAGGTAAATTGAATCAGAGGCATATGAAGTGGGTAGAGTTCTTGCAGAGCTATACATTTGTGTTGAAGCATAGAAGTGGAAAATCTAACAGGGTTGCAGATGCACTAAGTAGGAGACAGTTGTTGCTTACAGTAATGCAGGTTGAAGTAGTTGGGTTTGATGAACTCAAGAATTTTTTACCCTGAGGATCCTGATTTTGATGAAGCCTGGAAAGCTTGTAAAGAACCTGTTGCTATAGATAGAACCAAGTGGTTAGACTATTTGATTCAGGATGGTATGTTGTTCAAAGGTAGTCAATTGTGCATTCCAAGGAGTTCCATGAGGGAAAATATAATTAAGGAGAAACACAGTGGAGGGATGGCAGGACATTTTGGTCAAGATAAGACCATTTCCATTCTTAGAGAACATTATTTTTGGCCTCAAATTTCACAGGATGTGAAGAAGTTTGTACAGATTTGCCAGGTTTGTCAAGTTGCCAAGGGGTTTAGTCACAATACTGGCCTATATCAGCCATTGCCTGTTCCATCAAGGCCGTGGGAGGACATAAGTATGGATTTTTTTCTTAGATTGCAAAGGACATAAAGGGGTAATGACTCAGTATTTGTGGTGGTTGATAGGTTCTACAAAATGGTACATTTCATTCCATGCCACAAAACTCATGATGCTGTCCATATTGCAGACTTGTTTCTCAAAGAGGTGGTAAGACTACATGGTCTTCCAAGGAGTATAGTTTCTGATAGAGATACTAAATTTGTGGGGTATTTTTGGAGGACATTGTGGAAAAAGTTGAGAACAGACTTGAAATTCAGTTCCACGCATCACCCACAAACTGACAGCTAAACAGAAGTGGTAAACAGGAGTCTGGGTAATTTGCTGAGATGTTTAGTTGGGGATAAGCCCAAGGGATGGGATTTGATTCTACCACAGGTAGAGTTTTCTTATAATAACTCTATAAATAGGAGTACTGGAAAATCACCATTCCAAATTGTATATGGGAGTAGCCTAAGGATTGCACCAAAGCTAAGGAAGATAGAACAAGTGGAGAGGACAAGTGCTGAAGTTGAGGAATTTGCTGAACATATCAAGTGTCTACATGAGGAGGTTCAAGCACACATTACCAAGATGAATCAAGAGTATAAAGCTAGGGCTGATCAAAGGAGAAGCCATAAGGAATTCCAAGTAGGAGATTTAGTAACGGTGCACTTACAAAAGGAAAGATTTCCACCCAGTACTTACAACAAGCTGAAAATGAAGAAATTTGGCCCCTACAAAATTTTGAAGAAACATGACTCAGGAAATGCATATGAGGTGGAGCTACCAGAAGGTATTCACATTTCTCCCATCTTCAACATTGCAGATTTAACAGAGTATCATGATGATGGTGCAGATGAGGAGCTAGTTTTAGAGCCATGTCCAATTCCTGCTTCTAAGAAGGAGGAGATAGAAGACATTCTAGATCATCTTGTGGGTAGGAGTACTAGAAATAGGTAGTATGAAGAGTATTTGGTGAAGTGGAAAGGATGATTGATTGAGGACTCAACTTTGATTTCAGTAGCTGAGGTTTCCCATTTGGGATTTCCTCTACCATTTATAAAGTGACAGGGTTACTTTTCAAACTACCCTGGGTGTCTGATGCAGGAGCATCCAGAGGTATAAGGGCAATCCTGTGTCACCCAAAAAAAAATGTACTTAGACTTAGTTTCTATTTGATGTGTTTTCATTTTTGGATACCCATTTGGGTCAAATAAAGGTTCCAACTCTCACAGTTCCACTATCAGTGCATTTGAAAATCCCAAAAAAATAGGAGCATGAATTTGGGCCATCATTTTGGTAAACTAGAAGGTGTGAATTGGCCAGATGAATGTAATCATGATTTAGAGCATTCCAAAAAAAGAATCAGGTCAATAGGCCCCATGGTTTGAAAGTTATTGCTATTTTTTGAGTTTTGGAGACCTCCTAAGAATGCTTCAAAGTCAGGTTTGGGGAATTAAATGACCTCGAAAAGGGTCAAAAAATGGGGGACAAGAGAAGCTGGTCCATAGGGCTATAGAGCGCTTTGAGATCTTTCCAAAAATGTAAACAATTCATCAACCGGAGCCATGGTTCAAAAGTTATGCCTCTTGGAAGTTTGGTTACTATTTTTGGATTCTTCTAGATTTGCACCGACTTCTAATGCAGCTTCTGGAACCTTCTATTTTGTCGATGGATGCCTACTAGCACTTTCTAGAATGTACTCCTAGTCCTTAACCCTCCGGGGTCTATTTAAGGAGATTTCTGGCATTGTAAAAGGTAGTTCAGAGTGGTGTTTGAGAGGAGGTACTGAAAGGAGAAATTATCTCCAGATTTATGCTATTGTAAGCCCTTAGGGCATGTTCTGAAGTTTATTTTCTCTGTACTATTTGTAATAGCTTATTTTCTCAGTTAATATAACTTTCCCTTTCTATTGTGTCCATTTTGTTCTTGGGTTGTGTCACCACCATGTATAGATATATATATACAGACATATACAAATATGGATATATACATATATACATGCATATACATACATACATACATACATGAACATATACTAACTATAAGAGATGGGCATATGATGTCAATCCTATATTTTTTATTTTATTATTTTCATTTTGTATTTTGTATTTTTTGTGTTTTGTGCTTATTGAGATATTTGTTCCCTTTATTTAGGTTTTCCTTGGTTAATATAGGTGCATTCATATGCCTATAGATTTCTTATAGAGGCATGTACATTTGTTCGAGATAGATGTAGATACACGCACACACACACACACACATTTAGGTATATATATGGCTATGTTTATTTTTATATATAGACATACATAGACATATATATGGACATACATAGACATATATGCATACATATATTCATAGATGTAATAATTATGATTGCATATATATTTATGTGTGTACATGCATATACATATACACACACACACACACACATATATATATATATATATATATATATATATATATATATATATATATATATATATATACACACACACACACACACACACACACATTTATATACATATATGTATATATGTATATATACACATTCTCTTTTTGTATTTTTCATTTCATGGGTGTGCCTTAGTATTTTTCTCTCTTTCTTTTATTTTATGCCTTGTTCCCTTCTCTTTACCTCTTTCCAATCTATTTATTTTATATTCTTGTGTTTTATGAGTTTATGGGATGTTTTTAATTTCCTATTCAATCATTTACCCCACTTGTTTTATTTTTGGGCTTTATTTTTTTGTTTTTCCAAATTCTAGTTTCTTTCAACCCTTGGCTTGTGTGTAACCCACTCTTTCCATAGTCCTTTATCTTTTGAGCTTGTCCCCATCTATAGCTCACTTGGTCTTGTACCTCTTGCTCTCTCATCCCAATGATTAATCATGTAGTATGATTTGAAATGTTGATTGTAAAAAATTGAACACAATCTAATCTAGAAATCATACCAATAATTTCAATGGATTGTGGAAATCTAATATCTCTGAAAAAATGACAATTGTCTGGCTTTCATACCACTTGTTAGGATTAACCTCAGATAGGAATAATAGTTACATGGAAATATAACCAATTCTAAATCACATAAAAGAAAAAAAAGACACCAAGATTTAATGTGGTTCACCCAATCCCTAGGCTATGTCCACCAAAAATAAGTCCAATATTATTATTATCTAGTGATTACAATTCACAATTTATTATAGCTCAATAACACCATAAGAAGCTGCAATGTCACTATTATATTATGAAATCCCTAACCTTAAGCCTTTTTATAAAAACTTTTTCCATAGGGGTGTTGCCCCTTGACCCTATCTTGGGGGCTCTACCCCCAAACCCTCATAGAAATAATATGGGAATAAAACCACACTGAATAAACCTATGAGTTTGATTAGGCTTCACATCACAATATCACATAATTTATTTATGGATGTGATCCCCATATTCAAATCTTCTACTACTCTTCTCTTCCTATTGATCAACCAATTGTATAGGTCTTCAAGAATTTTATTTAGAATGCTATCAAATCTCTTATTCCTCATAATCATATTTCTTATTATAGCATTTTCTAATTGCCTCATATCCATACTACTATACATGCTATAAAATTTATTCAACTTAACAAAATTATCATAATTTATAATCTACATGTTTAAATTCTCTACCTTTGGTTTCCATGCCTTCTTGCCTATGGCTATCTTAGCTTCCTACACATCTTACTCAACATGTTTATCTTCATCATCATCTAAACTTTTAGAACTACTCACTTGCATGGTTTTCCTCCTTTTTCTAGGCCCACTTCTGATATGTTGTACTCTTTTATTCACTTAAGGTATAGGCTCTTGATTAAGCTTCACTAGTCTTGCTAGCTTCCTCTACATAGTAGATGCTTCCACCTTTGACTTTCTTCTTTCTTGCTCATAACTTATGCTTATAGGTTACACTTGTAGAACTATTGCATATGGTGCAATGGGAGGTTGTGCACATGGTTGTGCCACTGTTACTCCTTTTGGAGGTCCCATTATTGCAATAGGTGTTGTTGCTAACAATTTAGACTACCCACTAGCCTTCATCTCTAGTGTAATTCCCTTTAACTCATTGAAATATTGCCTAGTCATGGCAGATTCCTTAAGGATAGAATCTATTTCTTTCTCTACTTTCTTCTTGCTCTCCTTACTATGGAAATTAGGCTCTATAATCATTAATATTTCATCATATGTTCTCCATCTACAACATTCTGTGTCTTGCTCAGACTGGAGTGTGATCTGTGCATACCATTCAATTAGTTTAATGCTCATCTCATAGCCCATAGACTCAATGAATTTAACTCTAGGTATCTCTTCTTCCATGTAGGTGTTTTTAATTTCCACCATGAAGCACAAATCATCCTTATAGTTCTCTACCATAAAGGGATGTATCCTATACCTCAATTTCATCTCAGACTAGAAATTCTTCAGCATCCTATCAATATCAATGTCTCTAACATTCTTAGGTTTTGATCTATAGCTTTGAGTTACAATCTTCATTGTGCACCCACTACCATCCCAATTTATCACTCTGAGAAAATTCCTTGTGACAAAGAAGAGCAAATGAATCAATAGGAACCTAAATCTAAATACTACACTCTTTATTTTCTTTATCTTTGCAATATTGTCCCATAGCTGCACTCTAACAATGTCACACAAATGATTTTTTCTCCTTTCAATGACCATCACATATGTTAAATGAAGGAATCTAACTAGCATAGATATTACCCTTGATCCATTACTTAACTTGTACCCTAATATTTTGGTCAATAATTTGACAACTTTATCTTGAATAGGATCAAACCTCATATTCCTTCCGTCAAACTTTATTTTTAGGTTTTTCTCCACTATTTTCTTGATGCTTTTCTCATTACTAGGATTACAACCTTCATTGCTAAATCATGTGACCTTATGGATTAGGTTATTGTCAATGAAAATATATGCATCACCTAGCTAGAACATATCATCATGTACTATACTCAATATAATTTGGGTCCAATCATGATTATTGAATTCTATCTACAACATTTACTTCCCCAAATTCAAATCTTCAAGGTGCACATACTTAGAGTTTAGGGATAATCCATTATTACACATGAGTCCTAAGTCCTTGTGAATCTCCTCATCACCTGTACTCTCAATTTTAGAATGTATATAACTCCTTATATCTTCTACATGTAAACATTTTTTAAAAATTTCAAAAATACACCTACAAGATCATCTAGTAAAGAAACAAATGGATTTTTCTTGAACTCATATCCTGGTCTATCACTAACATCATACACTCTTTGACTATCAATTCCTTTATAACTATAAATACTTCAAGAAACTAGATTCAATAATCTATAAATGTTGGAAGATTGGGAGGATTTTTGGAATATTGATTGGAAGCATGAATATTGATGATATTCCTATGGGGAGTATTACTATGATGATATTTACATTCATTAGAGTTTGTCATTGATGTCAACATAACAATTTCTTGTGGTATTTGACAAAAGAACAATGAAAATATCAAGTTGGTATGAATGATTAGTTGAGCATTATAACCACTCAAGGTTATGGGAGATAATTTTGAGTATTTGGTATATGCAATTAACATTAGAAGAAGAAAGGATAAGTCTAGAAGAAGTTATATAAGTTTTGGTGATGTTTGTTCTAAGATAGAATTTACAAGGGCATGTTTTGGTAATCTTGTTATATCTCTTAGCAAAGTTGATATCTTAAGGATTAAGGTTGAGGAAAAGGAGAAGACATGTTACTCATTATAATATTAAGTGTACATAAAGTTATTCAAGTTACAAGGTGGAAGATTAATCTTATCATGAAGAGTAATATGTTCTTAATGTGGTCCTATAATAATTAACTAAGAAGGACTAAAAATTAACCCAGAGAATTATTTTATGGACTTGATATAAAGGAATGAAATTTTCCTTTATCATGAAATAGTAAGAATGTGGATTGTGAATGTTTGATAAGTATTAGAGAGTGCAGAATACAAAGTTCAGCAAAGCAGTGAGGAAGTGAAGGAAACTTCATTGTTGAGGTTTTGCTAAGTGATCTAAGGCTTGGTATTTGGATCCAGGGTTCATAACCTGGTCTAAAAGGTCTAACAGTGATTGGTGTGGTTGACAAGATAGAGGAAAGAGAAAATGAAAGAGGAAGATACCAATAAATTACTTGTTTGAGCAGTGAGGTCTTCTTGTAGTTGAAATTGCATGTTTGGGCAATGGGCTCTTCTTGCATACATTATACTACAACTCCTAATAGGGTTGGAATCTCCTAATAGGGATTTAAAGTATCATAATAGAGACTCTATGTACTAAATGTTATAATAGAATCCTAATAGAGTCCATACTCTAATAAGGAATATTTATATTAGTACTTCCCACGAGGGTTTTCCCTTTGATCAAGAGTTTCCCTAGCCAACATATTTGGTGTAATTATCTATGAACATTTTATTATGGTTTCTATTTACTTTAGTAGAATAGTTAAGTTTTTTTAGAGAAAATAAATGTTTTAATTGTTGGATAATTGATTCACCCCTCACCAACACCCCCCCTTGTAGCTATCTTGGTGGACTATTGTTTCTAACAATTGGTATCAAAGCTTCAGGTCCTTGAAGATAAAGTTTAACAACTTTGGGAGATCCATGGCAAGCATGTTCAGGAAAGATAGTCCTAAATTTGATGGAGGAAATTTTGACACCTAGAAGATGGGGCTTCTTGGTAAGAGATCAGAATTGTATATAGATTTGAGCACTGAGTGTCTAGATAGAGACATAAGCAAAGATAAATTCAAATCTAAAGAAGACATGAAGATCAAGGAAGGTATTTGATTTGGTTATGAAAAGAGGAAAAGAAGGTACAAAAATTTTTTATTGTTGGATATGTAATGAGTTTGGTCATTATGCATCTACATGCCCTAAGAGACTAAGAAAAAATAGAAAGAGTTCAATTTTTGATGAAGATGAAGAATCTAAAGAAACTATGGAAAGATTCTTGAATGATTGTGAGCTTAGATTTTTTAGGAAAGAGGAAGTATTAGAAGAGATAGCCATGGTAACTATTGTTGATCTAGAGGATAACCATAAAAATGTGGAGGTTATCATTAATGATTTGTAGAATGGGAATCAAATTGAAGAACAAAGATCTCATTCTAGAATAGAATAAAGAGTTGAGTTGAAGACCCCTGAACAAAATGATATAGTAGAGAGAAGAAATAGGTCAGTAATAGAAGAAGTAAGAGCTATGTTAGTAGATAATGATGTATCCAAAACATTTTGGAGAGAAGTTGTGAATACAATAGTCTACACTATGAACAGAGTACAAGTCAGTAAAGATACAAACAAGAAACCTTATGAACTATGATTTGGTGACTCGCCTATAGTTAAGTATTTAAAATTTTTTGGGTGTAAGTGTTATATAAAAAGAGATGTTGATATTGGTAAGTTTGATGCCAAGAGTATGAAGGTATGTTTCTTGGTTATTCATTGAAAAACAAGGCTTATAGATGTTATAATCAGAGAACTAAGACTATTATGGAAATTGCAAATGTGAGAATTGATGAGAAATTTAGGATACAAGAGAGAATAGTTGATTACAATTTAGATGATGATGTTGTTACTAAGCCAAGGAATGATGAGGTATTTTTTGAGACTAACAATGATTTGCAAAATGAAGGAGAGCCAAGGAAAGGAAAAAGTTAAAAACATTCAATAGAGCCAAGAGTTGAGATACTAACTCCTACTTCAGGAAAAAATATGATAAAGAATCACCTATCTGAATAGATCATTGAAAGAAAAGACAAAGGTTTGATGACAAGAAGTAGAGTCAATGAAGAACTATTCTTCATATCTCAAGTTGAGCCTAAGAATGTAGATGAAGCATGCAAAGATAATTATTAGAAACAAGCTATGAAAGAGGAATTGGATAAGATAGTAAAGAATGAAACATGGGAATTGGTGCCTAGACCAGCAAACAAGAATGTGTTAGGAATCAAATGGCTATTCAAGAACAAGATGAACAAGCAAGGAGAAGTTGTAAGAAACAAACAAAGATTGGTATGTAAAGGTTACTTACAACAAGAAGGAATAGATTTTTTGGAAATATAAGAGGAGTAACTGAGAGGGGAGGGGTGAATTAGTTACTACCAAAATAAATCCTAGATCCCTTATGTAGTGCCTGCCCTCGTTCACATCTTTTTTGGACATTGTTGTTGTTATTATCAGACTATGATGGACTAGTTTTATGTTGATGGATTAGTGGTATTGTTTTGAGACTATCAGACATTATGTTATGGATTCAGAGGTTATGTGGTGAGATCATTTAGACTTTACATTCCATGCATACATGATGATCATTATATTGTTTTCAGCTATTGTTGATGATTAGTTGATGGTTATTATCTCATGTGTTTTATTATGGATACTTACCCCATACTTGCATGTGTATGGTGTGCATGTTTTCTTATTGTATGGCATTTCTAATGTGGTTAAGGAAGGGAGTCGTAGTCACCTGCTTAGTCAGAATCTACACGATGCACCACTTCCTGCCATTGTCTGTTTAGCTTAACATCATATATTGTATGTACATGCATGGTTTTTTTGTAGGTTGCAGGTACCGGGTATCGACTTCCCTGAATTGCCATGATGAGCATACCCTATTATACTATTTCAATGATAAGAGAAGGGAGATAAATTCTCAAGTCCAAATCCCAAACCCTTAAGCCAATTGTCCTAGTGAGGTAGGACAAGTATCTAGATATTTTACCCACCAAATGTATCGGATGACATAATTCATGATGTTTAACCCTTTAGACTAATTTTGTGTGATTTTCTCTATGATGGGTTTTCATGTTTATCTTGGAGGTCTATGGTGAATTTTCTATTAATTAAGTCTTAATAAATAGATTTAATTAATAAATTAATTATTTGATAAAATTAATATAAAATATCATGTTATTTGATATTTTGATTATAATTAATTAAATGTAAATTAATTGAGAAAAAAGAATTAAATAAAAGAGAATTAGAAATTAAAATTAATAATAATAATAAAATAATAATAATAAAAGTTATAAAAAAAAAATGGAAGTTATAAATATTTAATAGAAATTATATAAAAAGTGAATTGGAGTTATAAGCTTGCATGGGAGTTAACGCACTTTTCTATTTCTCAAGTGTCAACAACACGGGGGTTAGTGCATCAATTAAGCACATGGTGTCTACAACCCTATGGCTCATCTTGAAGGTTAGAAAAGACCCATGCTTAGTTGGTGACACCTTCTAGCTGTTTCTAGAAGCATTCTAGATGTTTCCTAAAAGCTCTTTATATTCAGGCATTCCTAGAAGCCTAGGGATAGCAGTTCGAGTGCAAATTGGAGCATTGGAGGACTCGAAAACTCTGAAGAAGGGAGGAGCTTGCTCTGCAGGTTTTCTGAGGAAGAACAATTTAGCATCAAAATCTGAGTAGATTCTTGCGATTTTACTTATGCTATTTCCGCATCATGCATTCCCTGTCTTCTTTGTGTCTTCCATATGTCTTCTGAGGAATTTCATATTTTATTGTGCATTCTCAATATGGGTAGATTAATTTATTTGAAAATTTTATATGCATAGATCTAAAAAGAACACGGGGCTAGGGTTGAGATTCATAGTCAAACCCATTAGATTAATTATTGGAAATTTTGGGAGATCAAAGGTTTATGGAGGAATTCTGAAAATTAAAGTTTGTATTGATATATTGTCAATTTGCTTACACACACACACACACACACACACACACACATATATATATATGCAATTTTATGTGTGTGTGTGTGCGCGCTCATATACTATGATATTTTTAATTCTGCATATATTTGTAAATACATACATACATACATACATACATACATACATACATACATATACATATATATATATATACCTTTATATATATATACATATATATGTATATATAATATATATTTGTTAAAAATCGGATAACATACCCATGGGTGAAAACATTTTAAGAAACATTTTAAACCAAATCGCAAATGGGAATCACGTAAGTGATTTAAAAAAATATATAAACATTTTATACATTGAGTCGGGGGTGGGGGGGGGATGAGACCTGCAGCCCCACTACGGTCACCCTGTGACCGCAGGCTCCTGCATACTGGCAGATGTGTTATATGAATATGTGTTTTATAAAGAACGTTTGCCATATTCGATTTTAATTGTTATTAAAATTTTTGGCATTAATTGAATTTGTTAATTCGATTTTGTTTAAGGGTAAAATAATTTATATATTCATATATGTATTTATATGTATGTATTTTAATATAAATATATATATATATATATATATATATATATATATATATATATATATATATATATATATATATATATATATATATATATATATATATATATATATATATATATATATATATATATAAGTATGTATATAATATGTAAATATGATTATTTGTTTTATAATTGTAAAATTGATAATTGATTTATATCAAAGGCTTGTGATTTAAATTAATTGTTTTATTAAGTATATTAAATATTGATTGTTAGACTGGTGGGGGACGTTTGGATTAAAATTATAACTAAAGAATGGATTTTGTATTCATTCAAAATGTAGCAATGTTCCTTCAAATTCTTTCTCTAAACTTGGAAACGTAAACTGAGACTTTTGGATTTAAATTCAAATTGTAAATTTAGCAAAACCAAAAAATGGGTTTGCATTGTGTATTCTTTATGCTATTGTTTTGGGTTTTGGGTTGACTATTGTTGACCAGTTATAGGACGTCTACTGGAGGCTTGGGGGTTATGTGATGGTGATGTCATGATGATGTTTTAATCTCGATCTTTATAAACCCAACCATGGTTATGTGATGGAATGTTCTATATATTGTTTGTGATTACTGATTGTTATAGTTGAGATTCTTATGTATGAGACACTTGACTTAACCATTATTTTTGGTCATTGATCAGTTATCCTTGGTTATTTTCTAGTCGCCATGTTGGGACTGTGATGTGGATTTATTCTTGATGATGTCATGTTGTGACATGTTTGACTCAACCATTTTTGGAGTCTTCGATCAGTATGATGAGATATATTTTGATTATTGAGAACCATTGGATACTTTTATTATCAGTGATACCTCAGTTGCCAATAGAGAGCTGTTGTGATCATGATTTTCTATGGATGTTTGCTCATGGAGATTTGATGCTTTTATGCATATTTGATGATTTTATTATGGATTATATTTTGTGATTTTGATATTTATGATTCCATGAGCATTAGGGTAGGATATCTGCATGTAGTGACGGGAAGTGGATTGCAATGAGGGCCGGGGCCCTAAGAGGCTGCCAGGGTAACTCATTGTAAGTTGGATTAATAAGTGATAACATTCACACCTAATACTAACTGAATGGACCTAGAAAGATAAGAGTTTTGTTCTTGCCCATACCTTGAGTGCTTGTACAAGCTAGGATGGGAGTAGTGAGAACACATGGTTGCGACCTTGCATTTCGTAGTATGCCTCATCAGTATGAGAGGATACTAGTGGCCGCATGAGATCAGTATGGACCCGTGGAGTTTAGCTAACTGCCAGGGTAACTTGTATGTGATAATGGTGATGACACTTTTTCGCTTGCATAGTAGGTTCCTACATGTCATTGTGTGCCTCTCGGATTAGATGTTAATTTTGTGTTTGGAACCTTTGAGTTAGTATACTTTTAGGATTCCTGGACTTATAGAGATTTATGCTATGTGTTTTGTTAGCCTGTTTGGGACTTGAGATTATCTCCTCAGCATGGTGGGAGTGGACCACTTAGGTGCCACACGGTTGGGTGGTAGTGTATTTTCCACTCTTATCATTTTGAGATTCATTGAGACATCGTGGCTGATGCATCCTTCATGATGGTGGATATGTATCCTTTTCATTGATGATTAGAATATGTTAGATGATGATATCTTATGCTTTTATTTGCATGTTAGATTACTTTCTAGATATGATGTTGTATATATTAGGAGTGACATTCCTATTATGTTAGTACCGATGATCTCTTCGGTAATTTGGAATGTTACACGCAGAGGGATGGCTAGGATCCACGATGGTCTAATGATGCTATTAATGGTTGGGAGGAACCGTGCACTTAGTTTATTATGTTTGATCTTTATGATGGATGTATATGTCTTCTATGATAATGTATCATGTGTACCATGTGATTATCTTTACTTTGATGTATCATGGATTAGAATAGGATGATGTACCTTATTCTATGTATGTATATTCTTTTGAGCTTGTCATACCCTGTGACATGTACAGTGGATGATTGAGTATTTGAAATGTAATGTATAGACATTGGACTTATCATTATTATTTCTTGTGGATGTTGTATTAGATGGATTCATGTTTCTAGATGTAATCCAACGTTAAGGGATCTTAAAGAATGTAATCTATTATTTATGTTATGTTTAATTTCAGATGGACTTTGCTATTGCTTCTGTCATTGTGCATAAGTTATATGTGGTATTTAATTTCATAAAAAAATTTAAAAAAATGCTACTAAACTTAGTGAAAATTCTAGGTTAATTCTTTGGATCCCTTGGCTAGGCATTACACCTTAGATGTCAGTATAGAATGCAAATACATAACTGAATATTGTTGAAGCCTGATAAACACATAGAATGTTGTAACTTAGTAATAAATAGATTAGCTCTATAAAAGATTAACATATAAACCACTAGATGTTATCTATAATTAGCATTAATTTAACTTATTTGCAAAAACATAAAGAAAATAGCATGAACACATTTGACACTAGGATTTAACATGGAAACCCAATTTGAGAAAACCACCAATAGCAACTAGTTATTGATTTTCACTCTTCTAAAGTGAACCTTGTTAGGAGCCAACCCTATTAAAGGTTACAAAAAACACTATTAGGTGTGATCCTGTTAAAAGATTTAATCACCCTATTAAGATTAGCCTAGCTAGAGGTCCTGAGAACAATTCAATGGAGTTGCCACCTTTTTAGAAGATTTGCAAATAGTGTTAAGCCAACTCTATTAGGATATTTAGATCACTACTACAATGGTTAGAGAGTAACAATGAGATGACCTGATTTGATTGCAACTAATTTACTGATTTTAGAACTTTGTTCTAGCTTGTACTTGATCCTTCCTAATTAATTATGGCTTTGCTACACCACAAAGATATTCTACTTATCCTTCAAATTTTCTTCCTCTAATCATCAATAGATCTTTAATTAAATCATCATGATTCTCACATGCTCTTGTACTTTTTACATACTTGAAATCACAATTTGACATTACACTTATACCTTCCACTTTGTCAATTTGGCTCAAATGCAACTTACAATAATCAATATTCATCACCTTAGTCAGTTGGAATCAATAGATAGGTCAATTAAGCTTAATACAACAAAAGAATAAAATCCTTTGTTAGCTGACCCTACTCGGTAGGAACTAACTTTGAAAAAATTTCCTTTGTTAACCAATAGAAGCTTGGTTAGCACTACAAACTTATGGAAATCCTTTGGCAACTGAGTGAGCTTGGTTAGCACTAGTTCCATCCAACTTTATTTCATTACTTGAGTGAGCTTAGTTAATACTTTCTTTTTACAACTTTTCCTTTGACACCTGAGTTAACTCGATAGACATTGCATTCTAAACTAAGAAAACACAAGAACACTCAGTAGATACTAAGAACTATCTTCATTGCCTAAGTGAGCTCGACATATATTGACTAATAATGATTATGAAATTTGTGTAACATCAAAGAAAACACACAATTAATCAATTGTATCCAACATAGATTATGAGGAGACCTATGCTCTAGTGCCTAAGATAGAAGTAGTAAGATTATTCTTAGCCTATGCAGCATAAAATAAATTCAAAGTATATCAGATGGATGTCAAGCCAATATTTTTGAATGGAGAACTTGAAGAAGAGGTATACATTCAGCAACCTAAAGGATGTCCCTTGACAGATGGCAAGGACATAGTATGTAGACTAAGAAAAGCATTGTATGGATTGAAGCAAGCTCCTAGAACCTAGTATGCAAGGTTAGACAAAAATTTGATAAACCCTGGATATAGAAAAGGTATGGTAGATAATAATCTATATAGGAAAGAAATTGTTGATGGTTTGATGATTTTGGTAATATTTGTTGATGACATCATATTTGGAGGAAATGATGAAGAAAGTGAGAAGGTTGCAAAAGAAATGAAGAAAGGATTTGAAATGAGTATGATAGGAGAGATGAAATATTTCCTAGGATTGCAGATTGTATAGAATAATAAAAGAATCTTTATTTCTCAAACTAAATACTTAAAGGATTTACTAAAAGGGTTTAGTTTGGAAACATGAAAACTCATTAGAATACCTATGGTAACTGGACACAAATTATCTACAAAGGATGAGACACTTACTGTTGACCAAAAAAAGTACAAATCAATGATTGGAGGATTGCAATATATGACTTATACAAGGCTAGATATAGAAAATATAGTTGGAATTATTGTAATATTTCAAGATGATTTTGGAGAAGCACATTATGTATTAGTCAAAAGTATATTTAGATATTTGAAGGGAACATCTAAGTTTGGATTATGGTATGATAGATCTAATGATTTCACTCTAAGTGCTTATACTAATGTAGATTAGGTAGGAAATATGGATGAAGAAAAGAGCACCAATGGAGAAGCCTTCATTCTTGGAGGAAGATTAGTTTCTTGGTTAAGCAAGAAGCATGATTGTACATCTCAAAGTATAGGAAAAGTAGAGTGTGTTGTAGCAGAAAATAATTTCAATCAAGTCATCTGGATGAAGTAGATGCTGAAGGATATAAGAATATAAATTAGTGAACCTATTTTTATACATTGTAACAATATGAGCATAGTAAATATGTCTAAGAATCTAGTGTTTCATTCAAGGACTAAGCACATTTCTATTAAGTATATTATGTTGAGAGAAAAAGTTGTAGAAAAGGAAATCATATTGGAGTATGTGAGCACTAAAGAGAAGATTGCAAATATATTCACTAAGTCTCTTCCTAAAGAGACTTTTGATTATTTGTGAGGTATGCTTTTGGTTATGCTCCTTCCTACATTAGAGTAGAAGATGCAAGAGTGCATTAGTCTAGGGTAACAGAGTAGCATTATTTGTCTGGACTAGATGTTGATGCTTCTTGTATGGGGGAGTATCTATGATGGATAGATTCATCTAGGACTCTTGTTGACATTGTTGTTGTTTTAAATAGTGTCTTTTGACACTCAAGCTAAGTAAGTATTAGTTGTTGCAGAGTTTAATGTAGAGATGTTGGTTGCAAAAGCCTTTGATATTGATGTTAATGGGGGAGAAGTTTGGCATGAAAAGATTTATGCTGAGGAATATGTTTGACATAAGCACATTATGCAAAATAATAGTTTGGTATAGAGCACATTGAAGTATATAAATGAGGGAGATTGTTTGATGAAGAGGATTTGAATATGAACAGTCTTTGGTTGGTATTCTTGGAACTAGATGTTTTTCATCTATGTTTCCATCAATTCCAAAGGGGGAGATTGTTGGAAGATTGATTGGAAGCTTGAATGATAATGATATTCTACTGGAGGATTATTACTATGACGATATGTTGTATTCATGACTAAGTTTTTCATTGATGCCAACATAGTATTTTTTTATGTTATTTGATAGAAGAACAATGGAAAGATCAAGTTGGTATGGATGATTAGTTGAGAATTATAACCACCCAAGGTTATGTGAGATACTCCTAAGTATCTAGTATATGCAATTAATGTTAAAAAAAGAAAGGATAAGTCTAGAAGAAGTTATGTAAGTTTTGGTGATGTATGTTCTGAGATAGAATTTATAGAGGCATGTTCTGGCATATCTTGAGAATTGAGGTTGAGGACATGGAAAGACAAGTTGAGGATGACATGGCTAAGCTTGCTCATCATAATATTATATGTATGCAAAGTTATCCATGTTGCAAGGTGGAAGATTAATCACTAGGTATAATGTGTTATTAATGTGGTCCTATAATAATTAATTGAGAAGGACTAACAACCAATTCAAAGACTTGTTTTATGGACTTGATATAAAGGAAGGAAATTTTCACTTTATCATGAAATAGTAACAATGTGGATTGTGAATTTTTGATAAGCAGTAGAGAGTGTAGAATGCGTAGTTGAGCAGAGTAGTACAAAAGTGAAGGTAACTTCATTGTTAAAGTTTTGTTGAGTGATCTAAGTTTTTGGACCTAGCCTACAAGGTCTGATAGTGATTGGTCTAGTTGATAGGATAAAGGAAAGATGAAGATAATAGTAAGTTACTTGTTTGAGTAGTGAGCTCTTCTTGTAGTTAAAATTGCATATTTGGGCAGTGGGCTCTTCTTGTATACATTATACAACAACTCCTAATAGGATTGGAATCTCCTAACAGGGATTCAAAGTCTCCTAATAGGGACTCTATGTACTAAATGTTGTAATAGACTCCTAATAGGATACATCCCCTAAAAAGGAATATTTATATTAGTACATCATCTTGTGGGCAACATTCCCACCAAGGTTTTCCCTCTAATTAAGGGTTTCCCTAGTCAACATATCTAGTGTAATTGTCTATGACCATTTTATTATGGTTGTTTTTTACTTTGGTTGAGTGGTTAAGTTTGTTTAAAGAAGCTAAATGTTTTAATTTTTGGATAACTGATTCACCCCCATAGTTATCTTGGTGGACTATTGTTTCTAACAATAAAATACCTCAAATTCTTGATTTTAGGGCTTCTCCATCTTTCTTCTTCACAAGCTTGCTTTGCACTTCAATTTCTATCAAATTACTCTTCAATTAGCTCAAGAAACTTCATATAAACAAGTGGTACATGATTAAATCTTTTTTCATGATCCTTAAGTATTTCAAATCACACTACACAATAAATGTGTATCTACCAAAAACTCAAAATATTATCTATGTCCAATGACCATGATCTTACAATTCCTACTTCTATGATCACATCAATACTTGCTTATTGAACCATAGATTTCTCTTTATGTTTTCTACCTTTTGTTAATTGTGAAATCTCTAACTCACTCTCTAATATTAGTTTTGATCACTGATGCTCTACTACTTCTGTAATAGCTTAATTCTGATAAGTAGAGCCACAAAAAATTTATGACTTCAACTTTTCATCATGTGCATCAAAGAATTTCTCTTCCAATAATTTATGTGAACTCTTTGGATTATAGGCATTTGCAAATGGTTCTTTGAATTCCTCAACATGTTCCTTGATTGCTTCTTTCTAACTATTGTTGCCTCCAATTTGATTCCTTCTATCATTCCTATTATTCTTTCTTCTGTAATTAGGGTTCTTGTTAAAGTTCCTTCTGTCCATTCTACAAAATCTTTTTGTGTGTCCAAATTTATTGCATAACTAACATACAGGTTCATTTCTCCTCTAATTTTTCCCATTATAAATTTTAGGTGCTCTATAATTCCTTGCAATATATCCAAGATTTTTACATTTTAAACAAACAAACTACTTTTTCTCACCATCATGTTTCTCTACATCATAATATCTTCTTTGCGATCTACTTCTTCCATTACCTATTGGGCCAATGTTCCTAAACATTCTACTATTTCCATTATTACTATCAAAGTTATAGGTTTCTTACATTCTACAGCCTTACGTCCATAACCATGACAATTATAACTATAGAAGTTAGTAATAGGTTTAAAATACTTACCTATAAAATCTCTCTTCATATGTCCAACTTAATTACATATATAGAATCTACTTTTGAATTCATGTCTTACTTCTTTGGATGAAACATCTTTCTTACATTCTTCAACTTGCTTTGTTGTTCTAATTTCATCAAATTTCTTTGTCAATTTAGTTTTCCAAACTTCATCAAACCACTTCAACTTTTCTTTAGGGATTTTTGCTATAGAATCTAGTTCTATCCTAATCCCATCTTTCTTGCTAACTTCTCTCCAAGAATATATCTGAGGCCTATTTTTTCATTAGGTCTTTGATGAAATATCTATTCATCAATTTTCTCAAAACTTGTGTAAAGTTTCCTAACTATTATTTATCTTGTGTAAACTCTTCTTTCATAATAATGTTGTATTTTTCCAACTCTACATACTCTATCTTAATACAATCTAATTTAGATGTCACTTGACTCAGCTGGGATCTAAGGTCTTCATTCTTAGATTTTAGATCAAGTACACTCTTATTACCACTAGTCATAAGACCCAACTTTAGCTCAATAATTTTGAGCTCATGTTTCATGATCTCATTCTCTTTCTCAAGATTGTTTGTATCATCATTGTCACTAGTTTGCACAAATGGTTCCTTGCTAGATTTCAGATTATCAATTTCATCTTTTAGTTTTCCAATGTAAACTTTTTCATCTATGTATCTATCTTTCAAGTTGTCTTTCTCTTCAGTAAGAAGGTCAATCTAATCAAGGGTTTCTTCAAGATTCTTCTTCAACTGTTCCATATTCACTAGGATCTTACTTAAGTTGTTAAGCCTCTTCAAACTAATTTTTATTTGATACCAATTGTTAGAAATAAATAGCACTAAGAAAGGGGGGGTGAATCAGTATTCTAAAAACTTTTGCTCATAACTGAATATTGTTAATTACTTTATAACTTGCACATATGAAAGTAAACCAATAATGCTAAATAGTAATTATGACCATAAACATAGAGAACTCATAACACTATTATTTTTTAACTAGGGAAACCTTAGCCAAGGGAAAACCCTAGTGGGGATGATAGCCACTAGATGATTCACTAAACAATAGGATCTGATTAAGGATATTGACCCTGTTAGAAGTTTGTGAAGTGCATATAGTGTCTTGTGTCCTTGTTAGAGGACTAGGCTTTGTTAGAAGCCTCAAAACTATTAGGAGTTGGTAGATCAAATATAATATATCAAAGAAGAGCCCATCACCCTAACATATAATTATACAATTCAGTTCCTTCACAAAATAGATATAAATACAATACTTGCTTGTTGTTGTAACTCACACTTGCTCTACTCTAACATCAGATTTTGCATCACATAAGGCTTAGAGATGGTTCTCACAATAGTTCTCATCTCACATCTAATCATGAAAATTCCATAATATCTCCCCATTACATACATTCACTATGCAATACACCTTTTCCACTTCTATCAACGCAACATAAGATCTTTACTTATATCTTGTGCATTCACAAATTGTTTCTCATTCATCTTCCATGTCTTCACACACGTGACATAATATAAAATAATGTTCACATAGTCAACTTAACATGACTTAGTAATTATTTTGAAACCAAAAGAATTCCTAAAGCCATACAAATCTATTTTCTACTATGTTGTGTTCTGCACTATTAAATACTAGCATAGTTAAAGTTATTGTAACTTGCATCGTACTAGTCATACACACATGCACACTGGTACACATCATAATGAAGGTGTCACAAAGCTTTCCTCGACTATGCATAAGATAACTTTCTACACATCATCTATACTATTAATATATGTTCATTGTACTCCTAAAAACTATCTAATACTTAGACAATTTTTTATCTTTGAATGCATAAATGAAATGTTGAGTATATGTTGCCATAAATGACAACCAATAATACATCTAACCAACAATGGGTTGTCAAAAATCTTCCTCATTCTTTTGCAATGGGACTACTACAATTGTGTAAACTAAAGTGAAAGAAAAAATGTTTATAGGTTTATTATATTTAGGGGTTCTTAATATTGGTGCGTTCTTAATTGCTTCTTTGATATCTTAAAATGAAACTCAAGGTTTCCCATCCCACTTGATTTGTGCTATCTTTTTTTATCATTTTGGAAATTGGTCTACTAATCTTAGAAAAATTAGTGATGAACCTCCTTAACAAGTTTACTTGACCAAAAATGATTGAATTCCCTTTACATTCTTAGGTTTAGGTACCTTACCAATGGTAACAACTCTTTCTAGATCTATTGTAACCCCTTCTTTAAAGAATGTGACCTGAGAGTTTACCCTTTGTCACCGCAAATGCACATTTCCTTAGGATGATCTTTTGCATTCTTGTAGTAAGAATTAAAATGATCTTGATAGACTACCATGGATTTATCTATGAAATCTACAAAGGAAAAATCATTCTCTGAATAGTTGCTCCAATATTGATAAGCCCAAAAGGAATTCTCATGTACACATACATCCCCCAAGGTGTTGTAAAGGTCATCTTATACTTCTTAGCTTCATCTACCAACACTTGATTATAGCTCAAGAAACCATCCATCATAAAAATTAGTTATGAACTATTCACCTACTATAACATGACTTCCATGTTTCACATCCCATAATTATCCTTCAAAGATGCAATATTCAAATTCCTAAAATCTACACATAACATAATGTCTCCATTTTGTTTCTAACAAGCACTAGGTTTGAAACCCATGTGGAATGCCTAATTGGTTTTATAATTCCTCCATCTTTGAGTTTCATCAACTCCTCTTACATCTTGGGGGCTAGTGTAGGATTGATAGGTTTTTTTTTTGTCTAAAAGGCTTAACATTTTCTTTTAAAGGAATCACATGTTTGAAAAGATCCTCTCTATAGGATTTTAGGTCATCATATAATCAAGAAAAAATATGTCTAGACCTTTTCAAAAATTCAATTAAAAGCCTTTTTACATCAAGGGATAATTTCCTACCTATGTATACATTTTTGGGAGATTCATTAGTTCTAGGATTCATCTCCTCCATCTCCTCTATTCTATTGTCCTTAACATCTGATTTATATCTATCTTGATTGTCAAAAACACTTTCTAACACAATTAATCCTCTTGGAACTTTATTTATTTTGAGTTGTAGGATCTCTTCACCAAGAATTGTATCCTTTCTACCTATTGTTTCAAAAAAGCCACTTCAATCTAATTCCTACCCATGGTATTTATCTTCATGTTTAAGGAACTTTAATAATGTCATCTAGTTTGAATGCCACATTATGCCAAATGCATCAAAGGCCTCAATTTCATACCAAACAATACTATTTTATTGCTTCAACCTTTTATTCTTTGATGCATAAGCCTATCTAATCTGTGATACAACCAACTTTGAGTCACAAATCACACATAATTTTTTAATACCATGTTTCTTAGCCAAATTGAGACCCAAAAGAAGTGCTTAATATTTGGCTATGTTATTTGTAAATGTGAAAATTAGAGTGAAAGAATACCTAAAAGTCTATTTCTCTAGTGAAATTAATAACATTCTAGAACCAACTTGCTCTTTTGAATTGGCATCAGAGAAATACATACTCCATAACTCATTTCCCTTTGAACACTTCTCAAAATCTTGTAATATGGGTGCAGGTGCTTTCTCGTTTTCCAAAACTATCACCTCAGCTATAAAAGAACTTATATCAATGTGTAAAAAGCATGCAGAATCATTATCTATGTTTTCTTCAATAATATGGATTAGTATGGGATCTTTGTTTACCTTGATAGCCTTCTAGCCAATATGGAAAGTAGAAAAATATAAATAACACTAAAAAATTCCCCTCACGGTAGCATTCCATTTTATTTACAATAACATACCATATTGAGGAGGGATATCCACTAGTAGAAGACTCATAATAAGATCACTATTAGGGTATGCAACTAACTTGTATGATAGTGCACTAATAGTTCCTATAACAAGGCCTTCTCAAAAGTCTAAAGCACAACACTTTCCCTATTTGGTATCTACCGTAAGACCATGAGATTCCATGATTTTAAAAGGAATAAAAATATTTGAAGCAATAGATTTTGTCATATAATTTTTAATAGCTTTTCCGTTTATAATCAAGCTTAAGAAAAAAGGTTCCATATTCTCAATATAAGTTGTTGCAGAGTTGTCAAGATACATGGGTAGAATTTGGGATACTACTACTTCTCCATCCTTCTTTCTTTTATGTATGACTTGGACCTTTTCTCCTACTAACGACTTATCCATAATAGCACTACCCTTCTTAGTTCCTCCTAACCAAGCTAAGGCTTTTTTCTTATGTTCCTCTATCCTTAAACATCTCAGATATAAGGATTTTCATAATAATCTTTGATAACATAAGCATCATATCAATAAGAATATAAGGAGGAACTTTAAGAGGCACAACTTTACTTTCTTGTAGTTGATTGGTAACATCCTCAACTTATTTATTTGTATTTCTCTTAGAAATCTTGACTTTTATAATCTCTTTCCTTTTGTTTGTGTCTTGTGTAGGCACATTTCTCTTAGGCTCCCATTTCTTGGATTTTACTTATTTTACTTTGACAACTAGTTGGTCCTTTTCTTTAAAGGTCTCAGCCATTTTTTAAGTTACATCTTTGATGAAAATACCATATAATTTACTAGTATTGTCATTCATTATCCTATTGCTCAAGTTATAATTACTCCAAACATGAGAAACAATTTCAATAGTGATCTTATCAATTTCTTCCATAGAGGGCTTCCTTAAATTTATATGGCCAAAATTTGATGTCATCTTACATGCTTTGTTGTCTACTTATTCTTCATCATGATGATAACTTCCATAGAAATTCCTTTGTTTACTTACATCCCATTTTTATTCTTCCAATTTTGATTTATTTTCATAACAAGAACTTACCAAGTTTCAAGCCACATCATCATTATTTTCTTCATCAACATTCTTTTCTAGTTTAGATTGTTGGGATGTTGAGATTGACCAAGCCACTACATAATGATTATGAGAATGATGAGATTGACAATCCATACACCAAGGAACCTCTTTTAAAATATTTATAGAACATCTTTCTAATGGGTCTAGTGTAGTTTTTTCAATACCACCCTTTGCAAGAGTGTTAATAGGTTTTCCATCATTCCATTGCATATTTCAAGGAAAATTTTGCAATCTATTCTATCTATTTAAATAATTATTAAATTGAGTCTTTTCACCAGCGTGAATCCTACTTGAACCTAGAATGCGAGTTTCATATTATTTAACAAATTTAACAGTAGATCCATTCTATCCTCCTCAATCCTCTTATTAGCAATAAATTTGTCACCTTCCTTCATAATGTTTTGAGGATTAAATAACTTAGGATCATCTCTTCTCCCTAACCTGATTAAATATCTTATATTGTTTTCAATGTTCACAACAATTCAAGAGACATCTCTCAATATTTAAGGATCCTTATCCCTTAATATAGAAGTCATTTTTCTATCAGAGGCATTAGAGTAAGTTGTCAAGCATACATTCTCATCCAACCTCATGACTTGAAATAACTTATACACCCCCTTTTGGAACCTGACATGAAATAAAATGTGGATTCAATTAGGATCTTCTTGATGTTATTAAATCCAATCAATAAAAAACCAAGATTATTATTGTCCCCTTATTGTTCCTTGAAACACTTTTCAAGATCATAGCATGAACCTATACTATCATCAGGAAGCCTTCTAAACCCATCTCTAGCATGCTTGGTAAGAGAGTACACAAACAACTTCATAATTATTCATCATGTCTATAAAATTTTTGAGATTCTATTAGGGTTAGAATGACCAAGGATTCCTATGGAGGATATTTTCTTATACATTTCCATATAAGAAGTTATTTTCTAAAAACCTAATGTACTAGTAGAGCTAGGTCTAGCATTTCTAATAGATGCATTGATCTTTCTTTGTTATCTTGTAATTTTTTGACCTATTGTAGTAGATAAGGAAGCTAGGCTTGATTGAGATATCCCTAAATTACTTACTAGGGGAACACAAGTAACACCCAATAGTACCCCTTGTGAGGGTTGATCTTGTCTCGAGGTTAGTCTAGAAGAATATCTCATGAAATGATTTTTTTTTTTTCATTTCAACTAATTGGGCCTAAAGAAAATGGATGGTGATGCAACAGTGGGAGGAGATAGAATAACCCACTCTGCAAGGCCCCTATGGCCTAAAATTTGATGGGCAACTCTACTTGTAGTCTAGTGTGATGATGTAGGAGCATTTGAGGTCATTTCTATTTACCCCTAGTAGTCTGATGTAGGGACATCCTATCCATCACATTATCCCACTGATTTTGTTGGTTTTTTTCGAGTTATAAAAATTACCAAGTGCTAGTAAATTTTTAGTTATTGCTGAGTTGAATTTATCCCACGCCATGTTAACATATTGGTTAGCATGTTACCCCATATATTCTTCTAGTTTTGACTGAGTGATCCTTCAAGTGCCTAGTTGGTCAGTTGCAGTGTGTGCCAAGTTACCTAGTGTATATTGAGTGATCCTTCATGTGCTGAGTTTTCCTATTTATGTTGAGTGTTAGCATTTTGGACGTATTTTATTCATTTTTGGTGTAAGCTGACTTGTAAGATTTTTTTTGATTGCATCATTTATTATAAGATCTTTTATTGGGATGTGTCCAAACTATTGTTGGGTCAGACTTCCTATTATTTAATGTTCTAGCATGATCTCTAAGCCATTTTGGCTATTATTAATATGGTGTTTAGGTTTAGATTTAAGCAATAATGAGAGTAGAGAGCTTAGAGATTTTGGGAAGATCAATTTGGAGCCAAAATAGAAAGTGCAAATTTGAAGCTAGATCTTAGATCTTGAATGTATTTATATCTAATCATAACCTAGAAGGCCTTATAGTTGGGCATTTATGCTAATCATTTGATGAATCAGTAAAGAATATTTTTCTCTCTATGTGGTGTTTTTCTTTTTGTGTCTTTTCTTTTCTTGTTCTAACTCTGCAAGGTTGGTTTGAATTGTTGGGTGTGCCTTTGGACCTAGTTAGTCCCTTCCCTCCTTGCATCATGTGATTAGATTATTATAGGGCCTTAGTCTTAGTCTTAGTCTTATAATTCTAGGGAAGGGTATGGTTTCTAGGTTCTCATGTTCCCTTCTAGCCTTTTCCAATGCTATATCAAATTGTGACATGAAAAGGAAATCTTTTGGAAATATAAGGGATTCATTATATGAATACCAATTATCTTATATTTACCTTTCTATAAAGTCTTAGTTGTAGATGTAGCTATATTCATTGTATCTTTAGCCTTCTCAATGGGATCATATTGAAGGATTTGACTTATAATTGGCCCTTCTTTCATATATTCAAAAATTTTATGTAGGGTTTATTCTTTTGCCTTACATTTGGACTTCAACTTTCCCAAATCTCCAAATACATCTATATGTAGCTACAATTTTTTTCTCTAATATCTTATTTGTTCTTTCAAAAAAGATATTATCCTAAGAAGGTTATCCCTTTCAATGAGAACATTCATGACTTCCATTTGTTTTTTCTTTCTCCAAGTGTTTATGTCTAGCATCCTCTTGAATAGCTTGTCTCTTGAGGACTTCTAAATCTATGTACAAATAAATGGTAGTCATAGTAGTAGCCTCTGATTTTGTGATTTAACTGAGATCAATAAGATTTCTCTCAATGAAAAAGACACATTCTAGGTGAGATTCTCCTAGCTAAGAATTTATTGAAGCTTCATGCCTATCCATGTTCCTTGAATCAGATATCCTAGTTGTGACATATCCCACCACTAAGACTACTTTATCTTCACATATTTATTCTCCTTGGAAAGGAGTGCTTAATTTTTTTCCTAGGATTCCCATATTGTCAGAGTCCAAGATTTTAGAGGAGAAACCCTTCTCTTCTATAGTTTGGAGGCTCAAGTTTGTCTCTATATTACTCCTAGGTTGCCAATAATGACTAGACTCTCCCTTTCTCTTAGGCCATTTTTTTCTATTGGCCCTAGGTATATCATTTGGTATGGGAACATCAAGGTATGCTTTCATGTAGGCTCTCAAGTCTTTTCCTTTATTGACCATTAAGATGGTAATAAGATAATAATTTGGAACACTAGTTATGAAACCTTGGCTAATTCACCACCCACCTAAGGAATGAAACCTTCTTAATGATGAACCTTGAGAATGTACAAGAGAATGAACCAATAAAAACATAGTGTACAACCTAGTTGCATAAAATGAGAAGAATGTGACCAGTAAAGGTTCTCCCTAAAGTAAAGCACAATATTTTGAGAAATATATTTCAAAAAGAATCTCAACAGAAAACTCTTCTAATGTGGAAAGATCTAACTCTATTACATAGGCAAGGGAACTATTCTAACACGTGCAACATTTTTCATATATTATCCATATCATAGCTCCCTAGTAGAGTTGCCATTTTTTTGGCTCCTAATTTGACAATGATTTTAACTACCTTTTAAGAATGTGGAGAAAGCCTAGGGTTTACCTAAACACCATGAAAAAAATTCTCAAGAAATCCAAAAGGACCAATTGATAGGACTTTACAATCTTCTTCCATTTGAATTTTGTAGGATTCAAGCATGTATAACTAGGAATTTATTTGAATGCCCTCTTATAACACTATTATTCCTTGTATAAGTTAGATTTTTTAATTAAAGAAAATATAATTTTGTTGAATTTTATACATTAGGATTTAAAATACTTATATTTAATATGTAAATGTATAGCTTATTATTATATTTACAATTTTTGGGGGTAGAGGCAAATTTCAATTTTATTTAATTTGAAAGAGGTGAAGTTTTTAATTCTCTAGAGCTATATCAATAGATGAGGTCACAAAATGGATGCCTTGTTAGTACACTTATTCAACAATCATATTTGTACAAAGTTTGAAGTTTGATGACAAGAAAAAACTACCAAAACTTAACCATTACACTATGCCCATCAACATAATCCTGTAATTTTTTATTTTTAAGAAATAATCTTCCATTACATTTAGAGTTTGCTAAAAAGTGATAGCAAAAATATTCATTATGGTTGTGATTGTATTATTATAAAGGAATACAAAAAATTCATATTCCAAATAGAAAATGCATTTTTTTTGGGGTCAAAAAGTAGATTAAATGGAATCCAATTGGTTCATATTTACTAAAAAGTAGGTATTGAATGACATCATGCCTAAAAGTGGATAGGCCCCTCCTATTTTTGGAAGTTATTTCCAAAATATTTCTTTACAAAAAAAGTTATTTTTAACATCCATGTGAAATTATTTGTGGTGTCTACATCAAGTCAAATTTGGAGTAATCAATAATGTGTGATATATTAGAAAAGTGATAATTAAAATGGTAATTATTGGTTGTGGTTGTGTTATTATAATGCAAGACAAAATTTGTACAACCTAAATAGCAAGAATAAATCATGATTATTGTTAGGATTAAACCACAGACAAAAATAAAAATTTCATGCAAATATAAACAATATCATAAAACAGTAGTATGTATAGTACATTCCTAATCAATCACCATAAACTAATAATCTCCCAATTGGGGACTAATCAGGCTCCACACTAAACAAAAATCTCCCACTTGGAGACTAATCTTGTAGCTATGTTGCTACTCCATGGGGCTCCCACTAGATCAAACCACCCTAGGCTCTATTGTTCTTTTATTCATGTTCAGTCTAGAAGACCAACCAAAGTTGAAGAGGAGTTCAACTTCTCCCTTGTTATGGCCTTTGTAAACATATCAACTGCATTATCATCTATATGTATTTTTTCCAACTTTAAATGTCCATGATCCAAAACTAACTAAATGAAATGGTACCACAATTGTATGTGTTTGTTCTTTGAATATAGAGCAGAATTATTCACAAGATGAATGGTAGTTTGACTATCTGTAAACAAATAATTGTCCTTCTGAGGGTGTCCCAATTCTTTCAAGAAGAACTAAAGCCATATCATCTCCTTAGCTGCCTCTGTGACAACAACATTATCTGCCTCTATAGGGGATAAAACATTAACCTTCTATAACCTAGAACCTAGCTCACCATTGCCCCACCAATAGTAAAGATATAACCTATAGTACTCCACCTAGTATTAATATTTGTAACAATTTTCCTTGGAGAAAAATTCATCCAAGACCAAGGAACTCAAACACAAGCACAAAATAGACCAGAGTATGATCAAAATAATTGTATAGTATTCAATTCAATGTACAAGTACACTAGGAATCCTTGTGAATAAAGGCCTCTGAGATATATCTAGAATGCCTAGGAATTAGCATCATGATAAGTCATACAACCAAGCACATGTCCACTAGATATGGGTTATCCTCTATTAAGCACAGAAGTAAGTGCGATGATGAGAGGATAAGCCTACAATGGTGTAGCATGCAAATTTATGTTGTAAACACCATGTGCTAAATTGGGAGTGCAAATAACTATGTTGTCTACATGACAACTTAGTGAATGATGCAAACTCTAGTGTTGTAGACACCATGTGCTGAATTAGAGTTGCACACTTTTGTGTTGTCAACATGAGAACTCATAAATATAAACAAACTCTTAAGTGTCTCACAAAATAAATAATAAAATAATGCATTAACCTAAGTATACTTAAGTAAAGTGTAAATAGTAGATATATATTTACACTAACACCCTCCCTTAAGTGCAACTTAGGGGAATGCACTTAATCTCACAAATGCATGATGCATCTTAGATATGAGCCCATGTTAGGTACCCATGTACAAAAGTAATGCTCTACATAAAATGATGCAATGGAATCTCTCATAAAGTAGGGAAAGAGGGAAAACCTCATGGGGAAAACCCTCCTCCAAAAAGAGAGATAAGTACAATAAAGAAGATTAGAGAGAAGAAGACCTCAGATGAGGAAAAGATCCCTTCTAGAAGAAGTAGAAGAGAGAAGTCAGGTGACTCCCCTTTCTACAACATCTTGCACCCCCAAGAGATCTCACAAATGAGTATACTTGACCTTAGTGAAGGGTTTGGTGAAAATATCAGTGACCTACTCTGCTATAGGAAAATATTGTAGTGCAATGATCTACTCATGTATAAGCTCTCTGATGTAGTATATATGAATCTTGATGTTCTTTTTTCACTTATGCTAAATTGGATGCTTAGAGATCCCAATAGCACTCTAATTGTCACAATGAATAACTACAGGCTTAGGTAGATCAAATCCAAACTCCTTCAAGATGTGTTGTAACCAAAGAGCCTCTATAGCTACAATGATAGCTCCTCAATACTTAGCCTCTATGGATGAAAGAGAAACATTATTTTCTTCTTACTCTACCAAAAAATAGGGCTAGAAAAAGGTGAAATATATAACCTGAAGTAGACTTGTGAGAATCAAGGTCCCCTGCATAGTCTGAGTCTATGTATCCAACCAACTGAAGTCATGTACCTACTGCATAGTGTATCCTTTGTGTATGTGTACCCTTTGTGTAGTGCAAGATGCACTTGGTGTCCTTCCAATGAAGATCATGTGATTCTTGCATAAAGCATGAAACCATGCCAACTGCAAAAGATATATTAGGGTGTGTATGTGTCAAGTAGATAAGACTTCCAACTAACTATCTATACAATGCAGCATCAACAAGTGGAGTGGTACACTTAGCCTCTAACTTGACACCTAATAGAAAGGGAGTAGGAGTAGGCTTACAATCACTCATGGGAAATGTAGAAAGAAATTCAAGAGCATATTTGGGTTGAGAAAGTGTAATCCCTACTAAAGACCATGTGATCTCAATGCCAAGGAAGTAATATAGCAAACCCAAGTCTGTCATAGAAAATTCATCCTATAGAGAGGTCATGACATTGTCAATGATGGATGAAATGCTCCCTGTAATGATCAAGTCATCTACATAAAGTACTAGTATCAAGTGTGAGTCATCCTTCTAAAGAATGTAGACATTCAAATCAGAATGAGACCTAGTGAATCTTATTGAGAGTAGGAAGGAATCCATTTTGTCATACCAAGCCTGAGGAGCCTACTTAAGACCATAAATAGACTTCCTCAATCTACAAACCATAGTAGAATCCTATACAAACCCTTGTGGCTACTCCATATAAATTTCCTCATGAAGATGACCATTCAAAAAAGTGCTCTTAAAATCCATCTGGTGTACAACCCAACCATGAACTATAGCAATAGAAAGTGTCAGGCGAATGAAGTTCATCTTGGTAACTGGTGCAAAAGTCTATGTATAGTCAATAACTAAAACCTATGGGAAACATTTGGTAACTAGTCTAGCCTTATGCTTATCCACACTTCCATCTGCAACAAATTTGGTTCGATTGATCCACTTACATCAAACTACCTTTCTTCCCTAAGGAAGGGGGAACTAAGTTCCAAGTGTTGTTTTTCATCAAAGAGTTATATTCTTCCTCCATACCCTTGTCCCATTCTAGAATCCCTAATGCTTCCTTAAATGACTACGGATATGAAGAAATGGCTATATATGCGTGGAAATAACTTGTGCTATGACCTTGTCCTTTGAGTGTCTCAAGGATTTTTTGCAATGAACCTACTACATCAAGGGTTTGTTTTTCCCAACGAGGTTTACTGGAAGAAGAAGGAATGTCCTCAACTATTTATGGACCCTATGGAGGTGGTTTCCTATGAGCCAAAGTTGAGGGAATCTCATCTTCTGAGTCACTATCATCACTATGATCATTGTCTAAGAAGGAGGAAGAAGGAGGAGTTGAAGAAGCCAAACTTGGACAAGTTTCTTCAAAGTAAACACTCCTTTTATAAAATATTTCATGAGTCTTTGGATCCATTAGTTTGTATGCCTTGAGATGGTCAGGATATCCAACAAATATACATGGTTCTCTTTGTGGTTCTAATGTCTTTCACTTTTGTGGAGGTATCTTTGCCCATGCTGGACAACCAAAAACTTTGAGGTTCTTTACACTTGGTTTTCTACCACACCTTACCTCAAAAGGTGTTATTCCAAATAAGGCCTTATGTGGACTTCTATTTTGGATGTAGCTAGCACAACACATGGCTTTTGCCCAAAACACTTGATCTAGAGACTTATGTTGAAGCATATAAGTGGTCATTTCCTTAAGGGTTCTATTCTTTCTTTCAGCTACACCATTCTATTATGGTGTGTATGCAACTAAATGTTTAAGATGAATACCCTCATGAGTACAAAAATCTATAAGCCTGGAGTTGACATATTCCCTGCTATTATCTATTCGTAGAATCTTGATGCCTTTTCCTAATTTTTTATCAACTTGAGCTTTGAAGGTGATGAAGTTATCAAATACTTCACTCTTATGAGCAAGAAAAAAGACCCAAGTGTACCATGAAAATTCATCAATAAAGGTTAGAACATAGTGGGCCTTACCAAAAGATGGTACTAGAAATGGGCTAGTTACATCACTATGAGCCAATTCTAGAACAAAAGTTTCCTTCCAAGACTTCCCCTTGTCATATTTCTCTTTTGGATGCTTGCTTGCTGCACAACCTAGACATACACCCTTTGAATACTTGACTTAAGGTAGAACAATGACCATAGCCTTGCTACTAAGTTGTTGAAGGTAGTGATAATTAAGATGTCCAAATCTTTCATGCCATAGTTTAATTTATGTATTTGAATGAGTCAACAAGGCAAGAGAAGTGGACTTAGGTACAAAATGTGAGAAAGAATAAAGTCTTGTCTCATGATTATCATTTCCAACCACCACCATAGAATCATCTTGGAGATTTTTTACCACAACTGTATCGGGGAGGAACTCCACTTTTTTTCCAAATTCATAGTGATTTGTCTAGTAGATGGAGAGAAGGTTGATGCTAAGGTCAGGAACATGTAGAACATCCTTGAAGATGCCATTTTCCAACTCAAAATTTCCTTTACCTTCTACTTCCACTTGAGTATCATTTCCCACATAGATGTAAGGTACATTTGATGGTTTCAAAGAGAAAAAATGCCCCCTTGAAGCACCCATATGATGTGTTGCTCCTGAATCAAGAACACATTCCTCAACATTATTTGTACTTGTTATCAAAGCTTGTCACTTACCATTTGAAGTGGTTGAAGATCCCTTATCCTTATATGCATTTGGTACATCAATTTTGTGTTTCCTCATTATGTTTACCAATTCATCAATCTACTTATCCTTGCACTCATGCTCATCATGACCATTCCTCTTATATTAGGAACAAGTTTTCTTCTCCTTTTTGTTGGAATTGTTCCCCTTTTGGTTTTTTGGGAAGAAGACTTTCCTTGTTGTGAAGAAGATTATTGAGTGTAAGAAGATTGATTTGAGGAATATTCTTGTTTTGAGGAGGATTTTTGTGTGTCATCTTGTGGCTTAGCCTTCCACTGCTTCTACTTCTAGTTGGAGTTTTTACCACTTGAATTACCTTCATTAGCTACCAAGGCTTTGGTCTTGTAAGACTTGAGAATTCCCATAATCACTAGATTTTCATGTTTGAAGATCAACATTTCTGAAAATTTCTTGAATGAAGGCTTAACATAGCCACTACCCATTGTTAATTTGTGTGTATTATAACTAGAAACAAAAGGAGCATATTCAGGTGGAAGATGAGTTATGATGTGTTTGACCATCTTTCCATCCTTGATCGGTTCACCAAAATCATTAAGTTGTGCCCTATACATGTCTACTTGGGTAAGATAGTCTTTGATGGTGTCAAAATTCCTATGATCTAACTTGAGAAGTTTGTCCTCTATGGTGTAAGCCATGTCTTCATCTACTATCCCATACAATGCTTCAAGTTTAGCCGAAACCTCTATTGGATTGGTAAGCTTCCTAATGTGAAATTTGATAGGATCAAAAATATTTTTCAACAAGGTTCCTACGCCCATCTCTTGTTTGGATTCCCAGTCTTCTTTCCAAGCTTCATCAGCATCAGCAAGAGGTTTCTTTGCTACACCAGTCACATAACATAGTAAACCTTTTTCTACCGATGGTTCCTAAATGTTTTCATTCCAAGTAGCATAATTATGTGGAGTTGACTTTGAAAATGAACCCATAATGTAAGAGCACAAAATAAAGGAGACACAATACATAGTACACACACCCCCTTTTCACTCAATCACAAAATCCCCCCAAATGAATGATTTTGGCACTTTATATATAGTGCATTTACAATAGGCAACTTGTCAAAATGGACAAAGTGGGCTTCTAATTTTGTTGATTACAACCTCTATATAGAGTACAAATTTGGAATTTTATAATGTAGCTCAAAAATACAACAATTGTGAAGCAATACAATGTAAAACAAGACCTATCTCTAAAAGTGGCACTTTTGTCCATAGAAGACTACAATTTGATTGTAGATCTAAAAAGTAGACAAAAAAAAGTCACTTCAAAAAAAAAAGAACCTGAAAAGGAGTCCAGATGAGTCCATACAATGCATTTGAAGTTGCAAAATTTAGGATTAGATAGGTATAGTCACCAAAAATTATTATTTCTAGAAAATCCATGTACCAAAACTAGAAAAGAGCTGCACCACTAAAAGTTTAGAAAATTCTACCAAAAATTAAAAAAATTGCACCTAATTTGGATTTTGGATGACCGAGTTATGGCCTCTCAAAGTTGGGCTACCAAATCAAAACTGCATCTAAAGAGGGGTCTAGAGAGGAAAACATGAGCTTAAATTTGATGGTCAAATAGCCATCATAGTAGTTCAAAATTACCTTGGAATGACGGTCAAATAGCCATCAATTTTAGCCTAGCAATTTGCTAATGTTAGTGAAAACTCAGCCTATGATGATGTTAGTAGTACAACATTATATGGACCATACAAAACTATACAGATAAAATCAACAGGCTTGTTGACTCTGCAGGGTATAGTTTCCATGTATGCATTGACTATTCTGTAGGACCTACCTAGGTGTTGTGTTAGCAAGTGGGAGGGTCATAGTCCATGTGGGTGGTTGAGACATTATCATGTACCATAGGGAGTGGGGCCAAAAAATGGCTAGTCACAAGAAGCAGTGGCAAATGACTTCATGGGCATGGGCAGTGTTTTCTTTGCTGAGATTTTTATGTGGCATCAAAGTCAGGTTGCATAGCTGGTGGGGGGACTAAATTTAGTCTCACATTGGTAATAAGCTTGCAACAATATCTATTCAAAAGTGCAAATTGTCAGATGAGGAGGTGAATGTGAGAGCCATCGGTTTATAAATTAGACTTGCCACTAGTAGGTTTAAGGCTAGTTTCTAGTCATATTCTAACCTATGCTTGCCAATAAATTTGCTAACCAATACATTTGGTTATGAATGTCAAAAAAAGTTAAATATACCTGCAGCCAAATAATAAAGGATATTCTGTGCAAAATATTCTACATAGCTGTAGGGCCAAGACGTAACTGCCTGATGCTCGTACCAAAAAAAAATTCCTCTTCTAGGTCAATTGGGAAAAAACATTTTGAATTTTTTTTTAAAAAAATACAAAAATAATAGATCTAAAAAATAAATTAGTAGATCAAATAAAAGATCATCCCCAGCTTGCAAATCAGGTCTTTAGGTTCTAATTTGCAAAATAATTTTGCCTCAAAATTGACTTTTGCCTAGGGTAAGCAAATTTATAGTCAATTTTCATTGAATCATCACTCCAAATGCAATGGTGAGGTTTGCTTCAGCTCTAGATGCTCCCAATTGCTACAAATGCTCCAGATCTAAATTAGGTCCCTTCAAGAGATGAAGCAACAAGATCTCTAATGGCTTTGTGACAAGAATCTTCCTTAGCTCTAATACCATGTAAGAAGTTTCCTTAGGAAAAAATTCACCCAAGACCAAGGAACTCAAACACAAACACAAAATAGACTAGAGTATGATTAGAATAACTATATAGTATTCAATTCAATGTACAAGTACACTAGGAGTGCCTGTATATAAAGGCCTTTGATATGCATCTAGAATGCCTAGGAATCAACATCATGATAATTCATACAACCCGGTACATGTCTACCAGATATGGGTTATCCTCCATTAAGTACAGAAATAGTTGTGATGATGAGAGGATAAGCCTACAATGGTGTAGCATGCAAATTTATGTTGTAGACACCATGTGCTAAATTAGGAGTTTGAATAACTATGTTTTCTACATGACAAATCAGTGAATGATGCAAATTCTAGTGTTATAGACACCATGTGCTAAATTAGTTGTACACTTCTATGTTGTCAACATGAAAATTCATAAATGTACGCAAACTCCTAGGTGTCTCACAAAATAAACAATAAAATAATATAATATAATAAAATAATTCATTAACCTAAGTAAACTTAAGTAAAGTGTAAATAGTAAATATCTATTTACACCAACAATATCCCCTTCCAAATCTAAGTGAACATAGCCCTCTAAATCAGGAGTAGATCTCCCAAAGTGTTAACACTTATTAAATGTATCTCTCAAATATTTGAGAATCCATTTGACTACATTCTAATGCTTTGAATGACTCCCACTACATGTGTAATATCTTGCCTTGTACATATCATAGCATACATCAAGCTTTCTATACCTGAAGCATAGGGAAACTTTGACATCTTCTCCTCCTCTTCTTGTGTCTTGGGACACATTTCCTTAGTCAACTTCAAATGACAAGGTAAATCTGTGCTGACAGCTTTAGCATTCTCTATAGAGAAATTTTTCAATAGCTTCTCAAATAATGAGCCTAAGATAGCGTCAATTTTTTGTTCTTCCTATATCTACAAATCTTCATACTAAGGATTTATTTTGTTGCCCACAAATCCTTCATATCAAATGCATGTCTTAACTGGTATTCTAACCCCTTAATTTGATCCATGTTAGACCCAACTACTAGCATATCATCAACATATAAACATAAAATAATGTAGTGATTACCATCCAACCTCTTAAAGTAAACACAATGATTTGAATGACACCTACCATATCTATGCTCGTGCATAAAACTTGTAGACACCTAAAATTTTCCAAATCCCTTATCCTGACCAATTAAATAAATATTTATTATTTATTTAATTCCCTTACCTTTAATTAAATAAATTTTACATTTATTTAATTTTTTTCATCCTTTCTTGATTTAAATAAACTAAGGTTTATTTAAATCCTAACCTATTCCCCTTGCATGCTAACCCATTCACTTTAATTAAGTACTTCATTTACTTAATTAATCCCTTTCCTAATCCCACTTGGAATTAAATATTAAATTTAATCCTATTTGAGCACATGGCTCCTAACTTTAAGCCTCACCTAACCTCACTTCCCTAACCTAACCCATCCTTCTAGCCTAGGTCAATCTACTTATCCATCAATTAATCTTAGATTTGCCATCTAATTACATCCTTAATCATTTGCACAATCCTAATCAAATGATTAGCAAACCCTATTCACAAGTGACATGTGACTCTTACACACTTACACCTTTTTCCCCCTTCACATGTGAACCAAATGTGTCTCACACATGTGTGAGGAAACCTTGATCCTCCAACCCTCTTACACCTATCATAGACATGTCACATCAAAGTTTGCGCACACATGTGTGAGCATATTGGCCCCCCTTTGAATGGTCAAAACCCTAATCCACATGGAGTCTACTTAGCCTCCACCTCATGGACACCTCATTGATCCTGAGAGATCCTAGCCTTCCATCTTACATTCAATCTTAGCCATCCATTGCACCTGTTTTCCTATAAAAGGAGAGCTCTCTCCTCATTTACAAGAAGCACTATCTACCTCATTGTTATGCTACTGGATTTGTGAGCAACCACATCCCACAACAATGAAATCATCTACACTTGATGATTTTATGAGGTTTGCATATGTGCTATTTTGAATAGTTTATACTCTTTTGATTTTATATTATGTTTATTTACATGTTTATCTTGCATACATATTTCAAGGTTTGTATAATCATGTAGGAATAGATGTTAGTTTCTTAGTGTTTATTTCATTTATTACATTTTTTATGCAATACAAAACTATCAAATTTCAAATACCATTGCTGAGGTGCTTGCTTCAAGCCATATAAACTATTCTTCAATTTGCACACAAAGTTCTCCATACCATTGACCTCAAATCCCTATGGCTGATCCATATATATCTCTTCATCCAAATCACCTTGAAGGAAGGTTATTTTAACATTAAGATACTCTAAATGAAAATCTTCAGTAGCCACAATACTTAAAATAGTATGGATAGAAGTCATCTTAACAATAGGAGAAAAGATGTCATCAAAATCAATTCCTTTTTTCTATTAAATCCTTTTACAGCTAACCTAGCTTTAAATCTTTTCTTACCTCCATCCTGTTCTTTTAACCTATAAACCCACTTATTTTATAAAGCCCTTTTACCTACAAGCAACTTGCATAAATCTCATATCTTATTTTTTAACAAAGAGTTCATTTCTTCTTTCATTGCAAGTTCCCATTGAATCTTAGTATCTACCTCCATAGCTTCATCATAACATTTAGTTTCACCAGCATTTGTTAGTAAAATAGAATACAAAGAAGGAGAAATCTTTTTGGAGATCTATTTTTTCTTGTTGATCATCTAAAATCACTAGTGTGTATGGTATTTTTTTGTGTGGTTATTTTACACCATGAGGAATGGCTAGAAAATCATCTTTTAGAGTATCATCTAGAACTACATAATCATCTTCTTTCTTCTCATGTTGCTACAATAGATCTTTGTACAACACTTTCTCATTGAATATGATGTCCCTACTTCTTACAATTTTATGATTTTCAAAATTCCAAAGCCTATAACCTAACTCATTAATTCCATATCCAAAAAATACACATTTATTTGACTTAGCTTCTAGCTTGGTTCTATTTTTAGAATCTATGTGAGCAAATGCTTCACAATTGAAGGTTTTGAGAAAAGAATAACTCACTTTCTTACTAATCTATGTTTCCTCTAGAATACCACAACTCAAAGGAGTAGAGAGACTTCTATTAATAAAATATACAATATTATAGATAGCCTCCACCCACATGTGTAAGGGAAACCCAACATGCAATGTCATGCTCCTTCCATGCTCCATTATAGTCTTGTTCATGCATTCAGCCACTCCATTTTCTTGTGGAGTCCTTAGAATAGTTTTCTATCTACAAATACCATTAGTGGAGAAATAATCTTCAAATTCATGACTATAATACTCACCACCATTATCAGATTTGAGACATTTTAATTTCTTACCAATCTCATTTTCAACCAAGAATTTCCATTTCTTGAAAGTTTGAAATACATCAAATTTCTATCTAAGGAAATAAATCCATACTTTTCTAGTTGCATCATCAATAGATCTAACATAATATTGAGAGCTAGCAAGGGAAGCTACCTAAGCCTATCCCCATACATTAGTATGCACAAGCTCTATTTTCTCTTTTTTTATTTTTCTTCCTAGTCTTTACAAAACTCACTCTCTTTTGATTTTCATACAAATAACTTTCACAAAAATCCATATTAACATATTTTAGACCTAGTAAACCTTTTTTTGAATGAAGTTCTTTCATACCTTTCTCACTCATGAGCCCAAGTCTATTGTGCCACAAGGCTATATTAGAATCTATGTAGCTATTTGTTCTCCCTACTCAATTGCAACAACTATTACTGAACATTCATTTTTCTCTAAAATAATTAAAATTTAGAAGGAACAATATGACCTGTACAAAGATATAAGGTGCCTATTTTCACACCTTTTGTTACTACAAGGGGACCTTTTGAAACCTTTCAATTTTTATCATTAAAAGTAACTACATAACCCTCATCAACGAGTTGCCCTACTAAAATTAAATTCTTGCTCAACCTTGGAACATGTCTTACCTCATGTAGTAGCAAATGATTTCCAATCTACAATTTAATCTTAAATTTTCCCTTTCAACCAATTTGATAGGGTTCATTATCCCCCAAATAAACAAGTCCAAAATGCCCTTGGACATAATCAATGAAATAACCACTATAAGGTGTAGCATGAAATGGAGCACCAAAATCTAAAACTCATGAATTGTCAACACTTTCTAAAGATAGAAGCAAAGCATCTTCTTCAATTTTTTACTTACCACATTTTCCTCCTTGTCTCCATCTAGTTTATATCCTTAATTTTTCTTTCGAGTCCAACAATGTTTCTTTTTATGCCTTGGTTTCGCATAGTACCAGCAGTCATTCGATCCTCTCAATCGAGACCTCCTCCCCTTTGACTTTCCTCTTGATTTCCCATGATTTCTAGAATTACTTCCTCTCTTAGTCATTCTACCTCAACTTTTTGCATTCAAAGTACTTCTTGATGTAGATCCACATGAGGTTTTCCTATGAGTTTCCTCACTCAAAATAACACTAATCACATCATCATATTTTAGGGTACTAGATCCAAGAATAGAATTACTCATAGCCAATACCAAGCCATTCCAATTGTCAGGCAAAGAACACAAAATCAAGAGATCCCTAATTTCTTCATCAAAATTGATACCCACAAAAGATAACTAACTAGTGATAGTATTAAACTCATTTAAATGATCTACAAGAGATCCACCTTCTATCATTTTCATATTAAATAAATACTTCATGAGAAATACCTTCTTTGAAGTGGAGGGCTTTTCATACAACTTCACTAGGGTTTACATCAACTCTTCTATTATATTTTGTAATATTAAATACCATCAATGGTGCAAAACATAATCAAATTCTTCCAAGTGTCTTTCTATCCAAAAGATCCCAATCATGATTTGACATAGATCCTTGATTCTTGGTTTTACCTTCCAATGACTTTCATAAATCCTTCTGATAAAGATAGTCTTCCATTTTCATCTTCCATAACTAAAATTTTTTCCCATTAAACCTGTCAACCCTTAGTTTACCCTTGTCTACCATCATTTCCACTCAACCGTGAGACTTTCCTATGGAGGATAACTAAACGAACAACTAGGCTCTAATACCACTTGTTAGGATTAAACCACAAACAGAAATAATAATTACATGCAAATATAAATAATATCATAAAATAATAAAATCGCATAGAAAAGAACACAAGACACCAAGATTTAACATGGTTCACAAAATCCCTAGGCTACATCCACCAAAAAAAAAGTTTTATATTATTACAATCCAGTGGTTACAACTTGATTACAATTAGTAATCACTTATAGCTCAATACTACTACAAGAACCAATTTTCACATCACAACACTAAAAAAATCCCTAATCTTAGGCCCTTTTATACAAGTATTTTTACTACTTTAGGATTATAATTAATAATTACATGTTGACCTGAAATCCTCATAAAATAGGACCCAAAATGTTTTTTGGGCCAATGCCCCGAGCCCCAAAAAATTTATGATGTACAATACTTTCCTGATCAGTCACCATAAACTAACAATTATTTCATATTTAATTAAAAGTGGATTTGGAATGGAGCATAAAAATCTATGCACTCCTATATTTGGAACCTTGTTTATACAATGTTCATTTAAAATCAAGGGTTTTTTTTATAAATCCTTGTGGAATGCTTTGTGTGGTTTATGCCAAACCAAATTTAGTGTAAATATAACTGCATAAGGTGTTCAAAGAAAAAAATAGTTTTAAAAAAGTAATATATGTGATGATTTACATGTGAAAAATGATTTTGGTCACTCATAACATGGCTCTCTTTTAATTTTTTTGCAACTAAAGTGAAGTATGGACTTGTGATTTACTCTCACAATATGGTGCTGAAATCTTATTATAAAATCAAATAAATTGTTGGAAGTCTTAATGGGAAACTAAGATACTAAGAGAGGGTAGGGGGGTGAATTAGGATGTTCAAAACTTTTACTTCTTGAAACAAATAACAACTTAAATGTATTCATCTCTAATCCATCTCATATCGAAATCATCAACTATATAACCATAAACTATAATATTAAAATAGATCTAAGTATCCATCACATTAATAAACATAACAGTAAATGTAAACACATAACACACAATATTTGGTAACCCATAAATCTTCCAAGTTGAAGGTAAAAGTAGGGTGGGGATAACACCCACAAATATTCACTATTGCATTAATAAAGTTTTCATGTTAAGGCTACAATGTTTGATCAACTACTATATCAAACCCTAGATCTTTTCTATAAATTAATGATAGGAATTTTTTTGGATTCTACAAACTAAACAAAAGATATTTGATTTTGATTTGTGAAATTTAGTACTATGCACCCCTACAAGATCTTTCTATCACCAACTTATGATCAATGCTTAATCCATTTGGATAATCTAGTCACATAACTTGAACATTTTCCAATGGATCTATCTCTCCCACATTGTGAAAAAAACATTAGCACTCAATTCTAAATCTTATACTTATAGATCTCACTATGATATTTCTAATTCCCTAACATCATATCAAGAATCTACCTAATAATTTTGATTATTAGCAAAACATGAACTAAGGTATAATACAATTTTTATGTTAAAGTCCTATGAATATCAAGTCAAAAAATGATATGCAATTTGTTTCTTCACCATTCTAAATCATAAAAATACATAGTAACTAGACTGACTCTGAGAAAATATATTAAATCGATTCTTTTCAAAATTCTTGGATGATGGGGAGCTTCTTCAATGAAGAGCTTTCTAACTCTTCCCATGCTATTCCTATCCCACTATGGGGTTTTCTCTCCTAACCCTAACCTAGAGGATCCCTCTATAATCCCCTTCCTCCAAGAAACTCTCCCAACAATTTAAGTTCTAGTGTCATTTTCATAAGTCACCTAATATGCATTCTTTGGCCTAAATTTCCAAAACTTCCCAAAATGCACCAAAAGATTCAAAAACAAGGTTTAACCTTCCTACTAAGGTTATTTACTAATTTCCCATCATTCTACACCATTCTTTCAAATTTCCCTCACACAAATCACCAAATTTCCTATTTAGCCCTTGTAACCCTAGGAGCCCCTATTAGCCCTCCTAGAAACAATGAAAGTGATATAACTCACAAAAATCCTTAATAAGGGCCCTTGGTGTATTTTAGTCTTTTTTTTCTTATGACCAACCCTTTAAGATTTTGAAAATCTTTGACTTTAATATTGTTCGCATAGTATGAATTTAGAAAACCCTCCTTTTAAGGGTTTGAAAAGGCAATGTTTGTGTTCTCTAATCCACATGCATAAAAATCCTTAGCCAAACTCCTCCTTTGAGTTTTGATTCCTTCATACACATCTTCTACATTTATAATTCAAAATTAACCATGCCAATCATCTATTCATCAGAAAACATCTTTATAAGCATTTCCTTGCACCTTGCCAAGCTTGTCTGCTTGCCCAAGGATTGCTTGTAAAAATAGAATTTGGCCTTCCAAAACATCCACATAAACTATTTGCACTATATAATTGGTCTCCAAGAACCATGATTTTTAGACCAAGGACACTCAAACCATAGCCCATTTCATGTTTGCAACACAAAATTGAACAACAAGATTGTCATGCCATAATTTTCACAAGGTGAAAACATAACAAAAACATAACCAATAATTTTTTTTTCAAAAGAGGGAGACAATAATGACTCGATCATATTTTGACCTAAGAAGGAAAAGAGAGTAACGGGTATTTAATGCCACAATATACAAGGTGCAATGGTAGTGAACTTTCTATCTCCTGGACTAGACATAAGCTATGGGATGTTCTAGTGGAGCTTAGTGTAGTGGCATTATAATGGTAGGGGTCTAAGGGAAATTTGAGAATATGATCAACATGGAGTCTTTGGTTTTCAAGACTAAATTATCCATTGACATTGCCATTTCTAGCATTATTTCATTTGCTATTTGTTATTATAATTCGTTCATTACTTTAAATATTTTATTTGACCTCCTACACATCTTTTATATTATTGCTTACAATATTATATTTCTACCACTAATATAATAATTACTTCCTCTAGAAATCTTATGTTGATGTTAAGTAAATAGAAACAACATATAGTTAAATTAATGTTATGCAATAACAACATATAATTAGATTTTATATATATATATATATATATATATATATATATATATATATATATATATATATTGATTGCTATATTTAGGTAATTATACTACCCTTAATACCACTGTATGTTTTCCTCTATAGTCTTATTTAGTATCTCTTCTAGATACAAGTCACATAAAATTCAATAGAATGACATTATGTAAGTTTACTACATATTGATATCCTAAAAATATTATCCCCTTTATGTAAACATTCCTTCTTATATTTCTTTATGTCTCAAGACAACACTTTATTCCTATTTATTCTAAACTAACAATCCACATAATTTAGCATAACCACTTACCCCACTTGTGACTTGATATTAATGACTTCAGCCTTCTTATTTTAATCATCTATTTATAATAATAGGCTCTATGTTATTGCCTACCCCCTAGGACATAGCTTGGAAGTATTTTTTTTTGTTTACCCACTTAAACTTTTCAAATCTGCATGGTTTTCTTGCAGGATGTGCAAGACCTTTTGTTCTTATTCTTAGGCGTGAGTGGGGAAAGAGGCTTCATTAATTTCCACACCCCATGCCTAGGGCTAGGAACCTATGGGGAGACAAGGACAAAGACATGATTAAGAGAAGACCTTGTGTTTTTTTTAAGTTTAAAACCCTTACTTACTTTTTGATGGTCACCTCCCCTTAGAAGTTTGCTGCCACGTGCTTGGTTTGGGTTTAGATCATAAGGTAAGGAGGATTTTGAAATTGATAGATCACCCACCACCATTAATGAATTTGGTGAATAGGAAGGTTCCCAAAATATGAGGCAATGGCTACCCAGCCAGTTATTTCGACTGGCTGGGTACGCATTCCATTTATCTCCATCCATCTTCTTCCGTCTCTGATATTCCTGACATCTCTGACATTCCTGCTTCGTACCTACTTGTGGTCGGCTATGTTCCTTGACTATTTAGAGCTATCATTCGTCTGCCATCTAGCAGTGGACAGGGACAACATATATGTATTAGAGTTGACAGTGTTAATAATTTAAGTTGCATTAATGGTTCTAGTTAGTTCGACTAGCTGGATGCCCATCCATGCCACCCCTCCATAAAATCATGCATGGTTCATTAAAACGTTCTCACAATTATTAGAGTACATAGTGCATACAATTTGATAGGACGTAATTAGATATTCTTTTTGAACATAGGTATTTTTTTTAAAACATTACTTGTTATTTTTCACTTGACATTAATTTTTGAGAGATTTAGAAAACTACTGTCACATAATCTCATATTATATATTATATTACTATGAAACATTGTCAAAATTAGTATTAAAAAAGTATATATTATTGATAACTATATAATTACTAAAAATACATATCTATCAATAAAAAGAGCTATTAAGTGTTATGTTTTATGATATTGGTTTCAAAAAAGAATTAATAAGTTATTTTTATTATTTAAATTTAAAAAAAATTGCATTCTAGTATTAATAATTTGAAATAGATATATAATAGATTAAAATAATCTTTTATACAATAAAAGTGTAAATGTAAAATTTAGTCATAAAAATATAGATATTATATTTTACAATATTAGCTTTAAAATGATTTTAAATTAATTAATTTTCTTTTATAAAATTATTCTTATTATTTAAAATTTAAAATTATTATATCTAAAATTATTCTTATTATATTACCAAACAAAAAAGGCACCACTTACAATTTTGTTCTTCTACTTCTTTGTCTTTTGTAAAAAAGAAGTTATTGTTTCTATACTTTTTTTAATAATTTGACCTTTTTCTTTTCTTTTATGGTAACAATTGAGTTAATAAAAACCAATACTTTTGTGTTCACATAACCAATTGCAACTTTAGAAGAGTTCATACTATAAAAATTCTACATTAACATTTTCTTGTTAAATGATTAACTAATTATTTGATTAACAAAAGCTCAACCTTCTTTGTTAACACCCTTGAAGTCAGACAAAGGAAAATTGCTAGAATCCTTGGTTGTGGGGTGGGCTCTCTCCCTTCATCCTATCTAGGGCTACCCTTGGGATCCTCTCCCCCTGACTCTTTTTGGAATGGTATTCTGGACAGATTCAACAAGAAGATGGTTGGATGGAAAGGTGCCTCTCTCAGCCAAGCTAGGAAATGTTTACTGGTCAAATCCACTCTTCAGAACCTTCTCATTTATGCTTTGAGCCTTTTTGGAATTCCTGTGAAATTTGTAGAGAAAATGGAGAAAATCCAAAGAGACTTTCTATGGACTGGACTTGAAGGAAAGAAAAGGTACCCTCTTGTTGCCTAGGAGAAGGTTTGCCTCCCCAAGAGGTATGGTGGTCTAGGCATCAGAAAGCTTACCCATCTCAATAAGGCGCTTCTTGCAAAAAAAATCTGGCGAATCTTTATTAACACTGGTGAGTGGAGAGACATTCTGGAAAATAAATACCTCAGAAGACCCTCTCTTCATTTTACTTTATTCAATGAGGACATCCCTAAAGGGTCGACTATTTGGAATGGTATCCTGAAGGCTAGGGACCTGGCTAAGGCAAGGGTCTCTTGGAAACTAGGCAATGAGGAGGATATTTAGTTTTGGTCTGACAGGTGGTTATGTCAAGGCTCACTTTCTAACAACCCAATTTTTGAGAGATGGGTGCAAGAATGCACAGAGCTATATGGGTTTAAAGTAAGTAATTATAGGGTTGGTCAGGAATGGAGAGACCTTTTCCTCATTTTCGAGGATTTGAAACCAATAATGACTATGCTTAATGCTTTGATCCCTAGTAATAATAAGGATGAGCTGGTCTGGAGGGATAATCCCAATGGAAGTTATTTTGTTGCTTCTGGCTACAACTCTCTCTGGGGTTTAAAGGAGAAACCCCCTTGGGCAGATTCTTGACTTATGGGCCTCACTCCAAAGATGAACATATTTTATTGGCTGACCCTTCAGAACAAAATCCTAACGCAAGATAATCTCATGAAGAGAAGCCATGTTATGCCCAGCAGATGCTCGCTCTATAAAAACCAGTCTGAGTCAGGAAATCATATCTTCATTCAATGTGACTTTGCTAGGGAGGTGTGGAATTCTCTTAATCAAGAAATGGAGATTCTCTGGTGTTGGCTGGATAACCTTATTGACTTTTTCAGTCTTTGGAAAAGCCTTTGTAAAATTGCAGGCCGACGGGTTAATTATGCCTAGTTTTTGCCTCACTTCTGCTGGAGCATCTGGAAGGAAAGGAACAATAGAATTTTCAGGGATAGATAGGAGCCAACAATAATTTTGGGAAGGAAGATTTTGAAAAACATAAAAGAAAACCTTCAAGTGATGAAGGAGAGGGAAGTTGATATAGGGGATAAGAAGACAGTTAAAGAAAAAGACAGGGATCCCAAAAGATAGGATGCCAAATGGATTCTACCCCCAGAAGGATGGTCAAAAGCTAACTTCAATGGCACTTCTAAGGGCAACCCTAGCCCCTCTGGAAGCAGTGGAATTATAAGAAATAGTTTTGGGGAGGGGATTGCGGCCTTTTCTCTCCCGCTTGGAACCCAGACCAACCATTTGGCTAAAGCTAGAGCTGCGTGCAATGTGGTAAAGCTGGCTTTTGAAGCTAGCATTTCCAAACTTTGGCTTGAAGGGGACTCCAAAAACATAATTAACAATATTAATGGTATCTCCCCTCCCTCGTGGTTGATTGCAAATATAATTGATGAGACACGTGCTGCCCTCACCAAATTTGAGAAGGTCCACATCACTCATGCATTTAGAGAGGCAAACCTAGTAGCTAACTGGTTCGCTAACAAAGGGATGGGAGTAGACAAAGAGATGATTTGGCATTCTGGAAAAGATATTCCAATGGAGGCTAAGTCACTAATCAAGCTAGAGAAAATCCACGGAAGTATGGGTCAATCTAACTGTAATCATGTTTAATAAAGAAAGAATGGATGTTGGTACGATCCATAACAAGTTTCTTGGTTTTTGTAATCTCAAGGGATTTTCTCCATCTTTTTGACATGTTTGGAGGATCGTTATCATTTTCACTTGCTATTGTATCAAAGAGGTGAATGATCATGAACCCAATAATAGAAACAGAGCCAAAATCTTGGCTGGAAATTATTTTGCAGAGAATAGGGCTCATGAGAATTGTTCAAGAAAAAATGGATGTCATGACTGGAGAATAGAGTAGAAAGGAGCCAGCAGGTGAAGTGGAGAAGTGGAAGAATATGGGCAAAGTCTAGAAAAAATTGGAAAAGGGCGAGGTTGCAAATTTTTTCAATAAACTCCATGGTTTTGACCTTGAGGTCACCAAAAGCATGGTGAACTTGTGGAACAATGGCAAGGTCAAGGTGAACGGGGTTTCTTTCCAAATCACAGAGGAGGTGGTTGCAGAGGTCATTGGTATCCCTATGGAGGGTTTCAAATTCTACAGGGACAAGAAACTTTTGTCCAATGTTGTCAAGGAGTTCCTGAAAAATTTTGCAGAGATGAACAAGCTGGAAAAGAAAGAGTCTTTCTATGTGATGGAAACTATAAAGAAGTTTTGGAGGTATGTTTTATACTCCCTCATTGATTATGTAACACTAGACCCTAGGTTTGATTGGGTCAGAACTCACCATTTTGTGATTTTAAATCATTTTCGCCATAAGAGAAGAATTTCCATTCTCTTTTACCTTCTCACTTCTATGAACAAGGAAATCTCTAGTTTCAAGAAGAAAGCCACTGTTAACCCTACTTTGCATGAGGGATTATTGCTCCTCATCCATGAGCATTTCAAAGCTCAGTTATATGCAATAACCCTCCTCAAGTTGAGGATGTTGACAAAGGCAACTCCAACTTTTCTTTCGACTCTGATGAGATTGAGAGCATTAGCTCAGAGGAGGAGAATTTTTCCTTAGGAAAGAATAAAAAAGGTCAAGCCAGGAAATAGTCCACAGCTACAACTCCCAGCAGGAAAAGCCCTAGGGATCACATCCAAGCTCAAGAAAAAGAGGGTTATGCTAAGGAGGAGGAGGAAATGGATACTAAAGATTCTAACAAAATGTCGGAGGAGGAGTTGGAAGAGGAGAAACCTAAGAAAAAATGGAAGAGGGAGGTAGTGAGAGTTGAGGAGACTAGAAATCAGAGGATAGATGCTATTCCTCTTCCCCTCTCCCCTGTCTAGTCTCAGCCTCCTTTGGAGGAAAAGGTGAATGTCATCACTAGTGAGAATGAGGGGGAAGTGCAGGTCAATAATAGGAGAAAGGCCTGGAAAAATATCAATGTGAGGATTGCTACTATGGGGATTTTTAGGGAAGTTATGAACCCTCAGATCCTGGTGGACAACCTGGAGCATCCTAGGCTCAATGAGCTCATAGACCCAGCTATCCTAGCCATCTTAGACAACGCAAGGGAGACTGGAATGAACCTTTTGAATAATGCTCACAGTAGTATGATTGACAACTTTAGATCAATCAAATGGCTCTTCCATGAGCTGGAGGAAGTTAGAGAAAGGGTATCCTAGATGGAAAGTATTAAGAATAAGACAGGTAATGACAGCTAGGAGGACCAAGATAATAGAGAAAGCTTAAATGAAAGGAGATTAAGAAATCTTGAAAACTACAACCACAACCTAGCAAGTCAGATGATTTTTCTCCTGAGTTCGATGAATGACAACATCCAATCCCTTACTAGGAAACTTAAGGATAGGGGCTTGCTAGTGGAGAAGGGAGGACAGAACAGGGATAAGGCTAGGTTGGATGATGACAAGGCCATAATCAGTACGTTCACCAGTATGGATTAGGGCATGGAGAAGGTCCAGGATCAAATGATAAAGGAGCAACAAAAGATAGTCGAGGCAGCTCAGACTATGCAGGAAAAGGAGAAGATAACTAAAGATTAGTTTTCTTGTCTTTTGTCTTTTCATCTTCTTGGCTTTTGGCTTTTGGACAGGCTTTCTATAGTCTATTTTAGTTTGTTTATTTTTTGGCCTTTCTGTGGGCCTTTGTTTTGGGCTGGGCCTTCGAGCTTTTTTTCAGTTGTTGGACCTCTATTTTGGCTGGGCTTCTTTTTGATGGGGACACAACCCAACAACAGAATAGACATAATAGAAAGGGGGGATTATATTAACTGAGAAAATAAGCTAGTACAAACAGTGCAGAGAAAATAAAATTCAAAACATGCCCTACGGGCTTACAATAGCATAAATCTGGAGAATATTTCTCCTTTTAGCACCTCCTCTCAAGCTCCAATTCGAACTACCTTTTACAATGCCAAAAATCTCGTTAAATAGACCTCAGAGGGTTAAGGACTCGGATTACATTCTAGAAAGTGCTAGTAGGCATCCACCAACAAAATAGAAGGTTCCAGAAGCCGCGTTAGAAGTCGGTGCAAATCTAGAAGAATCCAGAAATAGTAGCCGAACTTTCGGGAGGCATAACTTTTGAACCGTAGCTCCGATTGACAAACCGTTTACATTTTTGAAAAGCTCTTGAAGCGCTCTATAGCCCTATGGACAAGCTTTTCTCATCCCCCATTTTTTGACCCTTTTCAAGGTCATTTAATGCCCCAAACCTGACTTTGAAGCATTCTTAGGAGGTCTCCAAAACTCGAAAAACTGCAATAACTTTTAAACCGTGGGGCCTTTTGACCTGATTCTTTTTCTGGAATGCTCTAAATCTCAATTACATTCATCTGACCAAGTCACACCTTCTAGGTCACCAAAATGATGGCCAAATTGCATGCTCCTATTTTTTGGGATTTTCAAATGCACTGATAGTTGAACTATGAGAGTTGGAACCTTTATTTGAGCCAAATGGGTATCCAAAAATGTAAAGACATGAAACAAAAACTAAGTCTAAGTACATTTTTTTGGGTGACACAGGATTGCCTTTATACCTCTGGATGCTCCTGCATCAGACACCCAGGGTAGATTGAAAAGTGACCCTGTCACTTTATGGATGGTAGAGGAAATCCCAAATGGGAAACCTCCGCTGCTGAAGTCCAAGTTGAGTCTTCGATCGGTCGTCCTTTCCATTTGACCAAATACTCTTCATACTACCTATTTCTGGTACTCCTACCCACACGATGATCTAGAATGTCTTCTATCTCCTCCTTCTTAGAAGAAGGAATTGGACATGGCTCTAAAACCAGCTCTTCATTTGCACCATCATCATGATACTCTATTAAATCTGCAATGTTGAAAATGGGAAAAATGTGAATACCATCTGCCAGCTCCACCTCATATGCATTTCCTGAGTTATGTTTCTTCAAAATTTTGCAGGAGCCAAATTTCTTCATTTTCAGCTTGTTGTAAGTACCAACTGGAAATCTTTCTTTTTGTAAGTGCACCATGACTAGATCCCCTACTTGGAATTCCTTATGTCTTCTCCTTTGATCAAACCTAGCTTTATACTCTTGATTCATCTTGATAATGTGTGCTTGAACCTCCTCATGTAGATGCTTGATGTGTTTAGCAAATTTCTCAGCTTCAGCACTTGTTCTCTCCCCTTGTTCTATCTTCCTCAATTCTGGTGCAGTCCTTGGGCTATTTCCATATACAATTTGAAATGGTGATTTTCCAGTACTCTTATTTATAGAGTTATTATAAGCAAACTCGACCTATGGTAGAATCAAATCCCATCCCTTAGGCTTATCTCCAACTAAACATCTCAGCAAATTGCCCAGACTTCTATTTACCACTTCTGTTTGGCCATCAGTCTGTGGGTGATGCGTGGAACTAAATTTCAAGTCTGTTCTCAACTTCTTCCACAATGTCCTCCAGAAATACCCCACAAATTTAGTATCTCGGTCAGAAACTATACTCCTTGGAAGACCATGTAGTCTTACCACCTCTTTGAAAAACAAGTCTACAATATGGACAACATCATGAGTTTTGTGGGATGGAATGAAATGTGCCATTTTGGAGAACCTATCAACCACCACGAATACTGAGTCATTACCCCTTTGTGTCCTTGGCAATCCAAGAACAAAATCCATACTTATGTCCTCCCATGGCCTTGATGGAACAGGCAATGGCTGATATAGGCCAGTATTTTGACTAAACCCCTTGGCAACTTGACAAACCTGGCAACTCTGTACAAACTTCTTCACATCTTGTGTAAGTTGAGGCCAAAAATAATGTTCTCTAAGAATGGAAATGTTCTTATCCTGACCAAAATGTCCTGCCATCCCTCCACTGTGTTTCTCCTTAATCAGATTTTCCCTCATGGAACTCCTCGGAATGCACAATTGACTACCTTTGAACAACATGCCATCTTGAATCAAATAGTCTAACCACTTGGTTCTATCTACAGCAACAGGTTCTTTACAAGCTTTCCATGCTTCAACAAAATCAGGATCCTCGGGTTACAAATTCTTGAGTTCATCAAACCCAACAACTTCAACCTGCATTGTTGTAAGAAACAACTGTCTCCTACTTAGTGCATCTGCAACCCTGTTAGATTTTCCACTTCTATGCTTCAACACAAATGTATAACTCTGCAATAATTCTACCCACTTCATATGCCTCTGATTCAATTTACCTTAGCTATTTAGGTACTGTAATGCCTGATGATCAGTATACAAAACAAATTCCTTTGGCAATAAATAATGCCTCCATTTCTTTAAGGCCTGAACTATTGCATAGAACTCTTGATCATAAACAGAATACTTCTTCTTTGCATCATTCAATTTTTCACTAAAATATGCAATAGGCTTACCTTCTTGGCTTAATACAGCCCCAATAGCGCTACCACTAGCATCACAATCCACCTGGAATACTTTTCTAAAATCTAGAAGTGCCAACACAGGCTGTTCAGTCACCTTCTTCTCAACAATTCAAAACTTCTCGCGGCTGCTGTAGTCCATTTGAACTCTTTTCTATCCCCTCTTATTGTATCAGTTAGAGGTGCACATATGCCACTGAAATTCTTAATAAAGTTCCTGTAAAAAATGACTAGACCATGAAATGATCTTACCTCAGTAGCAGACCTTGGAGTAGGCCATTCCAAGATGGCTTTTACCTTCTTTGGATCCATTTTGAGACCTTTAGGTGATATAACAAATCCCAAATAGACTAACTCCCTTTTTGCAAAGACACACTTCTTTAGATTAATTAACAGTTTCTCTTCCCTTAGCCTTTCAAGGACACTACGAATATGCAGTAAATGTTCTTCCAAATTCTTGCTGAAAATTAAAATATCATCCAAATAGACAATAAAAAATTTTCCCAAGAACTTCTTAAGTACCTCATTCATGAGCCGCATGAAGGTGCTTGGGGCGTTCGTCAATCCAAAGGGCATGACTAACCACTCATAAAGACCCTCCTTGGTCTTGAAGGCTGTTTTCCACTCATCTCCTTCTCGAATCCATATCTGATGATAGCCACTCTTCAGATCTATCTTTGTGAAGTACTGAGCTCCACTCAAGCAGTCCATAAGATCATCCATCCTTGGTAAAGGAAACTGGTACTTGATGGTTATCCTATTTATAGCTCAAGAATCTGTACACATCCTCCACTCTCCATCCTTCTTTAGTGCAAGTACTCCAGGTACTACACATGGACTCAAGATCTCTCGAATCAAGCCCTTCCTCAATAGCTCATGAACCTGTCTATTTAGCTCCTCTGTTTCAGTAGCAGTCATCCTGTGAGCAGCCTTGTTAGGCAAACTAGCTCCTGGAATCAGATCTATCTGATGACTGATTTGCCTTACTGGTGGCAATCCATCTGGAACATTATCAAAGATAATATCTCCAAATTCTCCTAGTAAATTTGAAACTTCAAATGGTATTTCACTACTACCTTCTTTATCTTTTCTAGGAATCAAAGCATAGCACATACGCTGATGTTTCATGCCATCTAAAAACTTCCTTCCATCAACAAAACAAATCCTAGCACTGCTACATACCTTTTCACCTTCCTTTTTCATGGGCTTCAATTTGTGGCGAACTCCATCCTTTGTCAGAGAGTATGTGTTTGCATGTCCATCATGTATTGCATGTCTATCAAACTGCCATGGTCTACCCAACAATAGATGGCAAACATCCATCAAAATAACATCACAGAGAACTTCATCATGGTAACTCCCAATTTTGAATTTTACTAAACATTGTTCACTTACCAGGACCTTATGATCATCTTTTACCCAAGAAATCCGATAGGGCTGGGGATGTTTCTCCCTCTTGAGCTTCAGCTTAGAGACCATCTCTTCGGATACCAAGTTATCAGTGCTACCACCATCAATGATCACATCACAACATTTATCCTCACACTTGCATCTGGTATGGAACAAACTCCTCTGTTGTCCTAGTTCATTTTCACCACTTAGTAGGACTCTTTCATTTACCAAGGTCTCTCCTCTTTCTGCGTCCTCTGAATGTGATGATTGTGCATCCTCATCCACATGAGCAACCCTAGCTTGGCCCTGAGCTCTCCTATCTGTCCTTCCTTGTCATTGAGGGCATTCAAAGGCACGATGAACTTCTTCATTGCAATGGAAACAGGTACCACGAAAGCCTCCTCTTCCTTGTCCACGTCCTCTACCTCTTCCTCTTTGATTTCCAAAATCTTGATCACGGGAGCGGTTGAAACCCTCATTCCTCTGGTTCCTGCTAGTGCCCTCATCTTCATTTTTCTTTTGAGTTTCATTGCGGCCTCCAGATGATCTACCACTTCCCCTTCCTCCTTGACCGCGCCCTCTTTGTCTTCCTTCAAACCTTTTACTCAGCTTCTCTTCAACTTGTAGGGCAAACTGGTATGCTTCTTCAACGCTGGTCATTCTTACCAGACTTAATTCCTCTTGGATGCTAGGTCGTAACCCACTGATATAATGAGAAACCTTCTCCTTATTTGCTTTTGTATTCCCCACTCTAATCAGGAGTCGATAAAACTCCTCTGTATATTCTTGGACTGATCTTCCTGCTTGCTTTAACCCATGCATCTTCTTAAACAGATCAAGCTCGTAGTCCATAGGAATGAACTGATTCTTCAATTTGTCCACCATGCGATCCCATGTTGTGATCTTCTCCTTTCCTCTTCTAAGTCTTTCCAATTGAACCTCTTGCCACCAAATTTTGGCATGGCCTTTTAGTTTGGCCTTTGCAAACTTAACCCTATCTGGGTCCCTTATATCCTCATACTCAAAGTATTCTTCCAGTTCATTGATCCAATCGATCAACTCATCTGGTTTCAAATTTCCTAAAAATATACCCACTTCAATTGTAGGTCTTTTCCCAAACCTAGTAATGGCCCTACAAAGCCTTTCCTCTACAGGATGCAGAACTTCCCCGTCAACTTCCATTACTTCCTCTTCATTGTCATCCTCACTATTGTCATCTGCGGCAATATTTGCTCCTCTACGAAGCTCCTCTTGCAATGCTTGTACTTGTCTCTGGAGGGCTCTAACCTCCTCAGGATCAATAGCTCTGGCCCTTTTGCCACACTCTCTTCATGGCTACATCTTCTAACTCAAACCCACAACCACACAGTCCTGGTGCAAACTGCCTCACAGTCGGCACTCTATCTACACACTAAGGAAAACCAGCTCTTATACCACTTGATGGGGACACAACCCAACAACAGAATAGACACAATAGAAAGGGGGAATTATATTAACTGAGAAAATAAGCTAGTACAAACAGTGCAAAGAAAATAAAATTCAAAACATGCCCTACGGGCTTACAATAGCATAAATCTAGAGAATATTTCTCCTTTTAGCACCTCCTCTCAAGCTCCAATCCGAACTGCCTTTTACAATGCCAAAAATCTCCTTAAATAGACCCCGGAGGGTTAAGGACTAGGAGTAAATTCTAGAAAGTGCTAGTAGGCATCCACCGACAAAATAGAAGGTTCCAAAAGCTGCGTTAGAAGTTGGTGCAAATCTAGAAGAATTCAGAAACGGTAGCCGAACTTCCGGGAGGCATAACTTTTGATCCGTAGCTCTGATTGACGAATCGTTTACATATTTGGAAAGCTCTCGAAGTGCTCTATAGCCCTATGGACAAGCTTTGCTCATCCCCCATTTTTTGACCCTTTTCAAGGTCATTTAATGCCCCAAACTTGACTTTGAAGCATTCTTAGGAGGTCTCCAAAACTCAAAAAACTGCAATAACTTTCAAATCGTGGGGCCTTTTGACCTAATTCTTTTTCTGGAATGCTCTAAATCTCAATTACATTCATCAAGTCACACCTTCTAGGTCACCAAAATGATGGCCAAATTGCATGCTCCTATTTTTTTGGGATTTTCAAATGCACTGATAGTTGAACTATGAGAGTTGGAACCTTTATTTGAGCCAAATGGGTATCCAAAAATGTAAAGACATGAAACAAAAACTAAGTCTAAGTACATTTTTTTTGGGTGACACAGGATTGCCCTTATACCTCTGGATGCTCCTGCATCACTTTTGCTTATTATCAGCCTTGTTATTGTAAAACTTATGGGTTTCAGGATCCCTTAAAACCTGTTTATCTTATCAAAAACTAATTATTTGAGAACTAAAACTTTCTTTTTCATAAAAATAATTTATAATTTATGTTTGATATAATTAGTCATTTACTTATCAATACTATTAATAGAAATTTGTATTAGTTATAAGGTAGCTACATAATTAAGTTAGACAAATTGTAATATAATTTAGTATTATTGATTATGCTATAATGATTTATCAGCAAAAATTAATAAATAATTATTCTTAAAACATATTTCAAAAAATCTAAACTCAATAAAAAAATCAAATATATATAAATAATACATTAAAAAAAAATTTAATTAATATATATCATCTTTATTAGGTGGAGCTTGAGCTTATTCCCTTGGAACCTGTGTTTCTTTGCTCTAGATCTCCTCTTGTTGGATTCTTTTTCTTGTATGACTCTCATTTTCTTCTTCCCCCTAGCCTTGTTACTGCACATTAGGATCAAGCTCCAAGTAAAAAGTCTTTCTTACCCAATCTCAAGTCAGCTAAATGCCATGCTTGGCCCTGTATTATATGTCATCATTCTCTTCTCAACACAAAATGATATTAGCCCTATTATATAATGGATCCAACACATTTGTAGTATCCTTCTTCTATATCTTCAAAGAGATGTTCAAATTGAGGGCTTTCTCTACTAGCTGTAGACTCATTGTACAATAGTTCCTAATCTGGACATCATACTCATCTACACAATTCATTCAGTGATCTTCAATCAAGGCATTATGTATGAATTTCTTTCCTATGAGATGTTGCACCATCTTGATGTTGTCAAACTAGGGGCGTTCTACTAGGTAGTCATTGAAGGGATATTGATCCCATTCAGTTTCATATGTAGCAATATCTTGTTTCTTATCTACCTCAAAAGATCCAATAGTAACGGGCCAAACCCATGCCTTCTTGTGTTGCTTTCTGACTTTATCATAGGCTAAGGCCAATTGCCTAGCTATCTCCAGTGGTATAGACTTGTCAGAAAAATAACATGGAAGCTCCTTTGGACATAGGAGGATCTCTTCCACCTAAATGTGAACTAAATAAAGTAAGCACCCACTTGTGTTATACGGGTCATAACCTCTACAGATAGTTTCTTTGCATAGTCACCTTCGATGAATGGGATCATAGAAAAGATGAAACCATCATTCACCAACATGTATTATGGCCTCTTGAATGGGAGCTTCTTTTGCTCAATATACTCAAGGGTACATTATGTATGACCAGTCATTGGCATCTTGCATGCTTCCTTTCTTCACCAACCTTGGATAATCTATTGACCTAGCTGCCAAAAGGTAGACCACATAAGAAGTCATGTAGAAATCTGGATCAAGCTTCACTGACATAAGATGCTCATCTAGATTGTTGCTGATGATTGTGGCCCATTCAATCCGTAACCCCTCTTGTTGATGGTTTCAATGAAAAGAGCCATCCAAGTTTCAAGATGAATGGCTATAGGGAGTCCATGACTCTACTATAGAGCACTATATTATAGCCAATGGCATCTATAATGTACCCCAAGGTCATGTTGACCTTTTCAGATACCTCAAAAGCTCCAATAGTAATGGGAGAAACCCATGTCTTGTTGTGTTACTTTCTTACCTGGTTATAGGATGAGGCCAAATGCCTAGCTATGTCTAGTAGTATCAACCTATCAAACAAATAGTGGGGATGCTTCTCTAAATACAAGAGGGTCCCTTCTATTTGGATGTATATGAATGTGTTGAATTGAATAAAGTAAGCATCCACTTGTTCTATTCAAGTTGTGGTCTCTATAGATAGTCTCATTGCATAGTTGCCTTCAATAAACTACATTATGGAAAAGATGAAACCATTATTCACTAGTCTATAATTTGGGCTCTTGAATGGGATCTTCTTTCGCACCAAGGTTATACTATGTATGGCAAGGCATTGGCGTCTTGCATTATTCCTCTCTTTACCAACCCTGGATAATCTATTAGCCTAGCTACTAAAAAGGTAGATTGCATAGGAAGTCGTGTAGAGAAAGCCCTCAATTTGAACATCTCTCTGAAGATATGGAAGAAGGATACTATGAATGTGTTGGATCCATTATATAATAGGGATAATGTCATTTTGTGTTGAGACGAGAATGATGACATATAATACAGGGCCAAGCATGGCATTTAGCTGACTTGAGATTGGGTAAGAAAGCCTTTTTACTTGGAGCTTGATCCTAATGTGCAGTGACAAGGCTAGGAGGGAAGAAGAAAATGGGAGTCATACAAAAAAAAGAATCCAACAAGAGGAGATCTAGAGCAAAGAAACACAGGTTCCAAGGGAATAAGCTCAAGCTCCACCTAATAAAGATGATATTTATTAATTATTTTTTTTTTATGTATTGTTTATATATATTTGATTTTTTTATTGAGTTTAGATTTTTTGAAATATGTTTTAAGAATAATTATTTATTAATTTTTGCTAATAAATCATTATAGCATAATCAATAATACTAAATTATATTACAATTTGTCTAACTTAATTATGTAGCTACCTTATAACTAATACAAAAGTCTATTAATAGTATTGATAAGTAAATGACTAATTATATCAAACATAAATTATAAATTATTTTTATGAAAAAGAAAATTTTAGTTCTCAAATAATTAGTCAATCATTTAACAAGAAAATGTTAATGTAGAATTTTTATACTATGAACTCTTCTAAAGTTGCAATTGGTTATGTGAACACAAAAGTATTGGTTTTTATTAACTCAATTGTTACCGTAAAAGAAAAGAAAAAGGTCAAATTATTAAAAAAAGTATAGAAACAATAACTTCTTTTTTATAAAAGACAAAGAAGTAGAAGAAAAAAATTGTAAGTGGTGCCTTTTTTGTTTGGTAATATAATAAGAATAATTTTAGATATAATAATTTTAAATTTTAAATAATAAGAATAATTTAATTTAAAAAAATTAATTAATTTAAAATCATTTTAAAGCTAATATTGTAAAATATAATATCTATATTTTTATGACTAAATTTTACATTTACACTTTTATTGTATAAAATATTATTTTAATCTATTACATACCTATTTCAAATTATTAATATAAAATGCAATTTTTTTAAAATTTAAATAATAAAAATAACTTATTAATTCTTTTTTAAAACCAATACCATAAAAAATAACACTTAATAGCTCTTTTTATTGATAGATATGTATTTTTTAGTAATTATATAGTTATCAATAATATATACTTTTTTTTAATACTAATTTTGACAATGTTTCACATTAATATAATATATAATATGAGATTATGTGACAGTAGTTTTCTAAATCTCTCAAAAATTAATGTCAAGTGAAAAATAACAAGTAATGTTTTAAAAAAAATACCTATGTTCAAAAAGAATATCTAAGTACGTGCTATCAAATTGTATGCACTGTGTACTCTAATAATTGTGAGAATGTTTTAATGAACCATGCATGACTTTATGGAGGGGCAGCATGGATGGGCATCCAAACAGTCGAACTAACTAGAACCATTAATGCAACTTAAATTATTAACACTGTCAACTCTAATACATATAAGTTGCCCCTGTCCACTGCCAGATGGCAGACAGATGATGACTCTAAATAGTCAAGGAACATAGCAGACCACAAGTAGGTACAAAGTAGAAATGTTAGAGATGTCAGGAATGTCAGAGACGAAAGAAGATGGATGGAGATAAATGGAATACCTACCCAGCCAGTCGAAATAACTGGCTGGGTAGCCGTTGCCAAGATATGATAGAATCTGCACCAAGACTTGATGTAAGTTTGATTTAGTTGACTTATGTCATAAATATGATTTGCATTTTGCCTCCATTCAACCTAGGGAGAGGAGAGGGGATGTGACTAGCCCCACTTGGGTCATCTTAATGTTTTTTTTGTTTTTTTTTGTTTTGTGTTAACTTATATTATCTCAAGTTTAGTTTGGGGTAACCTATAAACAATGCATATATTTTCCTTTCACATTTATTGTGTCAGAGCCTTGAGTTGCTTATAACAATTAATATGTGTTTTGTTATTTTATTTATAGAAAATATAAAGTCACATCTTATAAAGACTAAGTTAGAATTTTATTAACTAGGAGTTTTTGGAAAAGTTTACTTGACTGACCATGTATTGTTATTTTATTGAAGATTCATTATTTTATTAGTCTGTAATAGTATGGTCTTTTTTTTTTGTTTGCCATACAATTTCCAAAATGTTATATGTGTTTCTACAGGCCTTTCCTATATATATATTTTTGGAACTTACTTGTTAGTTTAAGGTAAATTCTTAATGATATTAACTTATCATTCTATTATGCATCATGCTCAACATGATCAACTATTGCAATTCCATCAAAATCCACTTGAATCTCTTATGAATTCCTGGTTAATATTTCTCATGAACATTACAAAGAGATATAACTTATATATGCATCTTTTAAACATCTAGTATTCAAGGACAAAACGAATCCTTTCCATGGTATGGAGAAAAGCTTAAGCAATGTTTCTATCTATCAATGCATTTGTTCTACTCTATATAAGAATTATAATTGATCACAAGGTCTCTAATCAATCTAATGACACAGAGATCATCACAATAATGGATTATATATTGCATCATGTTAATATCTAAAAGGAAACTTGATTCTTCTTCTTAATATGCTCATATTCAAAGATTATAATCTAAGCATCTCATGCAATGTACTCCTTACAGAAAATTGGAAAAGATGTGGATATCAAGGAGATAGAGTGCAGTGCATCATTCAAGATATATTAGGATTCCTTCCTCAACACATACCAACTTAATCAATGATAACCAACATCAACACAACTCCAAATAATCACAAGGTGATGGAGACCTTACTCACAATATACAAAGGATAATTATACAACAAAATACCTCAAAATCCCTCTACAGGAGTCCACTAACAACATATTGCTACACAAGAATGCTCCTCATTGGAAAGATTTCATCCCTTCATGTCAACACTAAGAAAATAATGAACTTCTTGACCATCAAATTTCCAACTCCTCAAGTGAAAACCTGCAAAAGAAAGACAAAATGGGAACCATAGAGGCTCACCTCCTATCCTAGGCCTCAAGGAGGCCACCCATTGAGCTTGGGGAAACAAGATATAAATAGTTTCATGCTTCACATTCACATGCCATGCATATGCACAATAAAATTGATAGGATTACACAATATACTCTTAACACACCCCATCCCAAGGCTTTGCACAAAGATTCAACAAATGAATCAAGAAATGGGTGAAGGTGGGCTCTCCTCATGAGGAGGATTGCATAGCCTTCAAAATTCACAACTTTTCAATATCAAAATGCCCTTTCGGGGCAATCAACATGCTCACAATGCCCTTTTGGGGCAATCAACATCTCACAATGCCCTTTCGGGGCAATCTACATCTTCCCTTCCTCATACCACCTTATACCTCCCAAGATGCAAGTGAGCCAAAAAATTTGCATGCCATAAACATATTCAACCATCTCCACACAAGGGAGAACTCCTCAAATCCATGTGTGAGCCCAACTAACCCCTTCACCCCAGGCATCTCTTCCCTCCCAAGGGTGAGTGATGCCTCACACCCAATTCACAAGACATATAACATAAACAAAAAATCCAAGAGAGACTCACACAGCACCACCCACATGCAACATACAACAAGATCCATTCACAAAGACACCACAAGACACCACAATCCCATCATGAAGTAAAACACCATTTCTAACCTACATGCAAAATGAAGAGACTTCATGGATCATGATACCAACCTTCCTCCAAGCAAGGCAATGAATACTTGTAGTAGTGCTCCCATCCCTTTCTTCAACCTTATTAGTCTCCAAAAGTAGGGAGTTTCCAAGTGAGGTTCAATTTAGCCATGCCTTTATTTATAACCTTCTTATTTTCGGATTCAATGAAGAATGTCATTTTTATGGGGTCTCCTAAGTCCACTAGACACCATAGAGGTCATTAATAACCCCCTTACCTATAGTACTAACATGGGTAAGGTTAGTTTTAATCACAATTGGCCTTAGAGTTACTTTATGACCCTCCTAAAACTAAGTAGTTCAAATTGCATTTAAAAGATGAAAACCTTGTCCTCTCCTAACTAAGACAATAATCGAATTTCTCAACGGAGTCATATAACACAGAGCAAGGTGGCCACATGATCCATTGACGAACAACATGTCATTACCCATAGCAAGTGCAAGTGCCAAGTGCAACACACAAAATGCACTAAAACATCACCCATAACATATTCAAAATCTACAAATGAGAAGCATACCACACACATGCATCACACATTCACAAAATAAGCACGTCACAATGAGGTTTACAAATCTTACAAAGATTCACCTTGGCAGAGTCATTAAACATGTGTCTATACCTTGTTTCCCCGTAAAGTTTCCATGGTTCCACTTCCCTGCACACTCAATTTAAACATCAGTAACCCAATATAATAATATAAGATACCTACAAACACGTACAACATAGATCCAATGTCGCATATTTCTCATTAACATATAAAATTAATTGTCATCTAATCATTTATGTTCTAAGCACTATCCATAAACATTATAATATCATATTCCATTTAGCTTTCATCTAAGTGCATATTTTCAAAACATTGCATTATAAGTCTCATAAAATATTTAAAACATTGAATTATCGAATATGTGTATCAATAGTAATCCTTTTGAATATAAGTCATTTACCATTAGAGTATCATCACAACTCTTTCTCACATAACAATGAAACTCTAAGTCATCTTTAGTAAATTGTAAAACCAATATAAAATGCATCTTAACATATAGGTCCTAGGTGAAAATCACTGATGTACAGACCAGTTAACTAGTAACTTTAGATCAAGTTAAACATAGTGATGTTCCTAGCAATATCCCTATATCTCATTACGAGAGGTTTATGTGATTTTGTAGATTTAACTCCACAGACTACTAGAATGTTTCATTAATTATGTCATAATAATTTAGAACCAATTTCAAACATATCCATATGCCTAATTATCATCATAACCTATGCTCATAGTTGTTCTTAGTAGGCTGAATGTTATTTTAACCTTCCTAACTGCCTAGTAAATCATTCGTAAAGTCTCATGGTCAGGTTCTTGTCTTAAACATTTTAAATCTCATTTCCATGTGGTCTTATCTTATCGACCTAATGTTATGGGATAGAGTATCAAAATCTTCATTAATCTCCTATAGGATCCCTTAAATCATTATTAGTAGGAAAAAAAAATGTAAATCATAACTCACTTAACTCCTAACCATATTTATTTCATCCAGATCTAGAATAGGGTACTAGTGTGGGCCTTACAAAGATCACTATTAAAAAAAAAATTTATAAACCCTATCAAATACCTATTTGAAAAAAAAAAAAATACACATGAATTCAAGGCATAAAAAAAGATTCTATTCCATCAAAAATAGTTCCTTTTTCAATCCAAAAACTTTGTTTAAACTCCAAAACTACACTTCAAATGCACACAATTGTCCTACTACAAGTGTTGTCCATACACCCAACTATTCAACCCTTGGAAATGAGTTATGAAAGTCTTAAATAGACTTCATGCTCCATTATAGACTTAATTTTGAAGCATAACTTCCCAATTTTTTGGTTTTTCAAAATTGCCTAAAAGTTGTCAAGCAATTTTGCAAAAATTGCTAAGTTGTCAATGCAACTTTTTGACAACTTTTGCAGTTTTTCTCCTAGAGTCCTCAAATTTGGATAGAATGTTACAAAACCTTCTAGGATGACCTTAGAAAATATAAGTATCATATTTACACTCTCTTTTCCCCCTTTTATGGCATTTCACCACATTTTTCCACTTAGAGCAACTTTTGCAATTTTCCCCTTATCATGAACTAATTGACAAAACTAGAGTCCTAATCCAAAACCTATCAAATAAACTACCTAAACACACCTTGGGAATTTATATATAGTAATTATTACCCCAATTATTTTTTAGACCATCTACAAACCAAAATCAAGATTAGGGATTTACCTTACCTTAGGTGCTCTTGCACCATTCTCCCCCTGCATGGAGAAGCCTAAGGTACTATTAGAGATAATAACTCCTTGTTAATGCCTAGATTGTGTCATCCTTAGGTACATCCATCCATTTTACCAAATTTTCCTTGTAGACTTTTTTTCTTGTGCTCTTCTTCATCCTAGAATCCAAGATCTTCTCAATATGTGGTTGCTTCTTTTTAGGTACCTTAAGGTCTGATACATCCTTGTTAAGTTCTTCTTGATACTCTATGTCATCCAACTTAGGACCTTTTTATGGTACTAGGTCTTTCAAATTAAAAATTGGAGAGAGAGAGACATGTCCTTTGGTAGATCTATCTTGTAGGCATTGGGTCCATACTTTTCAAGAATTTTGTATGGCCCAATCCTCCTCATCTACAACTTTCTAGGGATTCCTTTCTATAACCTAGACTTTTTGAGCAACACCATCACCAAGTCTCCCACTTGAAACATAAACTCTCTCCTCCCGTCATCCTTCTTCTCCTTTAACTTTTAATTAGCTTCCATTAAGGTTTTCTCCACTTGATCATGTACCTCCTTCATTGATTTAACAAAGTCATCAGCTTGCCCACTAATCTTTTCATGTGAAGGTAAGTCCCTTAACTTCATGATACCTCTTGGGTGAGTTCCATACACCACTTGAAAAGAACTTAACCCTATTGTTCCATTCTTGCTATCATTTTATTCAAATTCAGCTTGGGGAATGACTTGCTCCCAACTTTTTCCATACTCTTTAGTGAGTAATAGGTTGCCCAATACCTTGTTTATCACCTCTTTCTAACCATTAGTTTGAGGATGGTAGGCAAAACTATTTCTAGGTTTGTTCCAAGCCTCTTCCATAAGGTCTTTCAAAAAGTTCCCCATAAACTTGACATCCCTATCGGCCACTATGCTCCTTGGAAAGTCATGTATCCTAACCACCTCCCTGAAGAATATGTTGGCAAAATTATTTACATCATGTGTAGTCTTGCATGCTATGAAGTGGCTCATCTTGTTGAAGTTGTTTACTACTACAAATACACTATCCATCCCTTTCCTAGTCCTTGGTAAGCCCACTATAACATCCATGATTATGCATTCCAAAGGCCTATTAGGAATGGGGATAGGTTGGGAGAGCCAAGCATTTGATGAAGTTCCCATTGCCTTTTGATATATGTTGCATTGCTCTAGATACCTTCTAACATCTCTTTGCATTTTGGTCCAATAATAGAACCTTTCCACAAGTTCCAAAGTCTTGTTAAGACCAACATTCCCACTCATGAACCCATTGTGCTTATCTTGCATGAGATTCTCCCTCATGTATCCCCTTGGGATGCACAACTACTAACCCTTGAATAATAGTCCATTCTGTAGGGTATATTTATTAAAATCACTATGGAAATGATTAGAAAAATTAGTAAATACTTTATAAGCCTTTGAGAGATTAATTTCTTCCTCATACAAAGCTTTGAAACCATCCAAGCATATTCTTGACAACTTGACTTGCAATTTCAGCAACCTCCTACTCAAACAATCTACCACCCTATTGTTTTTCCCATTTTTATGCTTGATAGTAAAAGTGTAGGACTATGAGAACTCCATCCATTCTATTTGTCGCATACTTAGCTTCTCCTATGATTTAATGAAATTTAAAACTTGGTTATTTGAAAACTCCTTAGGTAACAAGTAGTGCATCCACTTCTTGAGGGCTTGGACAAGTGCATAGATCTCAAGGATATATGTTGAATACCTTGTCTTGGCTTTATTAAGCCTCTCACTGAAAAATTCCACTAGTCTTCTCTCTTGTCTCAAAACTATTCCAACTACTATGTTTCCAACATCACACTCCACCACAAATGGTTTCTCAAAACTAGATAGAACTAAGATAGGTTGGGTTGCTACTCTTTCTTCAATCTCTTAAAACTCTGATCTATAGACATGGTCTACATGAATTTGGTCATCATGCTCCCTTTGATTATATCCATCATAGGTGCACACATTTCACTAAATTTTCTTATAAAATTCTTATAAAATTGTGCCAATCCATGAAAACTCTTGACCTCAGTAGCAGTTCTAGGTGTAGACCAATTCAAAATAGTCTTTACCTTGTCTTTGTCCATCTTAAGACTTCCTTGGGATACTACAAACCCCAAATACACCAATTCCTCTTTCATGAACCCACTCTTTTCCAAATTTGTTGTCAACTTGTCCTCTTGGAGCTTCCTTAATACCATCTCTAGGTGTTTCATATGTTCCTCCTTGGTTTTGCTAAAGAGGAGAATGCCATCTAGGTATACCACAAAAATACCCCTATATAGTCCTTCAAAACCTCATTCATGACTCTCATGAAGGTACTTGGTGCATTGGTAAGGCCATATAGCATTACCAACCACTCATAGAGACCCTCTATAGTCTTAAATGCACACTTCCATTCATTCCCTTCTTTCATCCTAATCCGATAGTATGCACTTTTGAGATTAATTTTGGAGAAGTACCTAGCCCCACCTAGACAATCCATCAAGTCTTTTATCCTAGGAATAGGAAATTTGTACCTAATTTTGATTCTATTAATTTCCCTAGTAGGACATATTATTTTCTTACCTCCCTTTTTTGGTGCTAATACCACTAGTATGACACATGGACTGATGCTCTTCCTAATTAGCCCCTAATCAAGCAACTTTTGAACTTTCCTTGAAATCTCCTTGTTCTACTCTGGAGTCACCTCGTATGCAATCTTGTTTTTCAGTGATGCTCCTAGTATGAATTTTCAATTTGATGATTTATGGCCCTCTTAGGGGGTAGGGTTAGTGGTGCTCCATCATAGATGATATCCTTAAATTGATCCACTGGCTCTTGCACTTCTGTAGGTGTAGGTGTAGATGAAGATTTCTCCTCCTCCTTAGGTTTTAACATAATGACATATCCTACTCCTTCAACCTCCTTCAAGTCCTTAAGTAATTCTTTCCCACTCATGAAAAATGCTTTAGTAGTAGACTTCTCTACCTTGTCTTCTTCCATTATAGATTGGATCATATAAGTGAGTCCATCCTTGAAGGAATAGTTGTTTTTCTTCCCATGATGCACTGCCTCCCTATCATACTACCAAGGTTTTCCCAACAATAGGTGACAAGTGATGGGCCTCTAAAGGCCATTATTTTAAAATCCTTTTATATTTCTTTTAGATGGATATCTTGTAGAAATAGTCATGACTCTATGAATTTAATCAAACATATTTATGTTTTCATGAATATGTCATATATATGTTAAAACATGAAGTAGTAGTATGGATAGTGAAAATATGCTATATTTTCTTGAATCTATGGATTTCTATGGTATAGTGAAGGGATGTTACATTTTGATAAATGTTTTCTCATCCATGCTATATTTTGGGTAGATTCCTTCCTATAGCCATAGGATTTCCAAAGAGTGATAGTTTGAACATTTTACCTTTTCTAACATATTTGATGAACATGAATATATGTATGTGGGCGTAGTATGCATTCATTCTTTTGTAGGTACTTTCTACATGTACTCAAAGTTACCACCTCATCACTAAGTCAAAGCTTACAAGATTTCTAAACCATCTCAAATGAGCAAGTTATTGTATGATTTCTATTATGGAAGCACATGAATATAGCTCCCTCAACCTACTATATTATTGAAGGATTTAATTATGGTTAATGATATTCTTGTTGAAAACTTTATGAATCTATAATTGATCCTCATTGATGGAGTGATTGTACTGTTAGGAAGTATTTGTAGTTTCTCTTTATATAATGCTTGTTGTATCTTTGAGAAAAAGTTTTTGAAGAAAGATAGAAGATATTGATGTTCATAACAGCAATGTGTGATCTCATTTTTCATTAGATGTAATCTCTTACCATGAATGAATAGAATACAAAGTTTAAATTTACATCTTCTATCTTGATTATCTTTTCTATTCACTCATCTAAGGGGTCCCACTTGGTGAGTGAACTACTCTATTAGAATACATTTCATTTCCTTATTTGTTTCTTCACAATGTAGAATTCTATTTTTCTTGTAGCCATTCATAATAGAATTAGTAAACCATTCTTGTAGCATAGGTACATAGAAAGGTTTACTATTTGCAACATTCATTTAAGATTTAAGTTAAGAAGGTGTTCTAGTTTTTGACTTAATTCTCCTTTAGCATTTCCTTTGTCCTAATTGTAATGACTTAAAAAATAATTAAAGAATATACTTTTTAGTGACCCTCTCAAGCTTACGCTCTTAGATTCAAAAAATAAAATGAAGTTAGCATGTTATTTTAGGAAAACACATGATTCTATCTAATCATGGAGTCACTGTGAAAGGATGTCCAATCCTTTGTTACTAAGGTATTAAGTTGATAGGCCAGCAAGTATCCACGGGAAGCACATCACACAAGATTTTCTCCTAATACTTGGCAATGGTGATGTATATGCACACTTGCCCATTTACTAAGATATTTTATCCCTTGTTCAACTAAGTCACCCTATAAGGACACACATGTGTAATCTTTCTCAAACCAAGCATTTATGCTTCCTCCTATAACAAGACATTATCAGTAGACCTTAAGTGTATAATCACCTTGCATACTTTGCCCAATATTTTGCATGTTTTTCTAAACAATGCTCTCCTCTACTTTGGCTCATCTTTAACTAGTTCCTTAACCAAAATTATCCTCAACATGAGGTTCTTACCCTTCTTGACATCAAGGTCCACTTCTCCTATCTTTTGGTTGTCTTCCTCTTGAACATATGTTATTTTTTTCCCCATAAGAAGATTATTACTTCTTTGGACATCTGTAAGCAAGGTGTCTCAACTTGCCATAGTTATAACACTTCATGTTGGTAAAGTGTAAACCTCTACTATTGTTTCCATATTTACCTCACCACCATTGTTGGACCCTCTACCTCTACTAGAACCTCCCCTCTAATTGGTCTTACTGGCCTATTCACTTCACTTAGAGACTCCATAACTTCTCTACTCATTACCCTTACCACTAGAGCCTCTCCTTGAATCACCTCTAAAGTCTTTACCTTTTCCCTTGTTCTTGGAACTTAGGTCCCCTTTCTTCCTTAGTTTTTCTCCCACCTTCCTATCCATTTTTTAAAAAAATTGAAGATTAGTTAGGCTAAAAAGGCTTAACTCATCTTGGATGCACCATTTAAGGCCATTTAGGTATCTATCCACCTTGATGCTCTATTTTTCTTCCACCTTTGATCTTAGTGCCAACTTTTGGAACTCCTCAGTATAGGTAGTCACATCAAGATCTTTCGTCCTTATATTTTGCCTTTACTCATTAATCCAAATCACATAATCCTCTAGTAGATGTCTCCTTAATCATTTTAAACATGTCTTTTTAGTTAGCTATAGGTTTCTTCCCTTTACTCTCTCTTTCCTCTTACACAAGCTTCCACTATGTCAAAGCTTGATCCTTCAATACATACTTTGCAAACCTCACCTTTTGGGCCTCTATTTTTCCTTTACACTCAAAGTAGTTATCAATGATCTCAAGACATTATAAAATTACCTCTACATCCATCTTGCCATGGAATAAGAAACACTCTCTAGAGACTCTTTCCTCCAAATTCCTTGAGGGCTTTGAGGAATGGTTCCTACTAACCAAGTGGAGGATCTGGTTCAAGTATCTCATCCTCAAAAGTCACCTTTTCTTTACCCTTGCCAAAGTCTTCATCTTTCTTAGCTTGGGTTACATGCTCTATCTCTTTCAACTTATCTTTCATCTCTTCTAGGACCTCATCTAGAACCCTAGTCTTCTCTTCTAAGAGCTTCTTTCCTCATCTACCTCCTTTTCCAACTCTACATTGGTCACCCTCTTGGAAGATCCACTTGAATTAGTGGAATACAACATGCCACCACAAGCCTTTGCTCTAATACCACTTTGATTGGGAGCTTCTTCAACTAAGAGCTTTCTAGCTCTTCTCAGGATACTCCTATCCCACTATAGGGTTTTCTCTCCTAAGTCTAACCTAGAGGATCCCTCTACAATCCCCTTCCTCCAAGAAACTCTCCCAACAATTCAAGTTTCAATGTTATTCTCCCAATTCACCTAATATGCATCCTTTGGCCTAGATTTCCAACACTTCCCAAAATGCACCAAGTGACTCAAAAACAAGGTTGCACCTTCTTGCTAAGGTTTTTGACTCAATTCCCATCATTCTACACCATTATTTCAAGTTTCCCTCACACAAATCGTCAAATTGTGTAGTTAGCCCTTATAGCCCTAAGAGCGCATATTACCCCTCCTAGAAACAAGTAAAGTTCTATAACTCACAAAAAAACTTAATAAGGCCTCTTTTTTTATTCTATTATTTTGTTCCCTATGACCAACTCTTGAACATTTTGTAGGTTTTAGGCTTGAATATTGTCTACACAGTATATATTTAGAAAACCTTCCTTTTAAGGGTTTTAAAAATGCAATGTTTGTGTTCTCTACTCCACATGCATGAAAATACTTACCCAAACCCCTCCTTTGATAATTGATTTCTTCATACACTGATCCTACATTGAAAACTCAAGATTGACCCATGCCAATCATCTCATCATCATAAAACCTCTTTACAAGCATTTCCTTATACCTTGCCAAGCTTGTCTACTTGCCTAGGGATTACTTGTAAAAATAGAATTTGGGCTTCCACAACCTCCACACATGCTATTTACACTATATATAAATTATATTTCTTGGTCTCTAAGAGCCATGGTGTTTAGACCAAGGACACTCAAGCCATAGCCCATTTCGTGCTTGCAACACAAAACTGAATGACATGATCACTAAAAATAAATAATATTATAAACCCTATCAAATTCCTATTTGAAAACAAGAAAAATAGATTCAAATTTAATTCATAAACACAAGACTCTATTACATCAAAAAAATTCCTATTTCAATCCAAAAACTATATTCAAACTCCAAAACTATCCTACTATAGGTGTTGTCCATACACCCAAATGTCCAAACCTTGGAAATGAGTTGGAAAAGTCTTAAATATAATTCATGCTTCATTCTAACCTACATTTAAAACCATAACTATACATTTCATTAGTTTTTCAAAAACTGCCTAAAAGTTGTCAATGCAACTTGTTGACAACTTTTGCAATTTTGCTCCTAGCCTCCTCAAATTTGGATAGAATGTTATCAAACCTTCTAAGATAACCTCAAAACATATAATGACCACCTTTACACACTCTTTTCCCCATTTTATGGCATTTTACCATATTTTTCCACTTAGAAAAACTTTTTAAATTTTCCCCTTAACAGGACCTAATTGACTAAATTAGACTCCTAATCCAGAAGCTATCAAATCAAACCACCTAAACATACCTTTGGAATTTATAATTAGTACTTATTACCACAATGGTTGGTTATACCATCCACAAACCAAAATCAAGATTATGGATTTACCTTACTATAGGTACTCCTGCACCATCGGACCCTCAATCCCAATCTTGGAAGTCCTTTTATAGAAAAGGATTACAACAAGCTTTAGATGTAGGAGAATGATAGAAAAATTTCTTTCAATAATAGGATACAAAACATAGTTACATAAGAGATAAAGTTTCATTATCACCTAGTTTTATTAAATAGTTAATTAGACACATAATAGCAATTTTCATGTTTTGAAGATAGTTTCATAATCTGTCAAGTAGGTGTATCCATAGTGGATGAATTAGAAAAGTAAGATATCTTATTTAGGTAACAACTTCTCCCTTTTTTTTCTTTGATGTGTCTTCCTCAACTATAATCCTATTATCTTTGTCCACCTTAGTATTGGAAATGTAAGAATGTAACTAAGAGGGGAGGGGTGAATCAATTACCACAAAAAAAAAATCCTTATCCCTTAGATGTCTCAACAATATTTCACTTATCATGCAATATGGAATAGCTTAGTTAAAACTAGAATATTACTAATTCTTATTTAACAAAGAAATTTTAATATTTATTAAATTGTTTTATCCTTTGGTTGTAGAAACATAAAACATAAGAAAATATCATGAACACAGATGACAACAAGATTTAATGTGGAAACCCAATTTTGGAAAGCCCACCTTTCAACTTGTCACAATAATTTTCACTATTCTAAAGTGAGCCCTATGAGGAGCCAACCCTATTAAAGGTTATAAAATATATTGTTAAGTATAATCCTATTAGAGGATTTAGATCACCTTGTTAGGAGTGTCCTAGTTAGTGGTCTTCAAACACTTCAATCTTCAAATGTCACCTTGTTAGAGGATTTAGGAATGACTATTAATTCAACTCTGTTAAGATATCTATTTAATACTACAATGGTTAGAAAGAAACAACAATTTGACCTTATTTATGAAGAAACTATCTTTGTAGATTCAGAGCTCTTTTCTAGCTTAACCTTTGGATCCTTCCTGATTGGATGTTTCTTTATAGCTTATCTTTCACATTTTCCTTATCTACTGTTTTCCTTTCCTCACATATCCATCTTTTTAAAATTCCACTTTTTATATTTTCACCTCACAACTTGACCTTTCTTATATATCATAAGATAGGAAAATTTGGCTTGAATAGCTTTTCAAAACATCAACAAACATCCAAATAGTTGGCCTCAATTAATAAAATATTTGACAATTACATTATATTGTCACTTTGTCAACACTTAGTTGACACTATGAATTCTTCAATACCTGACCACTCTATCAACATTAAAAGAAGGAATCCTTTAATTAAGTAACTTCTCAGTTAATACTAGAAATTCTTCATTACCCGATGGCTCAATTGATGTTGAGATATACAAGGTTAATATTGCAAACTCTATATTGCTTGGTTAATAATGACATTTGTGTAAACATCAATAACAATATGCAATGGAATAATTATTTTCAACAAACTCCCTCTTTAGCATTGATGGAAACACATTATGTCAACATAAGTTGATTGAAGTATGAGCAATAAGATAATATCATTTGTTTCAATCTTATTCTCATTCATATTAGCTCCCTCTAATATTATTCTTGGATGTGTCTATGATGCTTTCCTTTTAATGATCTTCTATCATTTTCTCCCTCTTAGTTGTACATTCGATCATCTAAATTTCAAGACTTCCCCTCTTCCTCATTGATATTAAAATTTCTTCAATCTTTTATGTTGACACTAGCAATCTGCCATACTCCAACAATCTACCCTATTGATACTAACTTCTCCCTCTTTAACATAAAATGCCAAAGTATACAAAATTGAAGTTACAATTTACCTTTTCTATTGATTCATATGCAATATGCTCTATATTTTATAGCATCAACTTGATTGATCTTTGATGGAGCTTGGTTGATGCCACACTATCTTTTTCTTTTAGTCAGCATCATATAGTGGAATACCCACTAGTTTACCTCATAGATACATAACTGCATCCTTAGGTAAATTTTTGGTAAGCAAACCTACTATCTTCTCCCTAGTGTTTACATGTTCTAATCTCACCTCTTTATCTTGAACCAATTCCCTTAGGAAATGATATTTGATTGCAATGTGTTTTGTCTTTTTCATCATCACTAGATTTTTGGATATATTGACTGCACTTGTGTTATCATAGTAGATAACAACTATTTCATCATTTCTTCCTTCATTCTTGACATTAATTTCTTAATCCATATTATGTTAGAACAATTAATTATTGTAGAAACATACTCTATTTCTATTGTGGAATGAGAAATGCAATTCTACTTCTCACTTGTCCAAGACACTAGCCTCTTTCCAAGAAAGAATGCTCCTCCACTAGTGCTTTTCCTATCAACAATACTCTGTTCCCAATATACATTAGTAAAGGCTCTTAACTCAAGATTTCCTCCTTTCTTATACCATAGATCATATTCTATAGCTCATTTTAGATATCCGAAGAGTCATTTGACTGTCATCATGTGATTTTCTATAGGGTTAGTAGAAAATATTGTAACTATTCGAACTACCAATGCAATATCAAGTCTTGTGTGAACCACATACTGAAGTTTCACAATCATTAATCTATAAGTAGTCTAATTTAATTCCTTTGAATCATCATTCTTTGACTGCTTATGTCCAATAGACATAAGTGTCCCAACTACTATGGAATCCTCCATTCCAAATACTTTCAATGTTTCCCTGATGAATTTAGATTGAGTGATGTATATGTCATATTTCATTAAGTGAACTTGTATCTACCCACAACCATTAGTTTCTAGCACTGCATTATCTCTAAAAAAAACTATAAGGGACTCTAAAGATGTGTGAGTTGACTGATTTACTATTTGAATATCTTGGTAGAAAGTAAACCCATTCTTCATTATACAAACTTTATATCTTCATTTTTTCTTACTTGGTACTCTAAGAAGCTTCTTCAATATTCACTTTCACAATCAAATTTCCTTCCTCTTGTGTCACTCTGAATTCAAAATTTCAAATACTTTTCTACAATTCATTCCTTTTGAACAATTTTATGTTGAAAATCTTCTTAGCTCTTAACTCTGTGAATGTTGTGAATGTTTAATAATACTTGAGAATGAGAATATAATTAATGAATTTTTAAGACAACATATATGAATTTTTTTGAAAATTCAAAAAATGATCAAACTCATGCTCTACGGTGCTCATATTACTAGCATTTAAATCCATTGTTACCCTTTTTAGATAGTACTTCTCGTTTTAGAAATTATGAAATCACAATAGCCATTTTACCTCCTTTCTATGTTATGCAATAACCACTCAAATCCTTAGCATTTTGAGTTGTTCATAGAGTCACAAGGCTTTCTTTTCAATTCTTCTGCCTTGCTTGTGACTGCACAAAACCCTTAATCTCCACTTCATAGACTATCTTCACACTTGAGATTTAAGCTATGGAACATAGTGATCACTTATAACATCACCTTATCACTCTTTTATAGCTTCCCTTTTCCTTTGTAATCTTAACTACATGACTGAGCAAAAACTAAAATTTACAAGGTCTTAATTGTTTCACCAATTTTCAGCTATCTTTAAAACTACAATCTTTAATCATTTGATCATGCAATCAAATCTGATCTCCTCATCGCTCCTCAATAGTAAATATTAAGTATTCAAGCTTTGAAGCCACAAATAGTCTCTCTAACATCAATCTCCACTTTTTTGCTTAATTCTTTTTTCTAGATCATAACATGTTGTCTCTAGATGTGTCCATGTGTCACATTTGTATGTTGTCTTGATGATAGAGATCTAGTGTGAATGTCATTCATATTGTTACCATTTAAAAAATTTCTTTCATGATTAACAATAGAAAATCTATGAAATTTTTTCACTTAACTATGTAGCACCTTCACTGCTTGAGCCAATCATTTGTAATAAATGATGCAGACCTTATGAACTCTAAGAAAATGATAGAGTTGCAACAACTAAAATTTACAAGGTCTTAATTGTTTCACCAATTTTCAGCTATCTTTAAAACTACAATCTTTAATCATGTGATCATGCAATCAAATCTGATCTCCTCATCGCTCCTCAATAGTAAATATTAAGTATTCAAGCTTTGAAGCCACAAATAGTCTCTCTAACATCAATCTCCACTTTGATGCTTAATTCTTTTTTCTAGATCATAACATGTTGTCTCTAGATGTGTCCATGTGTCACATTTGTATGTTGTCTTGATGATAGAGATCTAGTGTGAATGTCATTCATATTGTTACCATTTAAAAAATTTCTTTCATGATTAACAATAGAAAATCTATGAAATTTTTTCACTTAACTATGTAGCACCTTCACTGCTTGAGCCAATCATTTGTAATAAACGATGCAGACCTTATGAACTCTAAGAAAATGATAGAGTTGCATCATTGTGCCTTTAAAAAGGTTAAAACTTGAAAAGGCAATGATATAGAGATAGGCCTTGATCAATTCGTCACCACTTCAAATTTCAATTTCCTTTTAAAGTGTGATACCTTAGAGCATATTCATTTAAAAACAACAAGGGTTAAAATATGAAAATATGCATATGGATATGAAACTATGGATTTTCCTAGGAAAAAAATTTGCACTATAAAAAATGCAAACGTTAATTGCACAATATAAACTGGATTTTCATAATAGGTTGTTAGAATTTTGACATGGTGAAAATACAAGACAAAACACTCTAGATAAAAGAAATTGTTAGAATGTATAGTTCACCAATATAACTAAGAGGGAGGGTGGTGGGGGCTGAATTAGTTATCCAACTATTATAACAATTATCAATGTTATTAATTCTTAACCATATGAGTAATATAATCAACAACAATAACAAGATACTCATGCATAATGACACCAAATATGTTAACTAGGAAAACCCTTGATTAGAGAGAAAACCCCATTGGGAATGGTATCCACCAAATGATGTACTAGTATAAATATTGCTTGTTAGAGGATGGACCCTATTAGGAGTCAATAAGAAAATACATTACATATTAGTCCCTATTAGGAGACTTTGAATCACTATTAGGATATTCCAACCCTATTAGGAGTTGTAGAAGGCAGATGGACCCATTATCCAAATAGCTTCAAGGGAAAGATCTCTAAAGTCACTCTCCAATTGATCTCTATATTATTTCCTATAGAATAATAGAAATGAATTTACTTGTACTTCCTTTTCCTCTATAGTGTCAACTAGACTTCTCTTCTTCTTTTGATCTTGATTCCAAATCACCAACTACACATCCATTAGTCTCTTGGATTGCTTATTCTCATTTACCAAATACTTTAATTTTGTCTGAACACACCTTTCATTCCATACATCTAATTCACACTCTAACAAAAGGAAAATTACATTTCATTATACCAAATCCAAAAAAAAATTCCTTGAGTTGGCCTTGAGGCTTTCCCAATAAATTATAATAGGACCACATTAAGGTAATAAATTATTTCACAATTTCACAACATTGTCAGCTCACAATCTTTAAAACTTCTCATACATGCAGCTCCATACCTTGTGCACTCATTGATTTCACCATCAAACTATCTACTATCATTATATAACTTTTCACATCAAGATTCGATATATAATAGGAGATATAATCTAACCATCAAAAACTAATTCTTAATAATTTTGTCTATGTATTTCTCTCTGTATAATCTAACCATTAATTATATCTTCTAGATATCTTTGACTCTCTATATGAACACTTAAATCCATCATCAAGACATAGTGTAGAACATTTCCTTAACTATGTTTGAATCAGTCATAAATTATCTATTCATACGACCTCAACCATTGTTGTCTACTATGCTAGTCTTCATAGAAACTATACTATGTTGTCATCAATGACAAACATAATCATGAATGCAACATGTCAATCATGCTATCTATCTCCACATGCTCTAGAAATGCTTAGGATACCCCCCCAAAGGAATACCATCAACATTCATGCTAAGAATCTCCACCTTTGGCATTGATGGGAACATAAATGAAAAATATTTAAGTTCCAAGAACAGCAAAACAAAACTCTTTTTTTGTTCTCATCTTATCAAATCCTCTTCATCAATCAAATCTAAAATCCTTTGGAACACTACTCTGTTCAGCATCTCTTCCTTTAGGATCAGCACTAGCTCTTCATATTTTGATTCTTAGGAACAACTCTCAACTTCTCAACCATTCATTGTTTCTCCCTATTGACATCAATAATACTTTCTTTCCCTTACTCATACATAGAAGATCTCAATCTCTCTCCCATTAGAGGATCTCCTTGTTAGAATTCTTTTAGAATAACTAAGAGGGGGAGGGAATTAGTTATTCAAGGTCCAATAATGTCCAATACAAACTTTTTAATAAAATAGGGGTGAATTAGAAGTACTAGTTTCTTGTCAAATCCTTGCATGCAATTAAACATTAAACAATCATGAAAAATAAACATGCATCACCACATAACACTTGAGACTTTGATGACACAAAAACCCTCCAAGAATAAGAAGGTAAAACTGGGGTGGGGATGACACCCACAAAATAACCGCGCAATTGATTTCAACCACTTCTGATGGTTTGCCCTGTTAAAGGCCTGCCCTATTAAAGGCTTTACACACTATCATATGTGAACCTATTAAAGGATTTCTACACCCTATTAGGAGTGTGGCCTGTTAGATAACTTAAGAACATTCAACTTAGAATGCCACCCTATTAAAGGATTTACATAGAGCTGTTAGGCCCACCCAAGTCCATGGGATTTATAGTCATCTTCTCAAAAGAATCCTTTATCCCTCTCTAAGGATCTCCTATCCTTCTCCTAAGGATCCCTTATCCTTCTCCTAGGGATCTTCTATCCTTTTCCTAAGGCTTATCCACCTAGTTGTTAAGCTAACCTAGCAATGTAGGATTTCAATGTCTAATACAATGGTAAGAAGGTATTATAAGGGTTTTGACCTGATAAAGATTGCAACTCTAACCTTGCAGATTTTAGATCACTTTTCAGTTCTTTTCTTTGCTTGGCTTTTCTTCCTTGAAATTTTGATAGCTCGTTCACCCTTCAAGATTTGTCTCCTTGAGTTCTTCCACTCATTATATCAATGCACTCTATGGTCACTTGATCAACTCAAAGTCTTGATGCTCTGTGCTTACTCCTCACTGTGTCCTCTTCTTAACACTTCACACTAGCCTTCTCTTGGCTTCTTAACATGACCACACTTGTGACCATCTCTCTCCTACATTTGATCTCTGACCTATAACTCCTTATAAGGAAGTTATGTTCTTCATTTCTCACTCAAATCTTCCCACTCATCAATTTGATTTGATCTGAGAGAACGATATTATTTTCCCTCCAAATTGTTTCTTCCAGAAACTTCATGATAAGTCCATCAGTATTCACCTTGAATTGGTTTGCATGGTTTACATAAAATTTTGTGACATCTACTCATCATCCTTATCATCCAACTAATTCACAAAATTCAATGTAACAAACTTATCATTACTAATCTGGCAAATCTTTTGATTTAACAAATAATACAACAACTCGGCATCATTGGTTTACTGATGCTCAACATTAACAGGGTTACTCAACTTCTACTGCTAAGTAATGACACTTGGCACTATCTAGTTCTGGATTGCTCAACATCCTCTATAGTTTCTACTTTACTCAACACCTAAAGCTTTCATGTATTGCTCGATTTCTACTATTTTCTTGAATCACTTAGCTCCTAAATAATTCTTGATTTGTTCGACATCAAAAGAAATTTCCTTGGCATCCACTACCTTTTTTTGATGCTCAACACCTTCTCTATGACTTAGCTTCTACTACATTTATTGATACTTGGCACACACTAAAGTTGAACTTGCTTGACTTTAACTAGCTTTCTCAACACTCACAAATGAACTTAGTTAAACCTCGCATCTTTGATATGTCTTAGTGTGTCCATTCCCTATGTCTTAGAGTATGTCATCAATACACTATTTCATCAATGGCTTGGCTGATCCTTATACTTCATTACAACATCATAACTTCAACCTTTCTCTAGGTGCTCTAGTTACATCTTATTGATTTCCTCCTCCTTGTAAATCAACTAATTGATAGTATTTGGATCACTTAAGCAATTGTCATTCTTACAAGTAGCAAGTTTGACATCAATGACAAAACAATGATTGAAAACATTCCTTACCAGTTCCATCATTCTTCATTCATGATCTTTTCAATCATTTCCAACAATCTCCCTCTTTGGCATTGATATCAAATCAAATTGATCAATTGATTGAGTTGATCATCTTAGTTACCACCAAAATTATATACCAAACAGAAAAATTGTTGTCATTAGATGTCTTCCTTTTTGTATCATCTCTCCCTCTTTTGCTGATACAAATTGAATCGTTTGTTTTGCTTCTCCCTCTTGACTACTGCATCCTTACTCTATATTCCTTATCCTTCATAGCTTCTTGCTAATCATTTTCTTATCTCTTCTGAATCTCCCTCTTTCACTGATCTCATACATTCTCATACATCTCCCTCTTACTTTTTATTGATCAATTTCTCATAAATCTCCCTCTTTGACATAAATGCCAAAGGTGTAGCATCTTCAACATGCTTGGTGTAAGCTTTTCATCTTATTTCTTTTTCCTCTATCACCATGCTTGTGATTTATTTGGAATTTATGTTCCTTTTGTCATCCTTTGCATCATTCTTTTGATATTTCAATGATCTACTACTGTTGATGTAGGGTAGCTTCTTTGTTACTTTAGACTGCTTGAGTTAGGGGCATTACCCCCAACTTGCCTCTAAGATATTCTTAAGTATCTTTGGGCAATGTTTTGGTGAAGATATCTACAATTTGTTCCTTTGTGTGAATGTACTCCATCTTCACTTTCTTTTCTTCCACCAATTCTCTGACATAGCGATACTTGATTGCAATATGCTTGGTTTTTGCATGCATTACTAGATTTTTGGATATGTTTATAGCACTTGTATTATCACAATATAGTATCACAGGTTTGGTTACCTCTTCTTTCATTCCTTTCAATAGATGTTTGAGCCACACAATATTTGTACAATTGATTGCTGCTGCCACATATTCTACTTCTACAGTGGACTGAGATGTGCATATTTGTTTCTTGCTAGTCCAAGTAACTAGCCTTTTACCTAAGAATAATGCTCCTCCACTTGTGCTTTTTCTGTCATCAATGTTGCCTCCCCAATCTGCATATGTGTGTGCATTGGGCTCAAACTTCTCATTCCTTTTGTAGTATAGGCCAAAATCATTAGTTCATTTGAGATACCTCATTATCCTTTTTACTGCCATGAGATGATTTTCCCTAAGATTAGCAGAGGATCTAGCCACTATTCCAATTGATAATGCTATGTCCGATCTGCTATGTATAACATATTGTAGTTTTTCAATCATGGATCTGTACATTTTTTGACTGACTTCAGCTGATTCATCATTTTTGCATAGCTTATGCCCTGTTGCCATTAGTGTGCTAATAGGTTTGGAGTCTTCCAATCCAAACATCATGAGTATCTCTTTGATGTACTTTAATTGTGTCACAAATATACCATGTTTTAGTTGATGTACTTGCAATCCAATAAAGAACTTGATTTCTCCAAACAAAGATATCTCAAACTCATGTTTCATTTTGTCAGCAAAAATTTTGCAAAGTGCTTCCTTTCCTCCAAAAACTATGTCATCCAAAAAGATTTCAGATACAAGAATATCCTTACCTTCTTCTAATTTGATGTACATGTTATTGTTATCATCAGTTCTTTCAAATCCTATTTGCACTAGATACTTGTGAAGTCTCTCATACCAAGCTCTAGGTGCTTTCTTTAATCCATATAGAGCCTTAACCAATTTTCATACCTTGTTTTTGTTATTTTCATCAACAAATCCTTCTAGTTACTCTATGTAGACTTCCTCTTCAAGTATACCATTCAAAAATGCAGATTTAACATCCATTTGATAGACTTTAAATCCTTTGAAGGCTACATATGCTAGTAAGGTCCTTAATCCTTCCATTTTGGCAACTAGAAAAAAAGTTTCTCCATAGTCTAGTCCTTCTTCTTGTGCATACCCTTTATAGACTAGTCTTTCCTTGTTCCTTGTGATTTCACCATTCTCATCTAACTTGTTTCTAAACATCCACTTGGTTCCAATTACATTCTTGTCAACTAGTCTTGAGACTAAGGTCCATTTCTTGTTCTTTTCAATTTGTTCTATTTCTTCTTTCATGGCATTGTACCAATCATCATCTTTTATGGCTTCACTTACTATTTTTTGTTCCATTTTGCTAGGCAGACATCTCACTTTTGAGTCTATTCCTTGTCATTGGTCCTACCTCTTTGTTTCCAATAATTTTATCTATAGGATGATGTCTCCTTACATACTTTGCCAATACTGGTTCTTTCCTTGTTTGCATGTTGTCTCTTTCAGAATCTAAATCTTCATGTGTATTTTCATTAGATATTTCTTCATTTCCTTCATGTTGACAATTCTCAGAATCTAAATGAACATTCTCTATATTCTGTAGCTAAGCTTCTGAATGTGTCTTCTACTTAGTATTCACTATCTATGACTTGATAGATATTGGATTTTGTTGTTGATTGTCATTCTGAGTTGCAACTTCACCATTATTAGGTATACCTTCATAAAAGTATACAAAGGTCTTGTATTCTTCTTCTTTCTTGGTGTTCTAAACACTTTGAACTTCTGCAAGCTCATCAAATTTCATATTGTGGTTTCAACTACTTTGTTTGTGTTAACATTCAAGCACTTATAGGCTTTTCTTCTAGTAGAATAACCAAGAAATGTGCCTTCCTCACTCTTTGCATCAAACTTTCCATTTCTAGACTCTTTATATATATAACGTTTGCATCCAAATATTTTGAAATGTTTTACATTCGGAGAATGCCCATACCATAATTCAAAAGGTGTTGCATTTGTACCTTTCTTGACTTGAACTCTTTTGAGTGTGTAGACTACAATACTTATAACTTCTCTCAAGTACTTGAGTGCAACATTTTTCTCCATCATTAAGGTTTTGGTACAGTCAAAAACTAATCTATTCCTTCTTTTTCTATACCATTCTTAGGTGGAGTCCTATGTTCTGATGTCTACCTTTTGATTCCTCTTTCATTGCAAAATTCCTCAAATTTTCTTCATGTGAATTCACCTCCTCTATCAGATCTAAGACATTTTAGGCTCTTCCTAGTTTCTTTCTCAACTATGGCCATGTACCATTTGAACATTTGGAACACATCTTATTTTTGTTTTAGGAACATGACTATCATCATCTTGAATAGTCATCTACAAATAGCATTATGTATCTGTCACCTTTGTAGCTTTGCATTTCAATATGACCACAGAAGTTAGTATGAACTAGCTCTAATACTTCATTAGAAGTATAAGCCTCACTTTTGAAAGTTGACTTGGTCATCTTCCCTAGTTGGCATTGTTTGCACATGGTGTTATTGGGCTTCTTCAACTTTGGTAGACCTCTGAATTTCTTCATTTTTCTGATGCTTATTAGATTGTCAAAATTTACATGACATAGCCTCTTGTGCCATAACCATAGATCATCAGTTTGAACAATGAGACAAGAAGCATCTTCCATGTCTAGGTAGAACAAATTACCCCTAGTCTAATCACCTTTTCCTATTAGACTTCCTTGAGAATCATAGATCTTGGCAACTCCATTTTCAAATTCAACCTTGCATCCTATTTTTCCTAACTATGAGACACTTAACAAGTTATAATTCAAGCCTTCAACATAGTATGCATTATCACATGATATCTTTTTAGTAATCTTGATACTGTGTTTCCCTTTGATCATACATGGTGCATTATTACCAAATCTAACACTATTTGCTTCATATTGAATAAAGGTAATGAACTTATTTTTATCTCTATTCATGTGATGAGAGCATCCATTATCTATGATCCATTTGTTATTCTTGTTCATGTAGGTTACCAAGGTAGTTGCTTCATCTTCATCTGATTCATCTTTCATAGCCACATAGACTACTTCATCATCATTCTCGTTAGAGTCTTCTTCAAAAATGTAGCATCTTTTGCCTTTACCTCTATAGTCCTTGTTGTCCTCTTTCCTATTCTTGAGGTTGTCTCCATCCTTGTAATTTTTCTTTTGTGTGCATTTGGCTGCAATGTGACCAACTTCATTACAATTGAAACAAATGATTGGCAGCTTACCTTTGAATTTTCCTCTTCCTCTATGAAATCTTCTTGCTACTAATGTCTCCAATTGGTCTACATCATCTTCATCAATGCTACTATCACTAGATACATACTTTCCTTTTCTACTCATTTTCTTTGTTTGCACCTCCTCATTATCTTTTAGTGTCATCTTGGCTTTGAATGCAGATTCAGTGTTTTCTGGCTTGTAGTTGTCAAAGTTGGATAGCTCAAAGGTAGTGAGTCTTACAAATATTCCTTCAAATGATAATGAGTTTCTTGGTACACACCTTAGCTCTTGGATGGTTGATACTCTTATAGCATAGATAGGAAGCAAAGTTCTCAAGTATTTGCTACATATTATTTCTTCTGATAATTATCATCCTAGGCATCTTATGGCACTTACCACATCTTTCATCATTGCACTATATTGAGCAACATTCTCTTCTCCTTCCATTTTCATGTCATCAAACTTTCCTCGTAGGCTCTCTCTTTTGGCTCTCTTGACATTATCATCTCCTCCATATATTTTTGATAATGTTTCCCACATCTGATGTGTAGTACCACATTCTTTGATGTCATCATACTCAACATAGCTTAGTGCTAAAGCAATCTCTAACATCACTTGATTGTGCTCCTTCTTGTTCATGTCATCTGTAGTGAGGGGTCCTATAGGGTCTACATGATCAACTATGATTGAGGTTTTTGCATAGTCACCTATTGATCCAAAGTGCAACTTCATTAGACTTTTCCATGCAACAAAGTTTTCTTTGTTTAGCTTGGGAACTTCTCTCTTAGACATCTTGATCTTCCTACTGCTAGTACCTTGAAACAAATCAGCAGTGGACTCTAATGCTGATTGTTAGAATTATTTGAGAATAATTGAGAGGGGGGGTGACTCAGTTATTCAAGGTCCAATAATGTCCAATAAAAACTTTTTAATAATACGAGTGTGAATCAAAAGAGCTAGTTTCTTGTCAAATCCTTGCATGCAATTAAAAATTAAACAATCATGAAAAATAAACATGCATCACCACATAGCTCTTGAGATTTTGATGATCCAAAAACCCTCGAGGAATAAGAAGGTAAAATTGGGGTGGGGATGACACCCACAAAGTAACTGTGCAATTGATTTCAACCACTTCTGATGGTTTTCCCTATTAAAGGCTTGCCTTGTTAAAGGCTTTACACACTGTTAGATGTGACCTTGTTAAAGGATTTCTACACCCTGTTAGGAGTGTGCCCTATTAGAGGACTTAAGGACATTCAACCTAGAATGCCACCCTATTAAAGGATTCACATAGAGCTATTAGGCCCACCCAAGTCCATGGGATTTATAGTCACCTTCTCAAAAGAATCTTTTATCCCTCTCTAAGGATCTCCTATCCTTCTCCTAAGGATCTCTTATCCTTCTCCTAGGGATCTTCTATCCTTTTTTTGAGGCTTATACACCTAGTTGTTAAACTAACCTAGCAATTTAGGATTTCAATGTCTAATACAATGGTAAGAAAGTATTAGAAGGGTTTTGACCTAATAAAGATTGCAACTCTAACCTTGTAGATTTTAGATCACTCTTTAGTTCTTTTATTTGCTCGGCTTTTCTTACTTGCAATGTTGATAGCTTGTTCACCCTTCAAGATCTATCTCCTTGATTTCTACCACTTGTTATTCCAATGCACTCTATGGTCACTTGATCAACTTAGAGTCTTGATGCTCTGTGCTTACTCCTCACTATGTCCTCTTCTTGACACTTCACACTAGCCTTCTCTTGGCTTCTTAACACAACCACACTTGTGACCAACTCACTCTCTCTTACATTTGATCTCTAACCTATAACTCCTTATAAAGAAGTTATGTTCTTCATTTCTCACTCAAATCTTCTTACTCATCAATTTGATTTGATATGAGAGAATAATATTTTTTTCTCTCCAAATTATTTCTTCCAAAAACTTCACGATAAGTCAATTAGTATTCACCTTGAATTTGTTTGCATGGTTTACATAAAATTCTATGACATCTACTCATCATCCTTATCATCCAACTAATTCATAAAATTCAATGTAACAAACTTATCATTACTGATTTGGTGAATCTTTTGACTTAACAAATAATTCAGCAACTCGACATCATTGGTTTATTGATGCTCGACATTAACTAGATTACTTGGCTTCTACTACTAATTGTTGATGCTCAGCACTATCTAGTTTTGGATTGCTCGACATCCTCTATAGTTTCTACTTTACTTGACACCTAAAGCTTTCTTGTATTTCTTGGCTTCTACTATTTTCTTGAAGCACTCGGCTCCTGAATAATTCTTGATTTGCTCGGCATCTGAAGAAATTTTCTTGACATCCACTACCATTTTTTGATGCTCAATACCTTCTGTGTTACTCGGCTTCTACTACATTTATTGATGCTTGGCACCTGAAGGATTGCTTGGAACACACTAAAGTTGAACTTGCTTGGCTTTAACTAGCTTGCTCGACACTCACAAATGAACTTAGTTAAACCTTACATCTTTGATATGTCTTAGTGTGTCCATTCCCTATGTCTTAGAGTATGTCATCAATACACTATTTCATCAATGGCTTAGCTGATCCTTACACTTCATTACAACATCATAACTTCAACCTTTCTCTAGGTACTTTAGTTACATCTTATTTATTGCCTCCTCCTTGTCAATAAACTAATTGATATTATTTGGATCACTTAAGCAATTGTCATTCCTGCAAGTAGCAAGTTTGACATCAATGACAAAACAATTATTGAAAACATTCTTTACCAGTTCCATCATTCTTCATTCATGATCTTTTCAATCATTTCCAACACTTATCCCCCATACATGTTACTTCTTTATGTAATCTCTCCCCCATAGTACTAAGGAAATTTATTTCTCTGCATACTCTCCCCAAATGCATACTCTCCCATATAAGGAGATGTTTTCCATGCACACTCTCCCTCATTGACATAATTTACTAAGGCTTCATTATGTCAATTGTTTGCTCCAAATATTAAAACAGCTTGAGTGACCAAAGATACTATTCAAGACCAATTACCAAGAGTCCTATATGACTTTTCTCATCTTATATAATCCCCTATACAAGAAGCATTGGTATTTAGTCAAGTCAAACAATGGTTCTCTATACCACTAGATTGATTCAATCTCTACATCATCTACTTAGAAGTGGGTAGGGGCATAACCACAAGGATACCTCTCAATATTACTAGTGTTTTTTTTGTCATCCATACTACCTACCCAATCTACATCAATATAGGAACATAAAATGAAATCACTTTATCTATCATATCATAATCTATTATAAGTGTACCCTTCAAATATCTAAAAATCCTTTTTACTATTTCATAATGATACTCCTTAGAATGAACTTGAAATCTAGATACAATCCCAATTACATTTTCTATAGCTGGTCTGGTGTGAGTTAGATATTGTAAGCCTCCAATCATTGATATACACTTCTTCTTCTCAACTGTAGGCACCTAATCTTTACTAAATAACTTGTGACTAGTTACCTTTGGTGTCCCAATAGGCTTACAACTTTCCAAGCCAAATCTTTTCAACAAGTTTTTTAAATACTTAGCTTGTGAAATGAAAATACCATCATTCTTTTGCACAATTGGTAAACCTAGGAAAATCTTCATTTCACCAATTGTGCTCATCTCAAATTCATTCATCATTTGTTTGGAAAACTTATCACTTGCTTCATCATTTCCTCCAAAGATTATATCATCAACAAATATCACTAGTATCATTATTCTCAATTTATTTCAAATATAAGTTAGCATCTATCATACCTTTAGCAAATCCTAATTTTTCCAAATATTTTTCCAACCTTGCATACCAAGTTCTAGGTGCTTGATTTGGACCATATAGTGCTTTCTTCAATATGAATACCATGTCTTTTTCTTAATTCAAAGGGAATCCTTCAATATTCTTAATGTAAACTTCTTCTTCAATTTCATTATTCGAAAAGGCTAATTTGACATCCATCTCATACAATTTGAACTTATTTCTTGCTACATAAGCTAAGAACATTCTCTCTACTTCCATTCTGGCTACAGAGGCATATGTTTCTTCATAGTCTATTCCTTTCTACTAATAATAAAATTTGCATACCATTCTAGCTTTATTTCTCATAACTTCACCTTGTTTACTCTTCTTGTTTAGGAATACCCATTTAGTTCCTATAACATTCTTGTCTTTATGTCTAGGAACCAATTCCCATGTTTCATTCTTGACAATTAGATCTAGTTCTCCCTTCATTTCTTGAATCCAATGATCATCCTTGTATGCCTTATATGTGCTCTTAGATTGCACTAGAGGAATCAAACATAATTCCTCATTTATTTTGTTTCCCATCATTAGACTTTTGTCTTTGCTTCCAATGATCTTCTCTATGGGATGTTTCTTTTCCAAATTCCTATTTGCTGTAGGAGTTTCTATCTTAGATCTTATCTCTTCTCTTTATTCTTCTCTTTGTTCACCTCTGTTCTTAATAACATGTACGTCATTTTGCAAGTCATTGTTAGTCTCAAAGAAAAATTTGATATTTTCTCGAACAATTCTAGGATTATATTCTTCCTCATTAGAATTATAATCCATCATGCTTTCTTTAACTTGGAACTTTTCATCTACTTTCACATTTGCATACTCAAAATTTTTTCTATGATTAAAACATATGTAAGCTTTTCTTTTCAATGAATAATCAAGGAACATGTTGCCACCACTTCTTGGATCGAACTTACTAATATCATTATCTCTCTTTATGTAACACTTACTTCCAAAAATTCTAAAATACTTCACTAAGGGTGTATGGCCAAACCATAATTCATAAGGAGTCTCATTTGCACCTTTTCTAGATTTACACTCTGTTTATGGTGTATACTGCTATATTAAATGCTTCTCTCCAAAATGTCTTGGATACATCATTCTCAAACATCGTTTCTCTTGTTGCCTCTAATAGTGATCTATTTCTCCTTTTTGTTATCCCATTCTACTCAAGGGTTTTTGGTGATGATAGATGTCTTTTAATTCCATTTTCTTCGCAAAATATGTTAAACTCTCTAGAAGTAAATTTTCCACCTCTATCCAATCTCAAACATTTAATCTTTACACTAGATTCATTTTCAACTTTATTCTCAAATATCTTGAACTTCTCAAATGCTTCAACTTTTTCCTTAAGAAATGCTACCCACGTAATTCTACTTAAATCATCAACAAAAATTGTAAATTACCTTTCTTCGTAAAATCATCTTGTTCTAGTAGGGCCACTTGTATATGTGGAAATGTGACCTTGGATCTTCACATACACTTCAACATGGTCCTTACCTCCGGAATCATCCTAGAATAAACATTGAGTTGTTTATCCAAGAGGTCCAAAAGAGAAACCTATTGCCTTCTAACTAGAGGGATTTTTCCTATCTACTCTTAGACCAAGAAGTAGGAAACCAAACCCTTTAATACGAAGGATTTTATGCAGTAATATGAAAGTGAACTTAAGCTAGATGATGTGTAGTTTAAGCTAATAACAAGTAAACAAGAATCAAACTAGATGGATGCATTTTTAATCTAATATGACATTTATTCTAAGAAATTAATAAAAGCCACAATAAGCTTGAGTAATTGAGTATGAAATTTAATAGTATTTTGATGCAATTCAAATTCCAACCTCGTATATGAGGAATTAGAAGCCTCTTAAATAGAATTCTTGAAATCAATTAATAGTTGAGATAAACTCAAATCGATGGTCAAGATTGAAGCAGAAATCTAGTAAGGATGGAAAATTCCTAGTGTAGATGAGGTTAACTAACTTAGATCCTGAGTGTAATGAAAATTTAATTAGAATTCACCCAATTGTGAGAATAACTAGATTAAGCCAATTCCAATTCGAGAGGTAGATCACTTGGAATTCCCATTCCTAAACTAGAGAGATGAAATTAGAAGGTCATTTAATTTAATAAAGATGAGACATGACCTCATTAATGCATATTTCCATTAATTGAATAATTACATTCAATAATTAAAATGAGTGCATTATTAAATTAAATAAATTTAATTCCTAGTACGTTAGCCTTAGGAGATAATTTAATTTAATTAAAGTATAAGCACTTCAAATTAAATCAAATCCCAATCAATAGGTTTAATGTAGCTAATTTGAGTCAATGCTTTAGGAATTAAATAAATAGCATGATTAATGCAGATTAGGCATTTGACAATTAATTCAAGTAGCAAAAATTAGAATGAGAATTGCCTAATGAAATAGAACTTTAGGATTCATCAAAATAGACTAGAATTGGTTGAGATGGCAATGAGCCAATTTTGGGGTATTACACCACTTAGATCTACGTTAACAGTCTCGAGATTCTCTATATTAGTGAACTTCTTTCTAGGAAATGATACCTTCTTCTATTTAGCCATGATACATTCTTTGCAAACAACATTAGCAAGCTTCATGATTCTAGGAAAATCTTTAACTACAATGTATTATTTGCCTTTACAATGTTATCAAAGTTTATATGACAAAACTTTCTATGCCACAACCAACTTTTATCCACTTTTGGACCCAAACAAGTCATCTCAATAGGACTCAATTAAAATACATTACCTTTGGATCTTGTACCTATTCCAATCAACTTACCATCCTTATATTCAATAATAAAGGTCTTTTATGTAAACTCTAATTGATAACATTTATCCATTAGTTTTCCAACACTTAATAAGTTATACTTTAAGCCATCAACAAAATCAACATCATCAGTGTTATTCTTTCCATCAATAGTAATATATCATATCCCTATGATGTGATAAGTCACATTATTTCCAACTCTAACAATACCTCCATCATGATGTCTGAACTTAATAAACTTGTTCATATCAACAATCATATGATGAGAACAACTAATGCCTATAATCCAACCAAATTTATTTTCAAGTTTAGAAACTAAAGCCTTTTATTCTCTAATTTCAATTTCCAAACTTTCTTATTTTATAGCCACATATCATGATTCATCATCACTTTCACTCTGAACTATTTCTTCAAATTCAACATCTTCATTTTTATATAAACAATCTCTAGGTCTTCTAGGCTTGAAATTTCTCTTATACTTTTTTCTCTTTTTTAGGACAATTTGAAGAAAAATGACCAAATTCATTGCAAGTCCAACATTTAAATATTCTCTTACCATCTGGTTCTCTTCTCATAATCAAGGCAATACCTTCTTCAATATTTTTGTCCTCTTCACACCTATATCTACTACTACTATCATAATCTCCATGGGTACTTGTGCTTTTGGATAAGGAGCAACAAAACTTAAGGTACTAAAAGTTCTCTCCACTCTTGTCAATTCTTTGGACTATCTCAAACTTGATTCAATTTCTTCCAATCTTCCAACCAAAGTCTCCTTGGTGAACTTCTCAATGCAGGGTATTAATAGTTCAATCATCTATGCTACTTTCTTGAATAGTGGCTAGTGGATATATATATATATATATATATATATATATATATATATATATATATATATATATATATGGGAAATAAGATACTAAGAGGGGGGTGAATCAGGATCTTAAACTTTTGACTTTAAAATCAATCTCATTATTATACCTAATTCATCATTAAAACTATAATGCTGAAAGATAAAATAAGTTCATCACATCCATACAATTTCCACACATAACACAATGATTTGGTTACCAAGAAATACTTCAAGATGAAAGAAAAATAGGGGTGGGGGTGAAACCCACAAATCTTCACTATTACAACAATAAAGTTAACCTATTAAAGTTATAATTTTGACCATAAGATATGATCTACCTAGTGAAAGGTCCATCTTGTTAAATACTAAAAGACTATTAGGTCTTGCCTTGATAGAGGGCTTACAACTTACAATAAAGTAAGGACTCTGTTAGGATATTTACATAGACTTGTTAGGACCACTTTGTTAAGAGATTATCCCTATCGAAGTTATAAAATAACTAATTTAGTACCTAACCCTCAATATGCTTTATAAGCTGAACTTGGGTCTCCTCTTTCCTTTATCTCTGATCTGATTCTCCTAATATGATAAATTTTTTTAGTCCTTCACTACTATAATTTTCTCTCTCTTCTAGAACTGACTCTTAAACTCATTTGAATGCATGTTTTCTTTTGTATTTTATCCACTTATGATTCTAGGGTTAGAATCCTCCTTAAAAAAACTTCATGTGAAGCTTCCAAATCTTAATCAATGGTTTAAACTTCATCATCTTTTGTCATTTATGTCCCTTTTCTTGATTGGTTGAATTGTTTGCCTAGGGATCATCACGTTATTCTAATGACATGTAAATAGAATCAAATCTACCTCTATAGATATTAAATCTTATAGAAATGCTCGCCAAAATGATTCACATATGAGTCTGTCCCATTACAAACTCACACAACAATACTATATTTCTTGCCACTTGAGAACTTCTGATGCTTAGCCATGTATGTTGTTGCTCAACTTCTATAAGTCTATGTACTTGGCACTTGATAACTTCTCAATATGCTTGGTTTTCCTTAAATTTCTCATCTCATACTATATTCCATAGCTCGTATATCTACTTAGTCTCTACTCAATGCTCGACAATCAGATTTCTATATAGCCTAAGCGTAACTTGCTCGCCCTTCACTAGATAACTCAGTCACAATGATGAGATTGTAATATTTCCTAGTAAATGACTTGCAAATGACTAAGTGTTTGGTGACTTATTGGAAACATAGGCTCAACATCAACAATCTCCCCCTTTGACATTAGTGGAAAAACAAATTTGTCATGAAATCATTCATTAAAAAAAAATTATCCCTTGAGACCAAAACAATAATTATTTATTGACTGGTCATATCCTACTCTTTATAACTCTCGAACTATGACTCCCCCTTCTTACTTCTCCCTTCTTAACATATCCACCTTTTTTGTCACTGGTGATAACTAGGTTTGTTGGGGTGAGTTGGAACTTCTCAAAAAAAATTGATGATTTTCTATGATATTAGCATAGCCTTGGTTCCATCTTTCTTGTACCTTGTCTAAAATTTGAAACCAAATCTCTAACTCCATAACTAGGTCAATAAATCCTATAATGTGTGCAAAATTTTTGTCTTGCTACAAAATTTCATTGGCAATAGAAATAACCTTCTAAATTATCTCTATGTATGGCAATAATAAAGTTGAATCAATGTCAACTTGGTTTGTATTCATGCATGTTTAGTTGTGAGTTCAACTAACCTTGTTTGATTAAATATGAGTTCACCAAATGAAGATGAACTTGAACTTGTGTTCTTTCTCAATGAGTGAACATTAGTCTTCATACTTGAATGTAATAATTGTAATGATCATTGAGTATCTAATGTGAAGAAATCTACATCACATAATCTCAAATATAAAGATTTTATTATCTTCAAAACTATTCCAATTGTGTAATAGTTGTAGAAAGATTAGCTTTTCATTGTACAAGTTCATGTGAGACTTTATGCAAAAATTTATGCTCCATTATCATTTCATACCATTGTAACACATTTTCATTTGTTTCTATGTCCTCTGTCTAAACTTTATCAACAACATATACTAGTTGATCCAAAATTGTATGATGTGTTGGCATTAAGTTATTATTGCCTTTAGTGATAACACTTATCTATATCAGTATAGCTATCAAGCTCAGCACTCAATTTCCTAAATTCACCAAGCTTCAAAGTTTACACCAAGCATCTACAGTGTATACCAAGCATTCAATGGTTACCTTATAGGTTCATCACTTAAGTAGTTCATACCGAGCTTCGTAGTTTACACCAAGCATCTATAGTGTTTACCCAGTGATGGAAGCACAGTATTTACCAAGTAATGAAAGTGCAATGTTTACTGAGTGATGGAAGTGTAGTGTTTACCAAGTAATGAAAGTGTAGTGTTTATTGAGTGAAAGAAAGGTAAACAAAGGATTCAATTTTTACCAAGTGATACTATATCTACCGAGTCTCTAGTGGTTACCGAGTTAAAAACTACATCAAGTGATTAGTATGGATCAAGCCTTAACTTCTATTGAGTACATGATGATGCTAAGTAATGCAATGGATGCTAAGTATCAGAAGGTCACTGAGTCTATTCAGTGAACTTGAGTTTTCTACTATTTGGCTGACTCAGTAATGTTTTGTTCACTTGTGCTTTAGCCGACCTTGCAATTGTAATTATTGGAATGATATATATATAATGTATTATATCATTTACAATAAATGAAAAAGAATACTAAGAGATGCATGTAATGTTTTGAAGTGTAAATACAAATTAGCAGAAGAATAGAATATTCAACAAGGTCTATAAGGAGTAGTAAAGATTCATCAGTCACAAGAGGTGATCTATACTTCAATGATCTAATAAAAAAATCAAGTTTTTAAGTAGATCCACTATTTCATCCTAATATGTGAATCAATTTTGTAAATCCTTTAATAGGGTAGACTTAACAGTCTCTGTATAAATCTCTTAATAGAATGTATACTTCAGTGTATGTTTGTAAATCCTCTAACAAGGTGGACCTAGCAATCCTTTTTGCTCCTAACAGGGCAGATCACCAGAAGTGGTCAATGTAAGCCTTAACAGGCCAACTTCATTCTACAGTAATGAAGTTTTGTGGGTATCATCCCCACCTTAGTTTTACTTTCTATTTGGAAGGTTTTTGGGTCACCAAATCACTGTGTACATGTGTTATAAATGTTTGTTCTCTCATATATGTAGTAGATTAAATGAATGAATTGAGAATAGTATATATGGTTAAAGTGTTGAATTGTTTTAAAAAGTTTTGATGTTACCGATTCACCCCTCCCCTCTCAGTAACATATCATATCTTAAATATTTCCAAAAATTGGTATCAGAGCTTTGTGGTTTTCAGGATAAAGTTTGACATCTTGAGAAAAGATCAAGGACAATGGAGATATTTAGACTTGACAAAGCTATTGAAAATGAAAAACTAGATCTAAAAATGGCCATGGCTCAACTCAAAGAAGCAAAGGAGCACCTTTCTCAATCCCTAAAGAGAAGGAAGGAACTTGTAAGACAAATGAATGACCATTAGTATGTTGAAGAAAAGATTGAAGACCTTTTACCATCAAATAGCTCAAATGAAGCAAATGAGGCTATGTGAAGTTTTGGAATAGAGAAACAAGGAAAATGAAGACTTAGAAGCAAGAAATAATCAATCCATTCAGCATGAAAATATTGTGGATCAACTATCTAATGCAAATGAAGAAATTATGAATTTGAGATCTGAAAATGAAAGCCTGAGGAATGATCTGATCACTAAAAGACAAATCAATGAAAGCTTACAAAGTGACTTGAGATCTGAAAGACAAATAAATGAAAGTTTGAAAAATGACTTAATCACTGACAAACAAATCAATGAGAGAATGATGAAATCTCAAGCAGACATGACTTAATTAAATCAACAAAGTGAGCAGAATCTTCATAGACAAAAAGGTAAAGCTGGACTTCGTTATAAGGAAGAAGGTGAAACCTCAAAAGAAGGTGACCAAAAGAATCAAAGACCTACTTGAAATCACTGTGGTAAGTTAGGTCATACACCAAACAAATGTTGGAGTAATGAAAAAGCTAAATTCAATGCTAAATTCTATAATTGCAGTCAGCATGGTCATAAAGCTAATGAATGCAAGGAGAAACCAAAATTTGAAGGAAATTGTCACAAATGCAAGAAGCATGGTCACAAGGCATTCCAATGTAGATCCAAATCATTCAATCTGAATGAATAACTTGTTAAAGCAATATTTTGATGGGACTACAATACCTTGTGCAAATTTCATTATTGTGAAGAATATGGACACATTGGCAAAGACTATGTAATACATCACCTAAGGAAGAAGGACACTACTGTAAGGTGTTTTACATGCACTAAAATCTGTCATATAGCTAAAAACTACATGAACATAGGAAGAGTCAAAGATGAAAAGAAAACTAAAGCTGATAACATTTGGAAGCAGATGAGGCAACAGTGGATTCCAAAATCTATCAAGAAAAAATAGTTCAAATGATGGAAATGTCACTCAAGAAATGGGTGACTCCACCATCTCCAGTTAGATCCATAAATAAGGATATGGAACTGCATCTTCTAGTAATATCTCAAGAAGTTCCAAAAGAAAAGAAAAGTAAAATGATCAAATCAGTATTCTAGATACACAAAGATCAAAGAAAGTGTATCTTTTGCTGAGTTGCATCTACCAAGGAAAGTCAGTTGAAGACCTTACTGAGCTAGGTCAGGAGTAACAAAAGTTTTGTTTGATCAACAAGGTGCAAGCTTCTACCAAGCAAGTCAATGACAGCCTGTCAAGCACTATGTCATCTTAGCTACATTCACACTGAGCATTAATGACAAAATTTTCATCAAAAGAGCAGAATTTGATTTCATTCTTCATCGTGATTTTAGAGCTAAGAAATTTTTAGGTGCAATTCAAGCGATTCCAAGTGATTTTCTAGCAAAAGATTTGTTCAAAAATTTTCTATCTTTTATCGAGCATCAATGGCATCTAGGAGTAGCAGCAACACCAAGGCAAAGAAGGGTTCAGAGATGCTCGTAAAGGGTACAAAATGGAAAGTGCCAACTTCAAAATTGTTCCGGCCGTTGCATAATCACTTGACCCTAACGGTTCTCAATCTCAAATTCCACCAAAGGTACTCCTTATAAATGATATTCGTACACATTTTAAATGTTCTGTTCAAGATATTGGAAACCTAGAGATGGATAATGCCCTAGGAGAAATGAGTGTTGATGGCTCTTTGAAACCTGAACATAGGCATCTTGAAACTAAAGGCTTGACTCATATCTCGCATATGCCAAGAAGCTTCCAAACCAAGTGGATTAGATATATTTTGAGTTAGGTACACAATGGGTAACTATGGTTAGAGCACCCAGTGTTAATCAAAAAGAAGATGATTCACAAAATCATGGCTCTCCCTATGCTCAACAAAGTGAAGGTTACCAAAACCCTAGGATGGGATGAGTTATAGAAGCAAACCCTAGTTGAATGGGATAGTAGAGGTTTTAAGGTTAGCACTATATCTAATGTCAAACTAAGATTTGGCACTCATGTCATTTCCCACAAAATCTATAGCTCTAGTCGACTAAACAATGTACCTTGTGAGGCTGTGGATTTGGCCTTCAAAATTGTAAAGAAGAACCTTGAATTTGACCTGTTAGAATTACTATTGAAATAATTAAACAAGAAAATGGATAGTATAAGGACTTCAAAGAAAAATCCTTGTAAATGTGGTTCTTTGTTGACTTGTTTATTCTTCTATATTCAAAAATAATTTCCATCTAAAGGAACTATAGTGTGGAGAAAAGATATTCCCATTCTTTATCAGATTAATGACTTTGTAGCAAAAATGGGTGAAAATTTTAATAGCATCATGGATAATTATTTTGAAGATTTCAAGGAAAGGATGAATAATAGGTTCTGAATTCCACAAAAATTGGTTGAAGACTACAAAGATGATGTATGCTTTATGGTTGATTCTGATAAAGTATACATTAAGGCAGTCAGACCCTGAGTTGCATGGGTGAAACGTCTTCATTATGAGGTTAATATTGATGAGGCTAGGGACATTATTGAAGCATTGGTGAATGAGCCAGTAGACCCAAAGAAAAAAAACTTTGGAACATATGATGAGGCAAAGGACAAAATTGAGCTTGAAATCAAGCTACCCCATTCTATAAGAAAAGGCAAGAGGAAGATAGCTAAGTTGAAAACTGCTACCGGCCCTCTTATGCTTATAGAAGGAAAAGGTGAGGATGAAGAAGATGATGATGAAGAAGAAGGAGGTGAAGAAAAAGAACATGAATCTAAAGAGGAATCACCAAAGAAGAAAGGTAAGGCAATTATTACCAAACCTAAGAAGAAGCCTACTATAGTATTCTCTAGAAGAACAAGAAAAGGAAAGTAGGAACCTATACTTGTTAGGCCTCCACTCGCATTTGAGGAAAGGCTTAAACAATTGGAAGAGGGAGCTAGATGCTGAGAAAATGCAAATTGAGGAACTGGTACTCAATAAGATGGATAAATGGAAATACTCCCTAGACTAGCTTGCCCCTCAAATCTCCAAAGAGCTGTTGGAGAGATTACAACCAAGATAGGAGTTAGCCACCTAAATCCCCAAAGACATATATGAGAAATCCCTAAGGAATCTTTTACCGAGTCTCACTAGACTAGACATTAAGGTAGCTATGAAGAAACATGAAGGTAAAATGATGATTAGATTTCACACATGTTTGATTTTAATTAAGGACATTGAGCATGTTGTAAATGATGCAACAAACATGTGGAAGAACATCTATCATCTACAAAAGCCCAGTGATGACCCTGTTGAAATCAAGGATGATGACAACAGTGATAGTGATGATTTTGATAGTACTCCATCCATCACAGTTACTCTAGGAGAGTTGCATGCACTAATGAAAGAAAAAGAGGAAGAATATAAGGAGGAAGAAGCACATGAGGAAGGAAAAGATGAAGAGGATCTAGTTAAAATTGTAGCAGAAGTGATTGCATCCCTTCCTCACTCTCCACCAAAGACTATTACATCCACTATGGAGATAGCCTTTGCAAGAAAGATTGTGAGCACAATTGCCACATCAATTGCTCAATCTTCACCGGCCACCTCCCAGCTCCAAGTATCTGAAACAAATGTGCCAAGCACTTCATCTACTGAGTTGTCTATCACATCTTTAGCTATCGAGCCAACCTCCTTAGTTCCTTCACCATTAGTGAATGTACTAGTGAGTTCCATAATTTTGTCTCCATCAATTCTAGTAAGTTCTACAATTTTGTTTCCATTAGCATCATCTGTATCCACTTCCACTCCAATCAGCTCAGATTCTACTATGGGTACTTTAACAACTATGATACCATTTTTGGGAAGTTTTTTTTATCTAGTTAATACTTCTATTGAAATTCAATCCTCAAGTCCTATCCCAATTTTCACTACTAGCCCTTTTATCTCCACTATTGTGTCTATTCCTAAGGTCAAACCAGTCATCAAAGAAGTCAAACAAAAGAACCCATTAAAACTTTCGATCACTGGAAAAGAAATTGTAGAAGATATTGACTTAGACATAGAGATAGTGATTCCAAAGATTGATTATGAAAATGCTACCATTGAAGAGATGAGGTTAGCCACTCAACTCATAGAGATGAAAGCTACATAGAAATAGTTAAGATAAAAAAGGGATAAGGAATATAAAAGAATTGAAAATATCAAGAATATAATTATAGATGCCATAGGTAAGTAGATTCTACTGAACACATTTTGATTTAGTTAGAAGAGGCTATACATAAATTTAATGAGGATTCTTCTGGACAAGAGAAACTTATTAAGAAAGCTGAAAATAAATTTGATAATAAGGTGCTAGAGCATATTACTCAAAAGATAGCAATAAAGAAAGTTGAATTGTCAACATTTTTGGGAAATTTTGAAAATTCTTTTAATAATGCAACATCACTTTTTGCTAAACTTTGTGATGTTTTTGGTTTTACCAAAGAAATAAAGGATAAGTTAAATAAGATTGACATTGATATGCAATCAAGTGCATCCAAGTTGAAGGTGGACCCCTCCTCCACAACCTCCCATCACACCAAGATCAGATATTTGGTAGATGTACAGGCATAATTATTGAGAGAGGGAGCTAGGATCCAGTCTACACTCATAGACATCTAGAACATGATCCTTCCTATCATGGACACAATACAAAATCATCTTCTCCATTGCAAAACATTGATCCAATATCAGAACTTCTCAATGGCTGATCACTTGATCTAATTATCAGCAAAAGTTCAAATTGCTCTCTCCACTTGTCAGATTTTGTAGCAGACTTGGGATAGTACTTTTGCAACCATCCTTAAGGTACATCAAGAATTTTTATCTCACTTTGGTGTAGCCATATAAATTTTATATATGCAGTACTTTTGGCATTATTGTCAAAAAGGGGGAGAGATTCAAAGTTTCAACATAATAAATGAGGAGAGTTATCACTATAAGTGATAAGGGGAGTTAGCACTCATTAGAATTAGCATGTGTACATAAGTATCATTGTATATACATTATAAGTCATGAAGAAGGTATATAGAAATGTATATGTAGCAGTTCTACAAAGATCAATTTTGAAAAACCAAAATTCATTGAGTCAGGTAATGTACATATATTTTGCCTTATAAGTGTTTTGTCACTAATGCCAAAGGGGGAGATTGTTGGCATTAATTATTATTGCCATTAGTGACAACACTTATCTATATCACTATAGCTACTAAGATCAACACTCAATTTCCTACACTCATTGAGCTTCATAGTTTACATCGAGCATCTATAGTGTATACTAAGCATTCAATGGTTACCTTATAGGTTCATCACTTAAGTAGTTCATACCGAGCTTCAAAATTTACATCGAGCATCTACAGTGTTTACCAAGTGATGGAAGTGCAGTATTTATCGAGTAATGAAAGTGCAGCGTTTATCGAGTGATGGAAGCATAGTGTTTACCAAGTAATGAAAGTGTAGTGTTTACCGAGTGAAAGCAAGGTAAAAAAAGGATTCAGTTTTTATTGAGTGATACTATATCTACCGAGTCTCCAATGGTTACCAAGCTCAAAACTACATCAAGTGATTAGTATTGACCAAGCCTTCATTTCTACTGAGTGCATGACAATGACGAGTAATGCAGTGGATGCCAAGTATCAGAAGGTCACCGAGTTAGTTCAATGAACCTGAGTTTTCTACTATTTGGCCAACTTAGTAATGTTTTGTTCACTTTTGCTTTAGCCAACCTTGCAATTGTAATTATTATAATGATATATATGTAATGTATTATATCATTTACAATAAATGAAAAAGAATACTAAGAGAGGCATGTAATGTTTTGAAGTGTAAATATGAATCAACAAAAGAGTAGAATATTTAGAAAGATCTACAAGGAGAAGAGGTGATCTATACTTCAAGGATCTAATCAGCAAATCAAGTTTGTAAGTAGATCAACTATTTCATCATAACAGGTGAATCAATTTTGTAAATCCTTTAATAGGGTAGAATTAACAGTCTTTGTATAAATCTCCTAACAGAATGCATACTTCAGTGTATGTTTGTAAATCCTCTGACAAGGTGGACCTAGCAGTCCTTTTTGCTCCTAATAGGGAAGATCACTAGAAGTGGTCAATGTAAGCCTTAATAGGCCAACTTCATACTGTAGTAACAAATTTTTGTGGGTATCATCCCCACCCCAATTTTACTTTTTATTTGGAAGGTTTCTGGGTCACCAAATCACTGTGTACATGTGTTACAAATGTTTTTTCTCTCATATATGTAGTAGATTAAATGAATGAATTGAGAATAGTATATATGGTTAAAGTGTTTAATTGTTTTAAAAAGTTTTGATGTTATTGATTTACCCCTCCCCTCTTAGTAACATATCATATCTTGAATATTTCCAACATGCTGAAGATTGACATTTGTAATGCCAAAAATATCTATAAAAATGTCTCTAACAGTTTGCAATACCTGTCTCCTCTTGTATTCTCTCTTTAGCTTCTCTTGTTTGGCCTTTTGACTCAACAAGATTAATATTTCATGCATTTTATCTAATGTAAGAATATTCAAATCATATTTAGGTAAAGTAATTACTTTATTAAGGTCTAGTAACTCATCATCATCCTCTTCTACATGAGTCATAGCCTGAGATCTTAACGATTTATCACTCGGAAGTGATAGTTGTATTTTCTTCCCTTTCTCACTTGATCTCTCCTTTGGTTGTTGTAATAGTGGTAGGTTTTGCAACATTTGCACTTAGCATTTGAATGAGAGCTTTACTAGTCATTTTCCCATTTTGTATAATTCTTTCATCTACTATCAGTGTGCTTGAAACTTTCTCAAAATTCTCCTCCTTCAAAATTTGCATACAAGTCATTGGTGGAAAATATACAATCAATGCCTTACCAAGTTGCTCAACACTTGTAGCCGTGATAATTGGTGTGAATAGACATCATCAATCTTCTTAGCTTTAAGCTTTGGATATTTAATTACTTGTAACAAAATTGGATTTGTACAAATTTTTCTTGATTCCTTCATCAATCCTTGAATTTATTCTTTAGTGAGTACATTTGGATTAAGTGGAGAGATATTAGTATCATCTTCAATTTTGATAGTATTCTTAAATTTAATTCCTTTGATACGTTCTTCCATTTCTATTGTTATCTCAGCTAGTGCATTATTTTCTTCTTCAGTAAGTTCTATATTATCTTGACCTTCTCTCACCTCTATAGTTGGAGTTTTTACTCTAAATTCTTCTTTTGAGAATTCAATACTTTCTATTTCTGCTTTAGGAACTTTACTCTTTATAACTTTGTATGCCTTATCCCTTGGCACAAGCTTCTTAATAGAATCCTTAAGTGTTATAGTAATATGTGTCTTTCCCAAATCTAGCATGATATGTGCCAATGTTGTTTCTCTTATTTTCTTCTCTATGGTCAATGCCCATTTCCATTTGGAATCCACTCTATTATACAACCCCAAAAGAATTCTAATTTCCACTTCTATGGGTATATGTGTAAACTTTATCAACATATTAATTAAAGTTTCTTCAAGTTTATCTTCATCTTCATTTCTCGAGGAATCATACTTAAGTCTTTAAGAGTCAAAATATTTTTTGATTTTATCATTTTTAAACATAACAATCATTAGAGGGAGTCTCTTTACAAATTGTATATTGCTAGTTTCATCACACTCTATCCTTTCTTCATCTTCCTCCTCCTCTTGTGCAACTATCATTTTCTTTAGCTTCACTTGTACATCTACCTACTTTCTCTTCTTTGATTGGCTCCTTGGTAGTATCTTGGCAATAGTTTGTGTTTAATTCCTTCTTGTGATGAACACCTTTCCCTTTTTCGTTGATAGTGTTACCATTTCTTGCATGCTCTTCTAGATTTTTGCCTTTACCTTAGGTGCAATAATCACAACCTTTCCTTATTTTGGTGCCTTTTGTTCCAAAAATGAAAGTACTTTTCCTTTTGCTTCCTTAGCTTCTAAGGGTTGTCTAGACCCTTTTCCTTGTTCATTTTTACTAGCCTCGTTGAATTTTCTTTTTCTTTCCTTCCCTTCCTTAGGTGTGCCAACTTCAATGGTCAGCTTGGCAATAACTGCTTTAGATGTGCCAAACTACTCGGAACTAACATCTATTTTTTCTGTCAATAGTGTACTAACTATTGCTGATATATCATCAACATATACCTCATAGGCCATAGGTCTCAACCATTTGACCTAGGTATTACCGCTTGTACATACACAAAATCTATTTGCATAATGAAATAAATTTCATCATAATATTTATCCACAACTAATTTTGGAATCCTCATTATGTTCTTCATTTTAGTTTTGAATTCATCAAAATAATTGTCCATGATTGCTTCAAAATTATCTCCCCATCTATGTATTAGTTCATTTAGTTGACCTATAAATTTTGTTTCTACCCAATGTAATCCTTCCAATAGTAGGGAAATAGTTTTGTACATAGAAAAATATACAAAATAATAGAGATCCAAACTTATAAGATGTTTTCTTATCTTTTCTTACTACTTCTAGATTCTCTATAAGTTATTGTAACTACAACTCCACAAGATCGTATTCATGATCTTTCTATACAATTTTATATCCCAAATCAATAACAACATATGGCACATTGTTCAATCTACTAGATTGATAAAACCTGTATGCAATCACATGAACACCGAGTTCAATTAGTTGATCCTCAATGCAGTCTACTAACACTCCACATCCCTTCAAATTTACCTTAGTTAGGTTCTCAATTTCTTTCAATGTATGACTCCCTATGCTCTTAGGTCGATCTAATGTAGGATACTCGATTAGTCTTCAAATAATTGTTCTATTTATCTTGATTGGTCTTCCTTCCAACCATACTTTCATGTCATGAACTTAGCCTAGAACAATTTTTATTCATTTATTCTTGAAAACTTTGGGAAAATCTAGGGCATGATTAAACCCTTTTTCTGCACTAATTTTGAATTCATCTTTCAAAATTTCATCTACACACAACTTTTCATAAGGTGTCCTAATTTCAAAATCTCTAATTTCTACAATTTTACATTGATAACATGATCTAATGTCTTGCATAGTCAATAATTTAGGTAGAATAGATGACAACACTCCAACATTATCATCAGGGGTTCTAATATTAACTATGGTTTTGATGTTTAGTGGAGTTCTATGATCATTCCTTATAATTTGTGCATTATTATCCTTTGTCATTTCACTTCTAGACACCATTGTGACCTAAAGTTTTCAATAAAATCTTTTTGCAAAATACCTTACTTGGAAATTAGATTATTACTTATTTATTTTCACAAATTTAATAATTCCTTGTTGTGATTCCTTGCTCTAGTTGCTGAGATCACCTTTAGTCTTCTCTTTAACTCTTTGATTGTTAGGCAAGAAAAATAATAATTCAGATTTGATATATACCTTTGATCTTTTAATTTAGGTCTACAATAAATGTCCTCATATTCAAATAGTGTATGACAACTATGCCCAACCTTGACATTAGTTCGATCAAAATTATGCACTCAATCAAAACCAATTCACTCACTCAAAATGTGATCCTTCCTAATCACTTAGTCTATATTATAGGACTCAATCAATATAAACTGTACCACTAATGCTCAATACTAACTAATGCTTAATTACCAACATTTCTCCATACATCTCTAATTATGCAAATATATATTTTCTACACTTTAATGCTAGGAGCTGATGTAAAATATAAATTTCAAGTATATAGTTCCTACATACATTTTTTCTTTTAGTGAGATGTGGTGTGATCACCAAATCCACTAGATTGGGTTATCATAGTGTATTCTACTTTTCTTCTCCTAGCTCTTACTACCTATATCCATGTCTTCTTCTTTTTTGGTTTGTCATTTTCATTTCTTGATGTTGGTGCAAGTGTCATGGTTTTGCAATTCTTACTAATGTGTCCTACTCTAAAACATATTATACCACCATTTAGCCATTTCTTGTAATTTCCTCACAAATGTGTCTTGAATAAATTCACTAGAATGTGTCTACATTCTCCATAATAGTGACAAATGTACCATTTGTTATAATTCCAATCATAGGAATTGCCTTTCTTTTATGTATGAGTTTGCTTTTTAGATGAGTATTATGAATTCTTCTTAATTCTATATTCATAAGCCTTACATCCATACTTTTGACAATTATAGCACTAACCTTGGAATCTAGATACCTTTCTATTTGAATCTATGTTTTCTATTTTGCATTCATGAACTTGATGTCCTGCTTTCTTGCATTTAGAACAATCACCACTTAGCTTAGGTTTAGGAGTTTACTTACCATTTTTTCTTCTACAAATTTTTTTTGTATGTCCAATATTTCCACAATAATGGCATGTTGGGTTTACCTTTTGATTTTGCATTCCTTTGTTCTCTACTTTTGGATGATTCTCCTTCTTTAGTAGTTGAAGATTACTTGTATCAAATTCCTAATGTTTCTTTATCCCTTGGTGACTTCATCATGTCTTTAAACTATTTAATTTCTTTATTTGATTTTTTCCTCATTTCCATGAGTTCCTTTTAATGTCTTAACTCATTCTTCAATTTATCATTTTGTAACTTTAAATATGTGATCTAAAAATCTTTTCTATTTTCTTCCTAATTTTCAATTACCAATTTATTTATCATATTAAGCTGAGTATTTATAATATTATATACTTTAAATGATGTTTCTTCAAGTTTTCTAACTATTTTCCTTTTGTTTTCTTTAGCTATGAGCTTATCTTCTATTGTTTTCTTCTTTTGTTTAATGGCTTCATGTAGTGTGACAAATTGGATTTCTTGTTCTGTATTTAGATCTTTTGCCTCCTTCACTAGGGAACTACTCTTCTCTAGTAATTATGTCAATGCTTCATCTTTGTTACCATTATTTTCATTATCTAGCAAACCTTTTGTGTCAACTTCTTTGTATTGAGTTTCATTAAGTTGTGTAGCCATCTCTCTTCTCCTTTTGAGGTATTTTATCATTTCTTATCTAGTTGTCTCAAATTTTTGTAACCAAGTGTGTAATTCAATTATTTTATTTTCAATGATCTTTGTTATATTGTATACTTCCATTTCTATGATCTTAGACTCCCAAGCTATTAAGCTTCCTAACTAGAGATCTATGCTCTAATACCAATTGTTAGAATATATATATGGGAAACAAGATAATGAGGGGGGGGTGGGGAAAGGTGGGGTGAATTAAGATCTTAAACTTTTGACTTTAAAATCAATCTCATTAAATCACACCGACTTCATCATAAAAAATTATAATGCTAAAACATAAAATAAGTTTATCGCATCCATAACAATTCAATACATAACACATTGACTTGGTTACCTAGAAACACTTCAAGATGAAGGTAAAACTAGGGTGGGGATGAAACCCATAAATCTTCACTATTGAAAAAGTAAAGTTAACTTGTTAAAGTTACAATTTTGACCATATATGATCTACCTAGCGAAAGCTCTATCCTATTAAAGACTAAAATACTATTAGGTCTTTCCTTGTTAGAGAGCTTGACACTTACAATAAAGTAAGGACTCTGTTAGGAGCACTTTATTAAGATATTATCCTTGTCTCACTTATTAAATAATTGATTTAGTACCTAATCCTCACTATTCTCTGTAAGCTAATATTGGGTCTCTTCTTTCCTTTGTCTCTATTTTGATTCTCCTAATCTAATAAATTTGTTTAGTCCTTGACTACACTAATTGCTATTTCTATTGGAATTGACTCTATAACTCCTTTGCATGCATACATCCTTTCGTATTTCATCCCACTTATGATTCTAGGGTTAGAATCCTCCCTAAATAGGCATCATGTGACACTTCCCAATCATGATCAACAATTTAAACTTTATCATCTTTTATCATTTATGTCCCTTTTTATGATTGGTTGAGTCCTTTTCCTATGGATCATCACATTTTTTTAATGACACGTAAATAGAATATGATCTATCTCTATAGATATTAAACCTTATAGAAATTTCAGCTAGAATTATTCACATATGTGTTTGTGCCATTACAAACTCACATAACAAAATTGTATTGCTCGGCACTTGAGTGCTTCTAACACTTAGTCATGTATGTTGTTACTTGGCTTCTATAAGTCTATGTCCTTGGCACTTGATAAATTCTCAATATGCTTAGTCGCCACTAAATTTCTTGGCTCATACTATATTCCTTGGCTCATATATCTACTTGATCTCTACTAAATGCTCAAAAAATAGTATTTTTCTCTATCTAAGAAAAACTTTCTTGGCCTTTACAAGATAACTTGATCACAGTGATGACCTTGTAATCTTTCCTAGTAAATTACTTACAAATGACTAAGTATTTGGTTAATGATTGAAAACATAGGCTCAAAGATCAACAATGGTGTCAATTTTTTTGAAATCTTCCACACAATCTCATCCTCCTCTTTGGATCGATTATAGGATTTGATTCTAGCAACAATCTCAGATATCCTACCTATATAGCTTCTCACAAATTCATCTTCCAATATTTTAGCATCTTGAAACAAATATATCCAATTTTGTAATCTCATTCTTTTAGCATGCTTATCTCCTTCAAAAGTAGATTATAATGCTTTCCAAATCTTATGAGATGTTTCTAGTGATTTTACCTGATTGTATTAATTTTTAGGAAGACCTGTTAGTAAGGCTTCTCTAGCTCACATATTATGCATAAAGATATCTCTTTCTACTTCACTATATTCATTAAGCTTGCCTTATTACACAGCTTTTTTGTCATTCTTTCTCAATAGCCAATATCCTAGAACCATACATAGTAAATAAGTCTTCATGTTTCCATCCAACTATTATATTTAAATCTATCAAACATAGTACTTTCTTTCTTGAAGTGACTTACCATTGATCTCCCAAAGTTGTTGAGCTTTTTCTTCAAGGACCTACTTCTCTGATACCAATTATTAGAAAGTAAATTCCACCAATATAACGTGGGGGGGGGGGGTGTGAATTAGTTATCCAACCATTATAAAAATTATCAACCTTTTTAATCCATAACCATATGAGAAATATAATCAGAAACCATAACAAGATACTCACGTACAATGACATTAGATATGTCAACTAGGGAAACCCTTGATAAGAGGGAAAGCCCTAGTGGGGATGGTACCCACAAAAGGACATACTAATATAAATATTAATTTTTAGAGAATGGACCCTATTATGAGTCAATAAAAATATTTATTCCATATCAATCCCTATTAGGAGACTCTAAATCCATATTAGGAGATGCCAACCTTATTAGGAATTGTGCCAACCCTGTTAGGATTTGTAAAATAGAGATGGACCCACTGTCCAAATAGCTTCATGAGAAATATCACTACACTCACTATCCAACTAATCACTATATTATTCCTTGTAGAATAATAAAAATAAACTATACATGTACTTCTTCTTCCTTTTTCCTATCAACTAAACTGCTCTTCTTCTTCTAATCTTGATACCTGATCACCAACTTCACATCCAATAATCCCTTGGATTCCTTACTTACATTTACCAAATAATATTCTCATGTTTTCACACACATAGAATTCCATAAATATAATTCACACTCTAACAAATGAAAAATATGTTAGAAATAGATAATACTAAGAGGGGGTAAATTAATATTTTATAAAAAAATTCCCACAACTAGATATTGTTAATTACTCTATAACTTGCATAAGAAAGTAAACCAACATTTTTGAATAGTAAATAAAATCATACACATAGAGAACTCATAACACCATTATTTTTTAACTAGAGAAATCTTGGCCAAGGGAAAAATCTAGTGGGGGTGATACCCACAAGATTGTCCACCAAACAAAAGAATCATGTTAAGCATATTCACCTTATTAGGAGTCTACCAAGTACATATAAAGTCTCGAGTCATTGTTAGAGGACTAGGCCTTATTAAAAGCCTCAACCCTATTAGTAGTTGGTGGAACAAATATAGTGTATGCAAGTAGAGCCCACTGCCCTAACATGCAATATACAAATAAGTTTCTTCACAAGTATAGATATACATAAAATATTATCTCACTACTACACTTTGTCAATACTCTAATAATACACTAGATTTTGTATCATACAAGGCTCACATATTATATAAACCTCCTACACAAAAATTCACATCACTTCTTCACTTCACTTTTTTTGTGCAAGGTATGATCTTTACTTATACCTTGCAATTTAACAAAACTCTACATCAGTCATCCTTACAACTTCCACATGCTTGGCTAATTATAAAATAACTTTGGGGCTAACATCTTGGATGTTGGCCCATCATGGTTAAGTAAGTAATTTGACAATAAAAAAATCCTTAAGCTATACAATCAATTATATTGTTGTGCTCTATTCTACTTTGTTAATTACTTGTACTAGTAATTCCTTTGTAACTAATATTGTACTATCCATACGGCCCTATGCAATGACATATGTCATCAAGACATTTTCATAGACCATTCTTGTTAGAATGAAACTTAGACACAAATAATAGTTACATGAAAATATAACTAACATCAAAAAATAATAGATCACACAAAAGATAACACAAGACACCAAGATTTAATGTAGTTCACTCAATCCCTAGGCTATTTCCACCAACAAAAAATTGAATATTATTACTATTAAATGATTACAATGTGCAATCCCTTATAGCTCAAAACCACCACAAGAAGCTACAATATCACCATACATTATGAAATTTGTAACACTAAATATTTTTATAGAAGCTTTTTACTACTAACAAAATCAAGGATAAAATAAGTCATCCAATAGAAAAATAGTAGCTTGTGTCTTTTACAATATAAGGTCATTTTTTGCCTTAGGGGCACTGTCCCCAAAAAACCCCATGATCTCATTGCCCCTCAACCTCACCTATACTGCAACAAGGAGCACACCTAGGGTGCTTTTCTAGGACTCCATAGGGCTGCTGCCACATTGAATAAACCTCTAAGTCTAATCAGGTTCCACATCACAATAATCTCCCACTTGTATGCTAATAAGACTCCACAAAAATAACCTCCCACTTGGAGATTGGTCATAAAACTACTAAATCTAAAGATCGCATTGGAATATCAAGCCACCCTAGATTGTGTTGTTCTTTTATTATGCTTAGTCTATAAGACTAATTGAAGTTGAAGAGGAGTTCAGCTTCTCCATTGTTACTACCTTGGTATACATATCTATTGAAATATCATATGTATGTATCTTCTCTAGCTTTAGCTTCCCACCATCCAAAATTGACCAAATGAAATGCTACAACAACTATATTTGTTTTGTCTTTAAATGTAGAGAAGAATTCCTTGAAACATGAATGACACTTTGGTTATCTATAAAAAAATAATTATTCCCCTATACATGTCCCAAATCTTCCATGAAGAATTGAATCCATATCATCTCTTAGGTTTCTTTTGTGGTAGCAACATACTCTACCTTTGTAGTGGATAAAGCATTAACCTTATGCAATTGAAAACCAAGCTCACTACTTCCCCACCAATAGTAAATACATAACCTATAGTAATCTATTTGGTATCAATATCCCCTACCAAATCTAAGTCAACATATCCCTTATAAATCAGTATTAGGTCCCCCAAAATGTAAACACTTACTACGTGTTCCTCTCAAATATCTAAGAATCAATTTACCAGCATTCTAATGCTCAATTCCTAGATGACTCATATACCTACTAATGACTCCCACTATATGTGCAATATCTAGCCTTTTACATACCATAGCATATATCAAACTTTCTACACATAAAGCATAAGGTTCCTTGGAGATCTTAGCCTCCTCTTCGTGTGTCTTTGGACACATCTCCTTAGTCAATTTCAAATGACTAGTTAAAGGTGTGCTGAAAATTTTAGCATTCTCCATAGAGAAATGGTGCAACACCATCAAAATATAATTAGCCTAAGTTAACATTTTTATTTTCTATCTCTCCAAATTTTCATACCAAGGATTTTCTTTTGCTACCCCCAAATCCTTCATAGAAAATGAATATGCTAACTATTCTTTTAACCTCTTAACATTATCCATTTTAGACCTAGCTACAAGAATATAATCAACATATAAACATAAAATAATGTATTTTTCATCATCTAACCTCTTAAAAAATCACAATGATCTAAACAACACCTACTGTATACATACTCATGCATAAAACTATCAAAGTTTAGATACCATTGTCAAGGTGCTTTCTTCAAGCCATATAAACTTTTTTTTGGATCTACACATTAGATTATCCTTACCTTGGACCTCAAATCCATGTGGTTGTGTCATATATTTTTCAGCAAAGATTCCATTTCTTCTTTCATTGTAGACTCTCACTGAATCTTTGTATTCACCCACACAACTTCATTATAACATTCAGGTTCACCAAAATCAGTAAGTAAAATAGAATATAGGGAAGGATAAAATATTTTTGGAGGTCTACTTAGCCTTTTTGACCATCTAAAATTCACTTTGACATGTGGTATTTATTTTTATGGTTATTACAAATCATGAGAAACTGCTAGAATATCACCTTTTGAAGTATCATCTACCACTACATAATCATTTTCTTTCTTCTCATGTTGATGCAATAGATCTTTTCACAACACTTTCTCATTGAATATAACATCCCTACTTCTCACAATTTTATGATTTTCAAAATCCCAAAGCCTATAAAAAAATTCATCAATATCATATCCAAGAAATACGCGTTTCTTTGACTTAGCTTCTAGCATGGTTTTATTTTTAGAATCTATATGTGAAAATTATTCATAGCCAAAGATTTTGAGAAAAGATTAACTCACCTTCTTACCAATCCATGCTTCATTTGTAATACCATAATTGATGCAGAGTTAGCACGTTGGAAGCACTAAACAACTTTAAGCTCCTTTGAATACCTAATCAACTAAAACTACCATCCAAACCCTCAATATTTCACAAGGTCACTCAAAGTTTTACTCACTTCCAAAAAGATCACACTAAGACTTAGAACTATTCCACTAGTTACACAAACCCAACCCTTCATATAACTTTGAATTCCAACTCTTCTCCTGTATACCAGTCAAGACCCCACATAGCCAACTTAACACAAAGTGGTTTCGAACAACATCAGCAGGGACCTAAAAAAAATCCAACACAACCCAAACAATATCAAAATAGTGGTCAAATTTAATATTGTTACTCATAGTCTAGTAATGTAGCAATTGACAATGTTCACACAAAGTGACAAGAATGCGACTTTGAAACTTTAAGATTCCCAACACCAAAAAATATTTGAAGCAACTTTAAAATGACCAAAATAAGGTGTATAAATGTTTGGAACCTCAGTAGGCAACATCTAATGAAGACTGATACCATAGACCTAGTAGACAATTAGGTTTTTCAACATTGTTTTCACCAATATCTTGAAATTATTACAAAAGACCTGGCAAACCAAGACTAGTTCTAGACACCCTTTTCCAAGTACAATAAGACTCCAAAGTTTCAAAACTCTACTCAACTCTAGCATACCCTAACCCCTACCTTGTACATAGGCCTAATTAGTAAGTTTAGGTGTGGTTTACAAAGCAAAGACAAGGAAATGGGTACATGGGCTTCATTCTTCAACACCAGAGCATTCTTCTAGTTTAGATGAGGGTGTTCTCCTGATTTTTCAAGTCCTCAACTCCAACTCTTTGCATTTCTCAACCAAAATGTTCAATTTAGGTCTAATACATAGGTCTTATTAGACCTGGGGCTTTCCTCCCATTAATTACCACTTTAACCTCCTATTCCAAAACCTTCAAAATATTAAAATACATAGCCCTAGCCTACCCCATGCAAGTTTGGAAAAATTTCCAACTGTGGGAACTCAAACTAGGGCCATTTCTTTGGCCAAACCCTAGGCACAAGGGTTTCACAGATAATGAGGAAGAAAACTTTATAACTTGCAAAGGAAAATTGATCTTTCCTTAAAACCAATCCAAAATTCTTTAAATTTGATACACTAATTGACCAATGCAAAACAACACCCTTTCACTCTGAAAAATCTGTACTGTATGGCCAAAAGCAGTCAAAAATGCTAGAACAGTGGGTTTTTTTTATTAGATTCTTGAGAGAAAAACATGTCAAACTCCTTCTATGCCCCTCATTCAAGTGAATAGGTCCTATAAAGACATTTACAAAAAAATTTAACCATCCAAAGATAGTTTTGTGGTTATTTGTTAAAAGTTGCTAAATTGTTGCAAAAGTTGCTAATGCAACTTTACTATTTTTTGCAAATTTTGGAATTTCAACTAACCACCAACATAAATGAATTCTAATCATTCTAAATGATTATTATAAGACTTGAAAGCACTAACCCAACCTAAAAAACAAAATATAAATCAAATTCCACCTTTGGACCAATCGATGTCCAGGTTCATATTGTCACCTTGGGGTCTTGTGTCCATCACAATGGTGGATGGCCTTGAGGAGATTTTTGTCAATCCTAAGGCCTTATTACATTGCATAAAACAAACTAAATGATTAGGTGCTTTACACCATTCTCCCCTACATAAAAGAAACTCCAATCTCTAGAGCATTGTGAAATGAGGGATCAAAACCATGTGCCTTGAGGTCCTTTTCTAACATCCATGTTGCATCTATTGTAGGTTGTCCCTTCCACTATACAAGATATTTATAGTAAGTCATCCTCCTAGTTTTCTTGCTGATCCTTTTGTCTAGGATGGCTTCCACAATGGGTTTAGGCTTTGGTGGAGTGGTTTTTCCCAATTCTTCCTTGAGACCTACCATAGTACCTGCATCAACATCATCTACAAAAACATGCTTAAAAGCATATAGCTCAAATACATTTAAGATAGGTGAAAAATTAATATCACAAGGCAAACCAATTTGATAGGCATTAGTGTCACACTTTTTCAATATTTTAAAAGGACCAATTTTCTTCATATGTATTTTGGTATGTAGTTTCTTTGGAAGTCTATCCTTGTTGAGGTGAATCATCACCATATCCCCCACCTTAAATTGGAGTTCTCTTCCTTTTTTATCTACTTGTTGTTTATATTTATTGGAAACATCTTGCAATCTATCTTGGACCTGCTAGTGGACTTCTTTCATTACCTTTGCAGAGTCTTCAACTTGTGCACTTCTTCTTTCCATGTCCTTGACTTCCCTAAGTTCCAAAGTGCCCCTTGGATGAGTGTCATAAACAATCTAAAAAGGTGCTAAACTAGTACTTCTATTGATGGAATCAATGAAAGAAAATTTTGCCTAGGGTAAAATACAATCCCAAGAAGCACCATGTTGTTTAGAAAGACACCTTAGCATATTTCCTAATGATCTATTAGCTACCTCAGTCTGCCCATCAAATTGAGGATGATAGGCAGATGAAAAACACAAGTTAGTGCCTAGTATTCTCCATAATTTCCTCCAAAAATGTCCCAAATACTTTGGGTCTCAATCTGATATGATGGATAAAGGCAAGCCATGCAGCCTAACAACTTCCTTTAAGAACAAACCTACTACATGGGAGGCATCATGAATGGTTTTACAAGCCATGAAATGAGCCATTTTGGAAAAATTTTCTACAACTACAAAAATACTATCATAACCTAATTTGGTTCTTGGTAAACCAACAACAAATTCCATACTCACTGAGTCCCAAGGTTTATCAAGTATTGGGAGTGGGGTGTAAAGTCTTGCATTTGACAAACCTCCTTTTGATTGTTGGAAAAATAGACACTCTTCAGCATATCTCCTAACATTAATTTGTAACCTTGGCCAATAATAAAACCTTCTAACTTGCTCCAAAGTTTTATCTACCCCAAAATGTCCAACTAAACTACCACAATGCTTTTCTTTTATGATATTCTCCCTAATGGATCCCTTGGGAACACAAAGCTGACTCCCCTTAAACAAAAGACCTTCTTGCAAGATAGACTCACCAAAATTAGTGTGGTAATTTTCTCTCATGGACTTCCAAACTTGGTAGGCCTCCTTGAAGTCTCCATCTTGCTCATACATGTCTTTCATTATATGGATTCCAATACTTTCCAACTAGATTTCTTGAATGGTTAGATTGCTTCTGCTAAGTTCATCAGCAACCTTATTAGTTTCTCCATTTTTATGCTTAATATTAAAGGTACAGGCTTGTAGAAATTCAATCCATTTCATGTGTCTATGATTCAACTTTTCCTACCTATTCAAGAAAATCAAAGCATGATTATCTGTATATACAACAAATTCTTTACATAACAAGTAATGCCTGCATTTTCTAAGGGACAGTTGAATATTTTTGCTTATTTTTATTAAGATTTTCACTTAAAAAGGTCCCAAGTCTACCCTCTTGACTTAATACTCCTCTAGTTGCCTTATTTCTTGTATCACATTCTACTGTAAACAATTTGTAGAAGTTAGGGAGTACCAAGACTAGTTGGTCTACAATTTTTCTTTTCAAACATTCAAAAGAATCATTTTCCTCCTTAGTCCAAGAAAATACACATTTCTTTCCTCCTTTAATTGTATCTATCATTGGGGCACACACACCACTAAATTTTCTTATAAATTTTCTATAAAAACTACACATGTCATGAAAACTTTTTACCTCTGATGGAGTGGTGGGTGGTGGCCAATTAAGGATGGCTTCTACCTTGGAAGGATCCATCTTTAGTTCTCCTCCTAATATCACAAAGCCCAAAAAGGTTAGTTCATGTTGCAAAAAGGAAGATTTTTCCAAATTTATCATTAATTTTTCCTCATGAAGCCTATTCAAAATCAAATCAAGGTGCCTTAAGTGCTCATCTCTATCCTTGCTAAATATTAAAATGCCATCCAAGTACACCAAAACAAACTTGTTCAAAAAAGGTTTCAAGACTTCATTCATGAGCCTCATAAAGGTACTAGGTGCATTTACAAGACAAAAGGCATCACAAGCCATTCATACAATCCTTCTAAGGTTTTGAACGTTGTTTTCCTTTCATCTCCACCCTTGATTCTGATTTGATGGTATCCACTTTTAAGGTCCACGTTTGAATAGATACTTGCCTTCCCCAAATAGTCCAAAAGATCCTCTATTCTTGGCATAGGAAACCTATATCTAATGGTTATCCTATTGATTTCCCTTGAATCCATACGTAACCTCCAAGTACCATTTTTTTTGGAGCTAGTACAACAGGGACTACACATGGGCTTATACTTTTTCTAAAGAACCCCTTGACTAGTAGATCTTCAATTTTCATTGCTATCTCTTCATTCTGCTACAGGCTCATCTTATAGGCTATGGCTACCTTATTTGGAAGTGTAGCCCCTAGGATGAAGTCAATACAATGACTAGTATCTCTTTGAGGAGGAAAAGTCTCTGGTTGGCTACCTGCAACTATTCCCTTGTACTTCTCTAGTAAATACCTTACCTCCTTGGGCCCAACATTATTGATCTTTGGTGGATCTTGTGATGGTTTAATGGAATTTTTTTGAGGTCTAACAACCAATTTATAGTAGGGTTTATCTTTCTCCTTAGTGACTCTCATTAATTATTTTTCTCTTACTAACATTACCCTATTTGTAATTGAGCTTCCTTCATCAGGCAATGGTGGCATGGTGTATTCTATCCCATCCTTGGTTATGGTGTAAATGTTTGTTTTACCATCATGTTTTGCACATACATCATCTTGCCATGGCTTCCCAAGAATAAAATGGCATGCATCTATCTTTGCCACATCATATAAGACCTTGTCATGATATTCTCCTATCTTGAATTATACCCATACCTACTCATTGATGAGAGTTTGCTTGTCTTTTTTTAGCCATGCCACTTTTTAGGGGAAAGGATGAGGGTTTGTTGTGATTTTCAACTTTTCAACCATCTCCCTAGAGGCCACATTATCTGAGGATTTGGAATCCACTATAACTTTGCAAACCTTATTGTTCACTTTGCATAAAGTTTTGAACAAATTTTTCCTTTATGGGGGTTCTGCAGTTGCAGGGGTTCTGGAAGTGCAGGCCTTGAAGTGGCTGATTGGTATGAAGAAATGCTTTGGCTATCCTCCTCTTGTGTTAACTGAATTCTTCTATCCCCTTGTGTGTTTTTTTCAAGGCATCTAAAGGACTGATGTCCTACCTAATTACAAGTCAAGCATTTTCCTATAAACACACTAGGTCCCCTTCCACTAGATCTTCCTCTACAATTAGGTCTCCTAACCCTAAAAGACCCCTTATTGGTGGACTCCCCATCAGCATTTGATCCACTAGACTCTTCCTAATTTTTGTTGAATGATCCCCTTCCATTAAACCTACCTCTACCCCTATTATTGTTTCCTCTTCCCCTACTACTTGTTTCACCTTTGCTCTTATGTTTTTCTTCAATTTTCAAAGCCATGTTAAAGCATTGATGTACTAAACCCAAAGTAATAAAAGTTATTTCACCTTGAATAATATATTTTAAACCATTCACATACCTTGTAAGTTTTTGTTTCTCTATCTCATACACCTTGGCTCTGAGGGTAAGATTGTGAAATTCTTGGGTGTAGGCACTGACATCCAAGTCCCTTTGTCTAATATTTTGCAACCTTTTGTGCACTAACATCTCATAATCCTTTGGTATGAACTACTTCCTTATCTTTGCCTCCATCTTCTTCCATGTAGAAATCTGCTCCTTTCCCTCATCCAATCTTTCATTTTGCAAAAAATTCCACCAACTCAAGGCAGGGCCTTTGATTTTTAGGGCTCTTATCACACTCAAAATGATTGTTTAAGGCTTCAATCTAGTCCATGCATACATCAGGATCCAACTTACCATAAAAAGTGGGTAAGTCTCCTTCTCCTTTCTTTACAACCCTCTCCAATGTAGCAAGGAAAGGCCTTTGATCTATAGGGATGTTTTCTTGCTCATCATCCCCTCCTATTTCCTCAAGCCCTTTTCTCATCTTGTTCTTGAGTGTATCCAACTCCCTTTTCATGGTTCTATTCTCTTCTCAGACCACCCTACTCTCTACCATTTTTTCCTTGACTACCTTGGCTAGTTATACATTTGTGATCCTCAAGGGGATCTCCCTCTCGGGCTCCTCATATTTAGACATTATGTCTTCAACAAATAAAGTGGCCCTGATATCACTTGATGTAGAGTTAGCACTTTGGAAGCACTAAACAACTTTAAGCACCTCTGAATACCCAATCAATTCAAACCACCATCCAAACCCTCAATTTTTCACAAGGTCACTCAAAGTTTTACTCACTTTCAAAAAGACTACACTAAGATTTAGAACTATTCCTCTAGTTACACAAACCTAACCCTTCATATAAGTCTGAATTCCAACTCTTCTCCTTTATACTAGTCAAGACCCCACACACCCAACTTAACACAAAGTGGTTTCAAACTCCTTCAACCTTCTAACATCAATAGGGACCTAAAAAACATCCAACACAACCCAAACTATATCAAAAAAGTGGTCAGATTTACTATTGTTACTCATAGTCCAGTAATGCAGCAATTGACAATGTTCACACAAAGTGACAAGAATGTGACTTTGAAACTTCAAGATTCCCAACACCAAATAAGATTTGAAGCAAATTTAAAATGACCAAAACAAGGTGTATAAATGGTTGGAACCTTAGTAGGTAGCATCTAATGAAGACTGATACCACAGACCTAGTAGACAGGTAGGTTTTTCAACACTGTTTTCACCAATATCTTGAAATTATTACAAATGACTAGGTGAACCAAGACCAATTCTAGACACCCTTTTCCAAGTACAATAAGACTCCAAAGTTTCAAAACTCCACTTCACTCTAGCATACCCTAACCCCTACCTTGCACATAGGCCTAATTAATAAGTTTAGGCATGGTTTACAAAGCAAAGACCAAGAAATGGGTACATAGGCTTCATTCTTCAACACCAAAGCATTCTTCTAGTTTAGATGAGGTGGTTCTCCTAATTTATCAACTCCTGAACTCCAAATCTTTGCATTTCTCAACCAAAACATTCAATTTAGGTCTAATACATGGGTCTTATTAGACCTAGGGCTTGCTCTCATTAATTCCCACTTCAACCTCCTATTCCAAAACCTTAAAAATATTAAAATACATAGCCCTAGCCCGCCACATGAAAGTTTGAAAATATTTCCAATTGTGGGAACTCAAACTAGGGCCATTTCTTTGGCCAAACCCTAGGTGCAAGGGTTTCAGAAGTAGTGAAGAAGAAAATTGTATAACTTGGAAAGGAAAACTGATCTTTCCTTCAAACCACCTCCAAAATTCTTTAAATTTGGAACATTAACTGACCAATGCAAAACAACACCCTTTCACTTTGAAAAATATGTACTATATGGCCAAAAATAGTCAAAAATGTTGGAATAGTGGGTTTTTTTTATTAGATTCTTGAGAAAAAAACATTTCAAACTCCTTCAATGCCCCTCATTCAAGTGCATAGTGCTTATAAAGGCATTTAAAAATATTTTTAACCATCCAAAGATAGTTTTGTGGTTATTTGTTAAAAGTTGCTAAGTTGTTGCAAAAGATGCTAATGCAACTTTGCTATCTTTTGCAATTTCAACTAACCACCAACCTAAATGAATTATAATAATTCCAAATGATTATTATAAGACTTCAAACCAATAACGCAACCTAAAAAAAAAAATATAAATCAAATTCCACCTTTGGACCAATCGATGCCCAAGTTCATATTGTCACCTTGGGGTCTTGTGTCCATCATAATGGTGGATGGCCTTGAGGAGATTTTTTTCAATCCTAAGGCCTTATTACATTGCATAAAATAAACTAAATTATTAAGTTCTCTACACCAACAACCCAAAGGAGTAGAAAGACCTATATTAATCAAATACACAACAATATTGACAATCGTCATCCACATGTTTAAGGGAAACCCAACATGCAACCTCATGCTCCTTGCATGCTCCATTAGTGTCCTATTCATATGTTCAACCACTCCATTTTCCTGTGGAGTCCTTGGAACAATTTTCTATCAATGAATACCATTAGTGGAGAAATAATCTTCAAATTCAAGACTACAATATTCACCACCATTATCAGATCTTAAATTTTTTAGCTTTTTACTAGTCTCATTCTCAACCAAGCATTTCCATTTCTTAGAAGTTTGAAATACATCAGATTTCTATCTAAGGAGATAATCCCACACTTTTCTAATTGCATCATAAATAAATTTGACATAATAATGAGAGCTACCAAGGGAAGATACTTGAGTTGTTCCCCATACATTTGTATGCACAAGCTCTAATTTCTCATTTTTCTTTTCCTTCCCACTCTTCACAAAACTCACTCTCTTTTGTTTTCCATACACACAAATTTCACAAAAATCCATATTAACACATTTTAGACTAGGTAAAACTATTTTTGAATGAATCAATTTCATGTTGTTCTCACTTATGTGCCCAAGTCTTTGGTGCCATAGTGCTATATCAGAATCTATATCATTTGTTTGTTCTGCTTGCTCAACTATAGTAACTATTTCTAAACATTCATTTTTCTTTGAAACAATCAAAGTAGAAGGAAGAGTATGACCTATACAAAGATATAAGGTGCCTAATTTTGCACCTTTTTCTAATACAAGGAAACCTTTTGATACCTTCCAATTTTTATCATTAAAATTAAATACATAGCCCTCATCACCAAGTTGTCCTAGTAAAATTAAATTCCTACTTAGTCTTGGAGCATGTCTTACCTCATGTAGTAGCTAATGATCCCCATTCTATAACTTAATTTTAAATTTTCCCTTTCCAAAAATCTAATGGAGCTCATTATCCCCCAAATAGATAAGCCCAAAATCCCCTTAGACATAATCATTAAAATAACTTCTACGGGGTGTAGCATGAAATGAAGCATCAGAATTTATAATCCATGAATCATCAACACTTTCTAAAGAAATAAGTAAAGTATCCTTTTTAGATTTGTTACTTAGCATCTTTGTGTCCTTTCTACCTTCTATTTTTTCTCCTTCATTGCTCTTTTGAGTCCAACAATCTTTCTTCTTATGCCCTAGTTTTCTAGAATGCGAGAAATCTCTCTGTCCTCTAGATTGAGACCTATTTCCCTTTGGCTTTGCTCTTAATTTCACATTATTTACATAATTATTTCCTCTCTTAGTAATTATTTTAAACCTATCACTAATTTCTATTATTATAATTTTCATGGTTATAGTCATAAAGTGATAGAATGTAATATTCCTAAGTTTGATAGTAGTAATGGAAATAGTAGAATATTTAGGAACACTATCCCTATAGGTAATGAAAGAGGGAGATTAGAAAGAAACTAATGATTGTGAAAGACCTAATAAAGGATGGAACTAGGTTGTGTGTTAAAAATGTAACAACATTGGACACATTGCAAGGAATTACATAGCACTTGATAGTCAAAATGATGAGCATCTCAAAATGGAACCAATGAAAGAAGGAATGCACCTGTATGTCAGTTATGCTATAAGTTTGGACACACAAAAAAGTTTTGTAGAATGGATAGAAGAAATTTCAATAGGAATCCTAATTCTAGAAGGAACAACAATAGAAATGATAGTGGTAGTGATAACAGTCAGAAGGAAGTATTTACAAAGCATGTCGATGAATTCAAGGAAGCATGTGTGAAAGCTAATAATCCATAAAGATCTTATACAATTTTAGAAGAGCAATATTTTGATGCACTTGATAGAAGATTAAAGTTAGTAGTTTTTTTTAACTCACCATAATTGAATTAAGTATTTATAGTAGAATTAGAGTATTAGTTGATCAGAATAGATGGTAGAAAGTGAAATAGAAGTTGTACAATTAGTAGAAGTTAGAAGGCATAGTGAGGGAGCTATGGTAAAGTGCACAAGTATTTTGTATGATCACAATGAGTCATACAAAATAAACCAAGTTTACTAGTAATCAATGATAGTTCTTTAAAATAATTTAGATATATTTTTATTGCAAGGTTAAATTTGAAATGATTTAAGGATTATGAACAAGATTGTGAGTACTAGTTTTTTGTGTAAAGAGTTTGGAGCACGTGTGAGTGATTTGATAATGAATTGTAAGTGAATTAAAGCATCCAAAAATGAAACATTGAATAAGCCCTATTATGCAGTAACTAAGGTATTTTATGAAGATTTTAGTTGGAATTTTCTACTAAAAAAATTAGCAATATGACAAGCCATTCAGTAGGTGATGTTAGTGAGAGACCAAGGTACAAGTTTAAGAAGCACCCATTTGTTTACCCTATTGATGATCCTTTGGGAACATTTTCTTATATCCTACCTAATGTACTTCATGTAGAACATGTGAGAAGCTAAATTCATTGTAAATTTGAGAGTGTTGATGATGAAGAAATTTACAAGGATTTAGGAGTTATATGAAATGGTAACCTAACCCTTAAACCCAAGTATACATACTTGAATGAGCTGAACCTAATCAAGTATATGTTTTATATAGAATTTGAGAAATACAAGTGGATTAGGATTATCCTGAGCAGGGTTCATCAACAAATGTTTTGGGTAGGTGACATACCCATTTTAATTGAAAATGACCTAATTCATAAGGTCATTGGACTTAGAAATTAAGGGTGTAATCTGGTAAATGAAAAGAATGTCAAAAAGATAGTTGAAACAAATTTGAAGAAAAAGTTTGATGGAAGAAACATGAGAGTTGACCAAGATTATAGGGCATAAGCTAAATCCTAGTTCAGGGGTAAATTTTGTGCTAGTAGAATTTGTACATGCAACATATATGATGGTTGTTGAAAAGATGAACATAAATATGAGTGAGATTATCATAGTACAAATTGTTGGATAACATCGCTAAGTTGAAGAAATCTAAGAATGTAGTTTTTAGATTTGAATCTTTTTTGACACATCTATTTTTCTTTGCAACCAAAAAAATTCCTAGATTGAAAAATTGGGATAGTAATGAATGTACTATGAAGATGGTCACCTAGTCATACAGGGCCATACTTGAAGATGTCAGAGATAGAGATAGTGATAGAATGATGAAGATTTTTCAAGTGGAAATGAAGAAAAGTACAAGGAAGAAATTTATTTTCATGGTAGAGACTAATGCAACCTATATGGAGGCAATACAACCAAGAGTGAAATTTATAGAGGTAATGGACTATGAGACGAGTGAAGAACTCATTGAAGGCCATGAAAAGATAATATTGCAATCAAAGAGAGATACTGAATATCCTAGATGGGGGACATATGATGAAAATATGAAGGAAGTTCACTCTGAACTTCATAGTAAAGAAATCAAGAAGAATGTCGAGAAAAGGATAGAATCCATTCTTAAAGAATTAGGTATGACAATGAAAGAATTTAATGAGATCAAAGGTATAGCTTTGGAAATGAAGGCTAGTGGAAAATCATAGGTATTGGCAGCTACTCCTATTGCTAGTGAAATACCTTTAGAAGGAGTGATAGTAGCAAGGTCTACTTCCCAAATCCCTATTGCGCCCTATACAACAATTGCACAAGTTCAACCAATCAAGGAGCATCTTGGATAGTAGAAGAGGAAACCTAATGAAGATGTGGTAACACTAGCATCTACACAGAGGAAATATGAGAGATTGGTAAAGGTAATGAAAGAACCCATAGCATCTCCTAGAAAGAGGAAAAAGCAAACCACTAATAGTCCAAGAAAGAGAAGAAAGAAATTGCAAAATTGACATTCACAGAAGATAATTGACATTCATAGAAGATAACTAACTAGTAATAGTATTAAACTCATTTAAATGATTTTCAATAGATCCAACTTCTGTCATCTTCATATTAAATAAACACTTCATGAGAAATACCTTATTTGAAGCAGAGGACTTTTCATACAATTTTGCTAGTGTTTGCATCAACTCTTCCATCATCTTTTCTTTTGTAAATTTAAATGTCACTGATGATGCCAGGCATAATCAAATACTTCCAATTGCCTTTCTATCTAACATCTCCTAGTCCTCATCTATTAGAGTTACCCATTTCTTTCTTTTTCCTTTCAATGGATTCCATAAATCCTTCTGATAAAGATAGTCTTTCATTTTCATTTTCCATAACTAAATGTTCTACCCATTAAACTTCTCAACCTTCATCTTACCCTCTTTTCCCATCACTCCCACTTAATTGTGAGACTGTCACTCAAGTGTGAGACCTTCCTATAAAGGATCATTAAAATAATAATAATAATGATGACAGTTTGGCTATAAAAAAATGATGATAGTCTGGCTCTAATACCACTTGTTAGGATTATCCTCAAACATAAATAAAAATTACATTAAAATATAACTAATATCATAAAATAATAGATCACACAAAAGAGAACACAAGACACCAAGATTTAACATGGTTCACCCAATCCCTAGGCTATGTCCACCACCAATAAGTCTAATATTATTACTATCCAGTAATTATAATATGCAATCACTTATAGCTCAATACTGCCACAAGAAACTACAATATCACCATACATTATGAAATCCTTAATCCTAATCCTTTTAATACAAGCTTTTTATCACTTACAAAATTAGGGCTAGAATAAGTCATACAATAGAAAAATAGTAGGGGTGCTACCCCTTGACCCTGTCTTGGGGGTGCTTCCCCCAAACCCCCATAGAAATAATATGGGGAGAAACCACATTGACTAAACCTTCAAGTTTAATTAGGCTCCACATCACAATAATTCCTCAACTATGGATGTCTTGGCTTGAACTCTTTCATTCATACATACAAAAAGTATCTCTGTGCTATTGCAAATTGCCCAATACTTAGACAATTTTCTATAACTAATTCCATAATGAAATACCAATATATGTGTGTTTTCATAAATGACAAAACTACCACATCTACTTAACCATATTACCAACAATCTCCCCCTTTGACATTGATGGCAACATTTGGGAAAATTGGCTAAGTCCTAAAATGATGTCATACAAAATAATAATAAATACAAAAGGTAACTACTCAAAATTAGCCTTCAAAACTTGAACATTTTATTCATGTCTTGATGGATCATTACATTCCTTATCACTCCTTTACAATGATTTCCTATATACATAGTTGAGCTCTCCTTTACATGTATATGCATCTTCTATACAATTTTCCTTTACAATCTTCTTCCCCTTTGACGTCAATGACAAAGGTGTCAAAATAATAAGACAAAAATTGTGTTACCTTCCTTTGATCAACTTTAAATTCATGAAATACATTCTACAAAACAAACTTTCATCTTTTCAAAATCCTTCTTCTAGTTCTCTTTAATTGTATTAGATATACTAATAAGTGTGCAAAGTGAATAAGATGCAACTTCAATTATACTCAAGTCATTATAAGAAAAATTTTCATAGGATGCCTTAGCTATAAGACACTCCTCATATTGCCACTACAAAATGATACCCTTAGGAGACAAGTATTCTCTAAGAATAGAGAATGTCTTTATTACCTTCTTATTTTCAAATTCAATACCTCTAATAGCATTGTGAATTAACTCCATTTTAGCTTCAATGCCTTTGATACTTGCATCAAGATGTTGTAAACTAATTGTGAGTGTTTCAAGCTCACTCATTCTTCTTTGATCTATACATCAAAATCTAACAAGCAATTATATGATAATTCACATTGTCCATAAAATTTCTTCCCTTCATCTAAGCTCTTCCTCAACTCCTTTATGTAAACATTCAAGTTTTGTATGTCATTCCTAACATTAGTGCATATTGTGTCAAATAGTGATGCATCATGCTCAGTTTGAGCTTTTGCTAAGGCAATATCAAATAAAGTGGTGAATTTTACATCAAAAGATCTCATCATATTTTTTACCTTAATCTAAATATCTAGTTTTGTAACAGTGGTTTGCATTGTCTTCTACATACATTCTAGAACTTTTGCTAGTGTTCTCTCTAAAGTCTTCATGGACTTTTTCTTCTCTAGTAACTTTCTCTAAGAGGTCATTAGACCCTTTTGATCATCATCCTCATCTAATACTATGGGAATAATAGTAACTCCTATTGTTGGGGTAGTTGCTAGAATGGGTTTAACTACTTTTAGCTCAATACTTTTATTTTCTTCTACTTGCCTCTTCTTCTCCTTCTCTTCTTCTTTCATTATTTCTTCCTCTTCTTTCTTTTTCTCCTCTTCAATTCTTTTCTCTTCATCTTTTCTTTTCTCATCTTCAAATTTCTTCTTTTCTTGATCTTTCTTTCTTTCTTCTTCATTTCTCTTGTCTTTCTTCTTTCTTTTCTCTTCCTCTATCTTCTTCTTTTTTGCACTTTCATCATCTTCTTCTGAGTTGGAATATGCAGTAGTATTGCCTAAAATGTTGGTCCCATATTTTGCAAAAGGATTCTCTCTAGAATCTATAGTTATATGAGTACTATCCCCATGCATTGATTGAGTACCAATAACTATATGTGGAGATGAGTTAATTTTCTTAGATTCATCAACCTCTTCTTCATCTTTAGTAGGTGTAAAGGCCTCATTAAAAATGATGGATTCTTAAGTTTCCTTCTTGACCTCTTCATAATTACATTCCATAGGAAGAATAGCTCTTCTTTTATTCTACAACAAAGGTTTAATACTTTTCAAAATCCTTTCTATACCCTCATTAGTGCTGACTTCACACAATTTCATAATCATGTTTTCTCTCAGTTTCATATCTTCTTCTACTACTCTTCTCTTATATTAAGTAACCTATTGTAAAAATCTTCAGGTATCTTGTTCTAAATGCTATCAAATATTTTATTTCTCAAGATCAAATTTCTTACTATGGAATTTTCTAGTTACCATGTTATTATATAGACTGTAATAGTTATTTAATTTCTCAAAATTCTCATTCTCAATAATCTACATATTCAAATATTCAACTTTAGGCTTCTAGGATTTCTCACCAGATGGTGTTCTTCTTTCACCAACTACCTATTCAACTGCTTTTTCTTCAATTGCTTTATTAGACTAATCAAAATCACTAATTTTTAGTGTCTTTCTTCTCTTTATTGGACTATTAGTGGTTTTCTTTGTCCTCTTTCTAGGAGATGGTGTGGGTTTTTTCATTACCTTTACCAATCTCTCATATTTCCTCTATGCAGATGTTAGTGGTACCACATATTTATTAGGTTTCCTCTTTTACTATCCAAGGTGCTCCTTGATTGGTTGAACTTGTGTAACTATTGTTTAGGGTGCGGTAGGGATCTGGGAAGTAGACCCTACTACTATTACTCCTTCTAAAGGTATCTAACTAGCAATAGGAGTAGCTACCAATACCTATGATTTCCCATTAGCCTTCATTTCCAAAGCTATACTTTTGATCTCATTAAATTCTTTCATTGTCACAAATGATTCTTTAAGAATGGATTCTATCATTTTCTCCACATTCTTCTCAATTTCTTTGCTATGAAGTTCAGAGTGGACTTCCTTCATATTTTCATCATATGTCCCCCATCTAGGATATTCAGTATCTCTCTCTGATTGAAATATTACCTTTTCATGACCTTTAATGAGTTCTTCACTCATCTCATAGCCCATTACTTCTATAAACTTCACTCTTGGTTGTACTGCCTTCATGCAATTTGTATCAGTCTTTACCATAAAAATAAATTTCTTCCTTGTACTTTTCTATCATAACAAAAGGGATTATATATCTTTTCTTCATTTCCACTTGAAAAATCTTCATCATTCTATCACTATCTCTATCTCTGGCATCTTCAAGTATGGCCCTGTATGACTAGGTGACCATCTTCATCGTACATTCATTACTATCCCAATTTTTCAATCTAGGAATTTTTTTGGTTGCAAAGAAAAATAGATGTGTCAACAAAGATTCAAATCTAAAAACTACATTCTTAGATTTCTTCAACTTAGCAATGTTATCAAAAAATTGTACTCTAATAATCTCACACACATTTACATTCATCTTTTCAAAAACCATCATATATGTTGCATGTAAAAATTTTGCTAGTACAAATTTTACCCTTGAACTAGGATTTAGCTTATGCCCTATAATCTTGGTCAACTCTCATGTTTCTTCCATCACACTTTTTCCTCAAATTTTTTTCAACTACCTTTATGACATTCCTTTCATTTATGAGATTACACCCTTCATTTCTTTTTCCAATGACCTTATGAATTAGGTCATTTTCAATTACAATGGGTATGTCACCTACCCAAAACATTGCCTAATGAACCCTACTCTGGATAATCTTAATCCACTCATACTTCTCAAATTCTATATAAAACATATACCTGATTAGGTTTAGCTCATTCAAATATGTATACTTGGGTTTAAGTGTTAGGTTACCATTCCATATAACTCCTAAATCCTTGTAAATTTTTTCATCATCAACATTGTCAAATTTACAATGAATGTAGCTTCTCATGTCTTCTACATGAAGTACATTAGGCAAGATATAAGAAAATATTCCCAAAGGATCATCAATAGGGTAAATAAATGGGTGCTTCTTAAACTTGTACCTTGGCCTCTCACTAACATCACCTATTGAATGGCTTGTCATAATGCTAATTTTTTTAATAGAAAAATCCAACTAAAAGCTTTGTAAAATACCTTGGTTACTGCATAATAGGGCTTATGCAACTTTTCACTTTTGGATGCTTCAATTCACTTACAATTCATTATCAAATTGTTGACACATGCTCCAAACTCTTTACACAAACAAATGGTACTCACAATGTTGTTCATAATCCTTAAATCATTTCAAATTTAACCTTGCAATAAACATATATCTAATTTATCTTCAAGAAATATCATTGATTACTAGTAAATTTGGTTTATTTTGTATGACTCACTAGAATCATACAAAATACTTGCACACTTTACTATAGCTCCCTCACTATGTCTTCTAAATTCTACTAATTGTACAACTTCTATTTCACTTTCTACCATCTATTCTGATCAACTAATACTCTCCTTCTACTATAAATATTTAATTCAAATATGATGAGTTACAAATAACTACTAACTTTAATCTTCCATCAAGTGCATCAAAATACTGCTCTTCTAAAATTGTATAAGAACTTTATGGATTATTAGCTTTCACAAATGCTTCCTTGAATTCATCAACATGCTCTTTAATACTTCCTTCTAAATATTATCACTGCCACTATCATTTCTATTATTGTTCCTTCTAGAATTAGGATTCCTATTGAAATTTCTTCTATCCATTCTACAAAACTTTTTTGTGTATCCAAACTTATAGCATAACTGACATACAGGTGCATTCCTTCTTTCATTGGTTCCATTTTGACTATCAAGTTCTATAAAATTCCTTGCAATGTGTCCAATGTTGTTACATTTGTAACACTCAACCTAGTTCCATCCTTTATTAGGTCTTTCACAATCATTAGTTTCTTTGTAATCTCCCTCTTTCATTACCTATAGGGATAGTGTTCCTAAACATTCTATTATTTCCATTACTACTATCAAACTTAGGATTCCTACATTCTACTAATTTATGACCATAACCATGGAAATTATAATAATAGAAATTAGTGATAGGTTTGAAAGACTTACCTATGTAATCTCTCTTCATATGACCAATTGCATTGAATATAATGCATCTAGTTCTATATTTATGTGTAAATTCCTTAGGAGATTGTTATGTTTGCTTGGGTTCATAATTTTTCTTAGAGAGATTTATTTTCTCTATTTCCTTAGGTACTTCTATGGATATGCTTGCTTCTATCCTACTCTGATCAATTTCCTTAGGGGTCTTAGCAGCTGGATCTAGTTCTTTCCTAAGTTTAGTTTCCTTGATTGACTTTTCTACCATAAGATATCCAAGGCGTATTTTATCATAAGAAGATATTTGGTAAAATAAATTTTCATCAATTTTCCCACTGCTTGAATAAAGCTTCTCTAATTATTGTTCGACATGTGTCAATTCTCCTTTAACAATACTATTGTACTTTTCTAATTCTACATAGTCTATCTTAATAGAATCTAGTTCACATGTTACTTGAAACAACTGGGATCTTAGGTTCAAATTTCAAATATGGTTTAGTCTTATAGTCATCTTTCTTTAGACTCAACTTAATTTGAACAATTTTCAACTCATGCTTCAAGCTCTCATTTTCTTTCTTGAGAGTTCCTATTTCATCATTGTAACTAATCTTCTCTTTAGATTCCTTCCTAGATCTTAGATCATCAATCTTATCTTTTAGCTTGCAATGCAAACTTTTGCATCTTCATGCATATCTTTTAGGTTATGTCTTTCTCCAATAAGAAGAAAAATTTGTTTAAGAGCTTCTTCAAGATTTCTCTTCAACTGTTCCATATGCATAGGGATCTTACTCAAGCTACTAATCCTCTTCTAATTAATTTCACTCTAATACCAATTTTTAGAAATAGATAATACTAAGAGAAGGTGCATTATTATTCTACAAACTTTTTGCCACAACTGGATGTTGTTAATTACTTTATAACTTGCATAAGAAAGTAAACCAACAATTCTAAATAGTAAATAAAACCATACACATAGAGAACTCATAACACCATTATTTGTTAACTAGGGAAAACCCTATTAGGATTCTATCAAGTACATATAGTGTCTCAAATCCTTGTTAGAGGACTAGGCCCTATTAAAAGCCTCAACCCTATTAGGAGTTGCTTCAACCCCAGTAGGAATTGGTGGAACAAATACAATGTATGCAAATAGAGCCCACTGCCTTAACAGGCAATATACAAATAAGTTTATTCACAAGTATAGATATACATACAATACTATCTCACTATTTAACTTTGTGAATAATTTGATTATACACTTGCATTATACAAGGCTTACATATCATATAAACTTCCTTTAAAATGGTTCATATCACTTCTTCACTTCACTTTTGCTGTGTAAGATATGATCTTTACTTATACCTTGCAATTTAAAAAAACTCTAGATTAGTTAGCCTTACAGCTTCCACATGGTTGGTTGATTATAAAATGACTTCAAGGTTAATAACTAGGATTTTGGTCCATCATGACTAAGTTATTATTTTGATAAAAAAATTATTCCTTAAGTTGTATTATCAGTTATACTAGGCTTCTCTATTCTACTTTGTTAATTACCTATACTAGGAATTCATCTGTAACTAATTCCATACTGTCTGTACAAACCTATAAATTGACATATGTCATCAAGACAATATAATAGATTATTCCTCAACTATGCATGTTCTAGCTCAAACTCTATCATCCATACATATAGAAAGTATCTTTGTGTTGCTACAAACTATCCATTACTTAGACAATTTTCTATCACTGATTCCATAACAAAATGCAAAAATATGTATGTTGCTATAAATGACAACACTCCAACATCTACTTAGCCATATTTCCAAGAAAATAATTTTCCTTCATACTAAGTCCTCAAAACAATTCCTTGAGTTAGCTTTGAGGCTTTCCTAATTAATTATAATAGGACCACATTAAGTTAATTAATTATTTCATTATTACACCACACTGTAAGTTATGTTTTCTCCTAATTTAATAATGATTATTAGTACTAGTAGACAATAAATTGTATTATACCTAGAGGTAGACAATAAAATGTATTATACCTAGAGGCAGCTAATACTCATGTTTAGCATAATACACTATATCTCTAGGCCAACAACATGAAGCACTATGTTTCCTACACTTCTGGCTCTTCAAAACTAAGGTGGGAATACCTTAGGGATTTAATTAATTTCTTGACACTTACCCTTAATCCCTAGGAGTAGCAGATATGGACCATTTTCTCTTATTTATGCAAAACAAACATGAACTATAGTAGCTAACAATACTTCATGAAATTCCACACATGGACAATGACTACCCTTATACGCTTGACAAAATATTTTGCTTGATTTAGATTTGAATGTAGATTAGAGATGTAGTGGTAGAATTTAATCTCATTTACTTTTGATGTATATGACTAGTGCCTTATCCATTGGGAAGAAAGTTAACTATAAGTAGGAGATCTAATTCAAATAAGTTGTAGATGAATTTATCAAATTGTAATCACCCATTCCCATTATTATGAAATATCCCTTTCATAAACTCATAAACTCTATTGATTTACCTAAGCACTTTCTTAACTCCTTGAATTAAAAGAAACAATAAAACTATTATACAACCTACCTAGATTGCATTAAACCAATTAAACCTTATGTAACTGATCTAAAAGTATACAAACTCATAAAATGGAGACAAAAACTAGTGACAAAGATATAGTGTAAATACCCCTTTGTATTATCCTTTAAAAAGAATAATACAATGACCAATTGAAACTCAATGAAAAACCCTAAATATCTTGCTGATTTTTTCATTTCTATATAAACATTAGAGAGTACATAGCTTTAATGTAAACTCAAAACAACTACACCAGATGGACCGACTATACTTTTCTTGAAGTAAGAAAAGGTTATACAACTTTCAGACTTGTCACAATGCCTTGAAAAATCATTTATCTAAGCTTGAGTTGCAACAAGAAAAGGGCAAAATGTGATTGATAGGTGTCCTTAACAAAAAAGAGTACAAAGATGCAACAAAACTCTTTATAAAAAAAAAATTGCACTCACAATACCAAAAGAAGCAATAGAAATAGTTACAAGATGACAGCTAGTAGCATCAAATCTTCAATTTTTCCTTTTCTTCAACCACCCCCTATTAGTAAAGCCTTTATTTCAGTGATTGCCTCCCAAACAATGACTTATCTTTTAGTTGTCCATTCACATGCTTTGATTGTTTCTAACTCAAAAAAAAACTTCTACCACCTACCATCTGTGATTGTCTTCACCTTTGTTATGAACCTACTCATTTTAGTTTCAACTTTAAATAGAGTATCAATGAGTTCACTAAAAGAAAACTCATCAGTGTCACCTTCAAAAATTCATGCCACCTATGGAAAATTTATAATATGGTCAAAATAACTAGACCATTCATTCCAATCTTTTATTTGATTACCAGAATTAAGAATAGAAAGGATTAAGGAATAAGAACTATCAATTAACATGTTCATCTTATTATGAATGACTGTCAATTTCCCTATAAAGAATTGTAGCAAATCCTTTACTCTATCCATATCCTCTTCAACTAAAATGACCTTATCAGGAAGGTCTAGCGTTTTGGCCAACAGAGGTATCAATCTATCAAAAAATTGTATGTATAGTCACCACTACTAGAAAATGGGGTCTAACCAATTTACTACTTCTTTGCACATTTTCTCAACAACTTGTAACTTGGTGAATGCATCATATGCATCTTGAGAGATTCTCTTCAAGATGCCTATCATGTGGTTTAGCATGTTCAAAATTACACCCCTTTTTAATACACCATCAGATTTAGGAATTTCACCCTCCACATTTATTATTGGTGCTTGCATTGTTACCCCCATGGGTATTTCTTTTGTTTGAACTTCCACCTCAATAGTGTGCCTATTTTCCTCCACACTCCTTTGTTCATGTTCTACCTCTATTTTAGCTTTGATTTGGTCCTTCAAAGATGCAATTTCCACTTCTAGGCTCTGACCCTTACCCTCCAACTCTTCTATCCTCTATTTCAACACATAGCTTTTTTTAAGCTCTTCCTCATATAACTTCCTAATATCCAAGAACTCAATGTAGGTAGCAGCAAGCCTATCCTCAATTTGATCCATCTTTTCCTCATTCATGAATGCAAAGTGTTTAATCATGCTAGAGATCTCCTTTCCTGTGGTAGTATCCAATGTCTAGGTAATCATGTTACCTTGAGAAGTCTCTTCTACATTCATCATTCTAGAATTATTAGTATTAGGGGCAATACTCCAGATAGCTAGGGTCTTAGTATCTATATTAACACCTGAACCTCTCCTCAAATTTTCACTACTAGTGGCCTCATAGCTGATTGCCTTGTCTTTCTTTCTAATTTTGTCAATTAAAAAGGCCCTTTGAATATCCTAGCCTGACACTAAAACCATGCCACTTCTATGCACTAACTCCCTGGCCTCTACAGGGGTCATTGTCTCACTATTTGGATCATATACCAATGGTTTGTTTACTAACTCTTTATTTTTCTTAGGATCTCCCCTAGCATAAGGCTCAATGTGAGCTCATTCTGGTCAACTTTATACAAAAAAAATTTAAATTTTGATGATATAATGAAATCACCATCTTCCATAAATTTCTTAGATTGGATAAGTCTATCATCCAATATAGAAGCTACAATTTGCAAATTAGTTGAAGCTCTACCTACCTCTATTTCCATGTCATGTAAATAATTTTTCCTAATGTCAAAAAAATACTGATCATTACCTAGTATAACTTGCAGGGCTCTACTCACCACCCTCTTTGGGATGTGCATAGTTTTATGTCTTTTGTTTCCTTTGGCTACCCATGTAGAAGGTGAAGGTTGCTCCTCCTCCTCAACGCAAATCTCTCATTGGACATCAGGCTCAGGGAATTATTGATTTACTATTCCCTCCTCTCTTATAGGCTCATTTGGTATTTGAGCCATAATATGATCAAAATTCTCTACCATTTTCCTCATATTCTTAGGATATGGGATCTTTGTGTAAAAACCTTTAAAATCTAGATTGGTCCTCTTCAAGGAATCCTCCACCTTTCTAATTTCATAATAATTTCCCAATAACTCCTCAGAATCCCCTGTTTCCACTACATTTTCAATTAAATCTTCTACATGGATAGGTTTGTTGGGAGGTAGAATATAACCTCTAATAGCTTTGACTTCATTTGTTATATAATTCTTCAGGTCATACATTCTGTAAGGTCTAGTAGCAAATTTTATACTGACCTAAATACTCACTCAGCTCCTCATAATAATTCTTTCCAATTATAAAATATCCTACTTTAAAACATCTACACACAAATGTAGGTTTATGTAGAGAAGGAGGAATCATCTCTTTATTCATCAATAAAAATTGCCAAAAGAATTCACTAATGGCTAACCTAGGAGGCAAATATTTGGGTAATATATGAGGTGGCTAAGAGCATGCATAAACCCTCATTAGGTTACATTCCTTGAACAAATATATATCACACCAATTATGATCTAGCTTCATTTTATCATCCAAAAAGGAAGGTCTGAGTAATGTTTTTAGAATAGAGGGAGCCCTAAAAAAAGTATGATCTACCATTCTCATAATCACGAGACTAAACAAATTGAAAAATATAAAAGCATTTGAATAATGGAATTTTATGTCCCAAATATGAGTCCACAATTCAACAAAAAAATCACCAAACTCATCAAACATTTGATCAATGAAATCTTGACTAATATAGCCAATTTTCTTGTACAAGATCAGATAGATGAGCAATGAGGAGTGATGGAATTTGAAGTCCTTCAGCTCTCCTTTCTTAGCATTCACAATCTAATGGTGCATGCTTTCAATAATGAACCCCTCATAATCATACTCCCTATTGTGGAAAGGGTCTTGTATGCCACATGCTATTAAAAACAATGAGCCATATACACAATCTTTTGGCCCATCACTTCCTAGAACTTTGTGTAATCCATACATAGTGTTCTTAAAATAATTCTTGAATCTACTTAGTGGCAAGTGATCTTCTACTTTCCTTGGTATTTTCCCTACCTTTTTAACATTATAGGGAATATGAGGTAACATCACATTATTTAGATAATAAGTTTTATTCCTTCCAAATTTTCCCTATAAGTTCTCAATATCTATGGGCACATCCATCTGCCCCTCCAAACCAAAAGCCTCAATAAAGGAAGTCCTATCAAGTGTACATAAAATGCTCCCATTGTGTCTATGAAATGATCTAGTGACTAGATTATATGAATTTATCAGAGCTATCAACAAATCCACATCAATAAATACTTTGGAGAATATTAATTTTATCATATTCCTATTCCATGGGTTACATACTGGCACATTTTTAGTTCTATTGTGATAGAAGTACATGAATAGATTAAACCCATCAACCTTGGGCTAGATTGCATCTCTACATAAGAAGTAAGGGTCTTTAAAAATATGGTCATTAGCTGAAACTACATTAGATGATCCTAAGAGTATCTTCAACTATTTCTTTTCATGTTTATTTAGCTTTTGGACCCTGGTTTTCTTTTCAGCTTTGATTATCCCCTTCTTCTTCTTTTCTTCTGTTGTTACTTGAAAAAAATCTTCTCCTTCCTCTTCTACTTCTACTTCATCATTAAGGATTTCCTCAACATCCATTTCAGCCATTATTGTTTGAAAATCTATACCTCAAACTCTTGCCACACTTGGCACAAAAAATCACAAAAGCTATGGATGCCTGAAGAATTTTCAAAATGGAAAACACAAGCTCTCAAAAGTGGAAAATACTCTGAACCTTTAATCAAATCTTTATACTTTATTCATGTGATCTACTAGCTTTAGTAAATTTTGCAGCACAAGCTTTGATACCATTCTTGTAGGGTGTCAACAAAGACTATCAACCATGTAATATGATCCTGAAGTACCTTTTTTTTTTTTTTTTTTACTTGGCTTTGGTGAATTCATCCTTTTTCTTAATTAGCATGACACCTTAGCTGACCTCCTTTTGTTTTTAAAAATCAGTCTTCCACTTATACGTTGAATACCAACCCTATAACCCTCATATCATCAGAGATGTAACTATCAAACCCTTACACTTATCCACTAATGCTTCAGAAAACTACAAGCATAGAAGTGTTAACCCTCTCTAAGCATCGCTTTGTAATCTATTATATGCCCCTATGAGGCCCTCTTATCATAAGAACTCAAACCCTCTCAACATATCCTTATGTATTTACACTTCAAAACAATTTGTATCAATGTAAAAAATTCATTTCGACTTTCATTTTATCTTTTACACCCTTATGCCAAACCCATCTCATATCCATAGAGATAAACATGAAACACTTCTATGTCTTCACACTATACTTGCAAATAGAAGAACATAAGGGAAAATTTTTCTCTCAAAAAATCAACTGCCTAGATTACATTTCAAAAAGAACATCACATTGATTTAAGCACATGCAAATTGGATCACTTAAGTTATCTTCCACACAAGCTAGGCCCATTTGACACATTTGACATGTCACAATTTGATTCACTCTTTTTAGGGATCAAATGGAAAATTAGGTCCCACATGACACCTTCCTCTTTATCTCATCACTTTATGGTTGTTCACGAGCAAAAATAACAAAGGAACATAGAAGAAATAAAACACAGTTTCACTGTGACGAGCTTCTTTTGTGCATAGAACTGTAAATCCCATTTAATATTCCCTTGTGGCATCTTTTATGCCATCATGAGCCTTTATGCCCTTACACCATAACAGAAAAATGTAAGAGCATAGATCAAACTTATCCACCTTTCCACCCATCTACTCAACTTGTTATTCATACCCTCATAAATCAATGGACATAACCACTTTAAACCTTATTACACTCATATGCTTAAAAGGAAGATGTAGAGCTGGAGGTACCTTAATGAAAAGCTTTCATTCATACGAGCTAACTCATCACTATAGAACTGTAAGACAAATATTACAAGGTATTAAAACTTCCTATATGCCTTTGCTCAAGGATCAAACATATGGCCATAAAGATCAAGAGTTTACTACTTCACTATTACTAAATACACAATTGTATACCCATAACCTAAACTCCTCACTATGCCCTTATGTCATTCAACAAAACATAACCACAGAGATAAATGAAGGAAAGCATGACACTCCTATAGGAAGCCAGAACACCATAGAACCATAAGAGAAAAGAACTTGAGATTTTTGAAAACCCTTTTGAAAATTCAAGATAAACCTAGGGTTTTAACACATTTAGGATATTTTGAGGACTATGTTGATGAAAAATGTTGAGAATTTAATAAAATTTGAATAGTAAAAAAATTAGGGCATAACTAAGGTAAAACAAGATTCAACTGCTAGTAAGAACAAAAAACCCTAATCTGCAGAACACAAGGACTACATGATTTTTCACACATATGTTGGAAATTCTCTGCACTATGAAAAATCATACCATTAGTGGCTCTATCTATGGATGATAAACTACTTGAGTTTATGCAAGAATCTATAATTTATGGTAGAGTAGACTACATACTTGATACAAAAATGACAGCTTCCTCAAAGAACACAAGAACAAAACAATAGAAATAGGAAAACACATTGTACAAAGGTATTTATAGGGACTTTACAAAAATATACATAATATACAAGGATACAAGAAATGCTAAAACTATTTTTCATGGAAAATAGATACTTTATGAAAAGTATCTCTTCATTAATTGTCCATGAACTAGCAATTCAAGAATATCTCCAATTAAATCCCTTAAAAAATATGAATATTCACCATTTGTATCACAAATGATGTATGGGCCAAGCTAGATGGGGTCAAATTTACCATGCTTACCTTTATCTTCAATCCTAGCATTCCACATCAATACCATATCACCTATTTCAAATTTCCTCTCAATGGACCCCTTGTCATACAAATGCTTCATCTGTGACTATAACTTGGCATTTTGAATAGAGGAATCTCTTCGTGTTTCTTCCAGTTGTAGGATATCATCCATCATGAGTTTCATTTTATCAATGATATCATCTTCATAAATTTGAACAAATTTATACATCTCCTTTAAATTATTCTATGGAAGTCTAGCTTGTATGCCATAAACCAAATCAAAAGGAGCACATCTAATGGACTTTTTCATAGTAACCCTATCAACCCACAAAGCTAATGGAAATTTTGAATCAGAGGACTTCTTTTTCTCTCCTAATATCCTTTTGATAATTTTCAATATACTCTTATTGCTTGATTCTGCTTGACCATTCCCTTGGGGATGATGAGGTGAGGATGTGTATTCTGTAATGCTATATTTCTTACAAAAAGAAATTCTTCAGATCTAAAACACATAGCATTATCAGTTACAATTTTCTATGGGCTCCAAATTTGGTCACAATGTTATTTAGAATGAAGTTAATCACTACTTTATTTTTTGTATTCTTAGTAATAATTGCTTCAACCCACTTAGTGAAGTAATCAGTAGCCACCAAGGTCCAAGAATGTCCACCATTGGACTTGTTTGAAATCTCACCAATGAAATTGATTCTCCATTATTGAAATGGTGTATGCACTTCACCAAGTCTTAATCATAGATTCATAGGGAACTTTATCTTTCCACTAAACCTTTGGCAAGCATCACATGTTTTAACAAACTCATGAGCATCTCTAAAAAGTGTTGGTCACCAAAAGCCAGCCCTAAGAATTTTATGAGCAGTGGTTTTAGCCATATAATGACCCCCACACACACCTTCATTCATATCTCTTAAAATCCTCTTAGGTTCAATTTCATCTACACATTTCAAAAGGACCCCTTCCATATTCCTCCACCAGAATTGCCCCTACACTATAAGATACCTTATAGCCTGCAACTTCAAGGATCTTTTCTAGTTGTCTATTAATCTTGGTGAGGATTTCATGTTTTGAAAGTAATAAATCACATCTCTATACCAATTAGAAGAATCCATATCACAAATATTACCGTTGAAACTATCGTCAAATTGATTTATTTTATTTGCTTCTAAATTGGATTCTATCATCAATTTGGCCAGGCCTTGACCTCTAACCAGTTTGGTAATCTAAATATCAATATTAAACTCTTGTATTTTGTTAATCCACATGCATCTTCTACCAAATACCTCTTGTTGTGAAAATATATCCTTTACAGTAGTCGTAGGGACAAATATAATGACAATAGCTCCCATGAGGTAACATCTAAAATCCTTCACCCCTTTCACTAGTGCATATGCTTGTTTTTCATTTATATCATACTTGAGTTTTTATGCCTATAATGATTTGCTAAAAAATGTAATGGGTTGTTAATAACCTTCCTCATTTTTCTATAATAGTTTTGCAGCAATAGTATGAAATGAAGCAAAAGAAAATATATGCATTGGCTTATCATAATTTGGTGCCCTAAGAATAGGAACATCTTTAATAGCTTGCTTGATCTTCTAGAATGCAATGCTAGGCTCCCCATCCCATTTTATCTTAGATCCTTTCTTTAACATCTTTGATATAGGCCTACTAATCTCTACAAAATTAGTCACAAACCTTCTAAGAAAGTTAATCTTTCCAAAAAATTACTAAATATCCTTAAGTCTATTGCTTCTACCCTTTTAGGATCAATCCTCACTCCATGCTTACCAACTAGATTCCCTAACAACTTTCCTTCAGTAACATCAAAATTACACTTTCTAAGATTTAAAGAGATACCATACTTAAGGGCTCTAATAAATACCTTTTCTAGATGGCTACAGTGATCATTCTCATCCTTAGAATAAGTATTTATATCATCTTGATATACAACCAAGAATTTATCAGTAATATCAAAAAAAAACACATCCATAGCATGTTGAAAGGTAGCCCTAGCATTAGTAATCCCAAAAAGCATCCTGACATACACATAAGTACCCCATGGAGTAATAAAAGTAGTCTTAAATTGTTCTGATTCCTTAACAACCACTTGATTATATCCTAAAAATCCATCCATCATGGACATAAGTTTAGAGCCAGTGGCCCTTTGCAACATAGCTTTCATATTTGGCAAACCATAATTATCCTTTAATGAAGATATATTAAGATTCCTAAAATCAACACAAAATCTTATGTCTCCATTTTTCTTCCTAACAAGGACTAAATTGGATGCCCAAGATGAATATCTAATATGCTTTATGATCCTTGCATCTCTTAACTTAACTAGTTCCTCTTGCATTTTGGGAGCCAAAGTTGGATTTATTGGCCTCTATTTCTATCTAAAATGCTTAGCATCTAGTTTCAAAGGGATTTCATGCTGAAAAAGATCCTCTCTATAAGCCTTTAGGTCATGATATGACCATGCAAACACATGTCTATATTTTCTCAACAAACTTATCAAAATATACTTTATTTTAGGAGATAATTTCTTACCAATATATACCTTCTTGGGCATTTCTATAATTCCTAAATTTACCTCCTCCAAATTCTTAGCATTATATTTACTAGCATCCACTTGGGACCTCTCTTGGTTGTCAAAAATAGTTTTTAGAACAATTAAACCCCTCGGGATTTTATTTGTTTTCAATTGTACAACCTCTTTCCCAAAAATAGTATCTTTCCCATTTATATTTTCTACATAAGCTGCACAATCAATTTCTTGCCCTAACAACACATTTTCACAATTCAAAAGTCTTAGAATGTCTTTATCATCCTCAAATACTTGCCAATTCTAGATATTATCAAGAACAGAGGGCCTAGTTTGAATCTCAACTTTGGATATACCAGCAAATGTAATGTCATCAAGCTTCATTGCTATGTTTGCTAACAAATGCCATCTTATTGTTTGTCCTATCTTTCCAAACTATATCAAATGCATCAAAATATTCAATCATGTCCAATACATCATTTATGTGTTGTTTTAATTTTTTTCTTTTTGACACATAAACATTTCTTACTTGGGATACAACCAATTTAGAATCCCCTATAGCATGTAAAAAATTTATCCCATGCTTTTGAGCTAATTTGAGTCCTAATAACAATGTCTCATATTCTGCTATATTGTTAGTACTGTAATACCCCAAAATTGGGACATTGCCATATTAACCAACTTTGGTTTATTCAACTATTCCTAAGTCCTATTTTACTAGGCAATTCTAATTCTAATAATCGCTACTTGACCTACGTGTCAAATGCATAAAACCATAATTTGCATTAATCATATTATTTATTTAATTCCTAAATATTGACTCAAATTAGCTACACAAACCTATCAATTTAAATTAATTTAATTATAAGTCTTCTACTTTAATTAAATTAAAATTACCTCTTTAGCTAATATACAAAGGAATTAAATACATTTAATTTAATAAGATATCTCCTCTTTTTAATTATTGAATTTAATTAGTCAATTATTTAAAGTTATCCATTTATGAGGTCATATTCTATTTTATTAAATTAAATATTCACTCAAAAAAAGAACTAGTTAGCTCCTTTTATCACTTAAAAGGCAGTTAGTCAGCTCCTTTTATAACTCAAAAAGGACTTAGTCAGCTCCTTTTATCACTCAAAAAGGACTCAGTTAACTCCTTTTATCACTCAAAAAGGACTCAGTTAGCTCCTTTTATCACTCAAAAGGACTCAGTTAACTCCTTTTATCACTCAAAGGCAACCAGTTAACTCCCTTTTCATGAGGAAATTACCTTTATGACTAGCTCTCCTCTTCAATCTTGACCGTCCATTTCGGTTAATCTTGACTTTCGATCACCTCTTGGATTCTATAAAAGAAGCTCTCTATTCCTCATTACAGAGGATGAATATTGGAATTTGCATCAAATTTATGTTGAAATTCTTACTCACTTTGCTCGCATTTGCATGGCTTTATTTCTTTCATTATAATATCATTTAGATTTTAAATATGCATCCATTTAGCATATTATGTTTTTTCATTTCTTAAATTAATAATTGCATCTCTCATCTAGATTAATTGAACTTTCATTTAGCTACATAAATCCTTCATTCTAGAGGTTTGGTTGCCTACTTCTCATTTTGAGAGCAAAGGCATAATCCTTCTAGTTAGAAGGCAACAAGTCACTCTGTTAGACTTTTTGAATAAACAATACAATGTTTGTTTCAAGATGATCTCATAGGTAATGATCATGTTGAAGTGTATGTGAGGATCAAAGGCCCCTAGTTTTTCATATACAAGTACAAGGGAAACTCAATGTAAAAGAAAATTTGTCTGTTACCCTGGCAGGAGAAATCAATAAAATACCTGCACCAGATCCATCCTTGTAGCAAGAACCATTAATAAACATACTCTATAGATCACCTTTTTTTGTCTTTGTGTCAGCCTCCACTTCCATCTAAGATTTATGCCTATCTTTCTTCAAAGTTAGAACCTCAGCTCAGAATGTATTGACATCTATATCCACACAGCTTTTCATATCATCCTCTATCTCCTCTTCTATCTATATATACTCTTAGGCTCTCTATTTATTTTTACTAAATTCCCTTCAATTTGGAAAGTGTCAAATGACAAGTCACATTGCAAAATCTCACCCATGGTAGCACTCCACTTTCTAGACAACAACATGCCATACTGAGGTGGAATATCAACAACTAATACACTCATAGTAAGTTCTTTGTTAGGATAAGCTATCAACTTATATGGCAAGGCATTAATGGTGCCTATGCCTATCACTTCTCTTTTATCCATAGCACAACATCTTCCCAGAGTAGTATCAACCTTCAAGCCTAATTCATTCATTATCTCAAAAGACATAATAGTATTGGAAGCACCAGAATCAATCATGCAATATTTTAATGTTTTACCATTTACTAAGATACTGCTCAAGAAAAATGGCTCAACACTTCCTAAACACTAATTTACAAATTTATCCAAAAACATCAAGAATTTGGGACACACCTACTTTAGTTTCTTTGTGTTTTACCTTTTCTTTATGTTTTCCTTTGGGATTATGATATTTGTTACAATCATGTCTTGCCTTTGCATCAATATCTCCTAACCATGCTATGGCTTTATTTTAGTGTTCCGGGATTCTTAATAATTCAGACAAAGGGACCTTGATAGTGATTTGTGATAACACATTAGTCATATCTATAGAAGAATCAGAAGGGCCATCAATAACCATACTCCTTTTCTCATGATGTTTATCCAAAATGTTTACAACATATTAATGATTCTTGTCATTTTTAGTGATCATTTTTGGTACCTTCTCATCTAATTTCTTAGGAACATTATTTGGAAGATCAAAAACCTTGGAACTATCGACTTTCTTTGGCTCCCATTTTTTACTAGTAACTTTAACCTTCAAAGCTTGGATTTCATTAGGCTTCACACCTTCCCCTTTTTAAAGATCCATCCCTTTTATAAACATACTAGCCACCTTGTCATTACCATCTTTCTAAGCCATGTTTCTAGTTTGTACCTGAGCTATCATGCTAGTAGTAATTTTATCAATATCTTTCCTAGAGGGCTTTCTTAATGTCACTTTTTCTTTGGTAGTTACCATATTACACACATTATCTTCAACATCACTTTCATTAGGAAATACTTGTTGCATATCATTTTGAAATTGCCTTTTCTCATTTACATCTCTATCATAATCCTCACAGTCAAAATAATCATAATGTGATTCAAATATATTGCATCCTACATCATCATTGTTTTCTTCTTCTACCTCATTCTGCTTTCTAGGGAATGACAAGGCTACTACACAAGATTGAGGGTAATGGGGTAATTGAAAAATAAAGCACCATGTGGGCTCAGTAGTGAATTTAAGATCATCCACTAGATTCATAAAAATTTTGGATAAGGGGTCAGGGGTCACCTTGTTATTGGTGTTCTTTAGAGGAGGAACATTAGGCTAACCATCCTTCCAAGTACTTTATAAGGGAAATTTTGCAATCTATTATGTCTATTGAAATTTTATTGACAAGGGATCCTATTATCAGTGGAATTCTTTTCATTCTTTACCTGAGGAAAATTTAGACCCTTTATAGCATTTAGAACTTGACATATCTCACTAGACTCTTTCTTTTTTCCACCTACACTTTTGTGATCTTCCTTTCTATTTCCCTTACTCTTAAACAACCTAGGATCGTCTCTTTTTCTTTCTAACCTCCCTAAAATTATCAAATTATTTTCCACATTTATAACAATTCTTAATGCATCTCTTAATGTCCTAGGTTCTTTATCCCTAAGTTGGTATGCCATTTTACCATCAAAAGCATTCAAATAAGTGATCAAACATATCTTGTCATCAAATCACATGGCCTGCATTAGCTTATACATCCTTTTCTAAAATCTAGTATTGAATTTGATGATAGACTCATTAGGTAGCCTCTTAATGTTACTGAATTCACTTAGGATATAGCTTTGGTTTTGCTTGTGACCATATTTCTCTTTGAAACAATACTCAATATCTTTCCAATCAATAATGGATAATTTAGAAAATCTCTTGAACCATTCTTTATCATCTTTAGTTAATGATTGAACAAATATTTTCATAATAACATATTTATCCTCAACCTCATAATCACTCATCATATCAAGAAAACTCCTTAAATGGTCCTCACAAGTGATAGCATTATTCCCAAAAAATTTAGGAAAACTTTTTCTCATTTCTTGTGGGATGGGATTAGGGAATCCAAGGATTCCATCAAAACATATTTTCATATAACCCTCTAATTGAATACGTCTCCTTTGTAAGTCAATCTTAGGGTAATCCATAACATTTCTCTTACTATTATTTAAAGTATTACTAGTACTAGCATCACCAACATATTTATTAAGATCCATTTTCTATGAAAAAGAAGATAAGAAAGAGGTAGGTACCTTAGTAATATTTTGATTTGCATCATTAGATCCACCATTTACATCATCTTTATGCATAACTGCAGACTACTTCCTAGCACCTTCCAGGAATTTAATCTTATTGTTCATCTTAGTTATAGATACTTCATTTTTTGCAATTTCTAATTTCTTAGCTAAATAATCCTTCTCTTTCCTTTTCTTTTCCACTTCAATATCAGAAGGTGACAATGATTCATGGATTTGAAAGATCCTTGAGGGTTCATTAATCCTAATACCAACTTCCCTTTGTTTTCCTTTGTCCTGTACATCAACAACATGTTACACATCCATTTTAACTTCTAAGGTCTTGTAATTCTTGATCTATTGTACCATAGGACCCTCTTGGATTTCATCTTGGCATTCTAGCAACTTTTTCTCTTGTATCTTAAGTTGCTCAGCTTGACCCACAATTTTAGGCTACCAAGCATTGGCTGCTATCTCATTCTTCTTCTTTAGTGTAACAAATTCACCTAAGTAGTTCCTAATTTTCTTCATAAGCTTTCATGATCTTCTCGTCCCTCTCCTTTTTAAATTTCCTATCAATAGCCTCCTTCTCAACAAGCTACATTCTCAAGACTTTATTCTCATCAGGATTAGGAATGGTAAACTAAGAACTAGAGATCTTCTCATTGTTGAAACTCTCAAGCTCTAAATGTTTAGGTCTTACTCTTTTAGGAGAGTAATCTGACATGAAAGGATTCCTACTATGCTGAAAAAGATCATTACTATTCCTATAATAAGTGCATGTGGTTGCACAACTTTTTCTTGACATATCATTTTAGGAGTATTATAAAAATCATCATCAGATAAACTTGGATGAGATCTAGGACCTTTGCTAAAGGGTTCCCTCTCAGTAGTGGAAAGATAAACGCTGTCTTTCCTTATTATTTGCCCTTGGGAATATTTTCCATTCTACATCTAAGCCACTTTCACAGCCCAATTCTTCTTTCCTTTAGGAGGAAGATCAGTCTATAACTTAATTGCTAGGTTTTTCTTCACATTTTCCCTCATATTTTTCATACTTCCCATGATCTAAAAACTTCCTTAAACCTAACACTAGTTAAAACCTTTTTGAGTCGCCACCCACCTAGGGGAAAGAATGATATAATAACTTTCTAGCCAAATGAAAATATTATGAGATAATAGGGAAGCAACTAAAAAATAGGAAGAAACAAATCAGATTTGGATTTGAGACTATAACTCTTTCTGGATAGACAAGAAACTTTTATATGGACTGTCCATGTCAAAGTAGACCTGTGGTGTGGGGATTTACTCTTTTCTTTCAAGTTCTTAAGGTTTTTCACTAGCAAAGTCCACTAAAACCATGGTAATTATAGAGTATTCCCCAATAGAGTCACCAATTTTGTTGGCTCTTGATTTAACAATGATTATTAGTACCAATAGGAAATAAAATGTATTATACCTAAAGGCAACTAATACTCATGTTTAGCATAATACACTATATCTCTAGGCCAATAGCATGAAGCACTATGCTTCCTACACTTTTGGCTCTTCAAAACCAAGGTGGGAATACCTTAGGGATTTAATTAACTTCTTTACTCTTATCCTTAATCCCTAGGAGTAGCAGATATGGTCCATTTTCTCTGATATATGCAAAATAAACATGAACTATAGCAACTAACAATGCTTCATGAAATTCCACACATAGATGATGAAAAACCTTATACATTTGATAAAATATTTTGGTTGATTTAGATTTGAATGTATATTGGAGATGTAGTGGTAGAATTTAATCTCATTTACTTCTGATGTATATGATCAATGCCTTATCCATTGGGCAGAAAGTTAACTATTAGCAAGAGATCTAATTCAAATAGCTTGTAGATGACTTTATCAAATTGTAATCACCCATTCCCATTCTTATGAAATATCACTTTCATAAACTCATAAAATCTACTGATTTACTAAAGCACTTCCTTAACTCCTTGAATTAAAAGCAACAATAGAACCAATATAAAACCTATCCAGATTGTATTCAACCAATTAAACCTTATTTAACTAATCTCAAACTATACAAACTCATAAAATGGAGACATAAATTAGTTATATAGATATAGTGTAAATACCCCTTTGTATTATCCTTTTAAAAGACTGATACAATGACCAATAGAAACTCAATGAAAAACCCCAAATATCTTTCTAATTTTGTCATTTCTATATAAACATTAGAGAGTGCATAGCTTGAATGTAAACTCAAAACAACTACACCAGATGGATCGACTATACTTTTCTTGAAGTAAGCAAAAATTATACAACTTTTGAACTCACCGCAATGCCTTGAAAACTCATTTATATAAGAATGAGTTGCAACAAAAAAAGGGAAAAATGTTACTAACAGGTGTCCTTAACAAAAAGGAGTAAAAAGATGCAATAGAACTCTTTAAAAAAAACTTTGCACTCATAATACCAAAAAAAACCAATAGAAACAGTTACAAGATGATAGCTGGTAGCATAAAATATTCAATTTGTTCTTTGTTCAATTGCCCCCTATTGGTAAAGCCTTTATTTCCATGATTGCCTCCCAAACAATGACTTCTCTTTTAGTTGGCCATTCACATGCTTTGATTGTTGCTATCTTCAAAAAACTTTATCCACCTACATCTATGATTTCCTTCCCCTCTGTTATGAACCTATTCATTTCAATTTCAACTTTAAATAGAGTATCAATGAGTTCATTGAAAGAAAACTCATTAGTGTCACCATCAAAAATTAATGCCAGTTGTGAAAAATTTATAATATGGTCAAAAGAACTAGACCATTCATTCCAATCTTTTATTTGATTATCAGAATTAAGAATAGAAAGGATTAAGGAATAAGAACCATCAATTAACACTTTCATCTTATTATGAATGACGGTCAATTTCCCTATAAAGAATTGTAGCAAATCCTTTACTCTATCCATACCCTCTTTAATTGAAATGACCTTATCAGGAAGGTTTGGCTTTTTGGCCAACAAAGGTATCAATCTATCAAAAAATTGTATGTATGGTCCCCACTACTAGAAAACGGGGTCTAACTAGATTACTACTTCTTTGTACATCTGTTCAAGAGCTTTTAAGTTGGTGAATGCATTATATGCATTATATCCCAACCTGGCACTAAAACCATGCCACTTCTATGAACTACCTCCCTGGCCTCTACAGGGGTCATTGTCTCACTATCTGGATCATATGCCAATAGTTTGTCTACTAACTATTTATTTTTCTTGGATCTTCCCCTAGCATAAGGCTCAATGTGAGCTCATTATTCTTAACTTTATACAAAAACTTTTAAATTTTGATTATTTAATGAAATCATCATCTTCCATAAATTTTTCAGATTGGATAAGTCTATCATCCAACTTGGATGCTACAATTTGCAAATTAGTTGAGGCTCTGACAGCCTCTATTGCCCTCTCATGTAAATAATTTTTCATAATTTTACCAAAATACTGATCATTACCTAGTATAACTTAAAGGGCTCTGCTCACCACCCTCTCTGGGATGTGCATAGTTTTTCGTCTTCTGTTTCCTTTGGCTACCCATGTAGAAGATGAAGGCCGCTCCTCCTCCTCCTCAACATCAATCTCTAATCAGACATTAGGCTTAGGGAATTCTCAATTTACTATTCCCTCCTCTCCTACAAACTCATTTGGCATTTGAGCCATAATATGATCATAATTCTCTACCATTTTCCTTAGATTCCTGGGATATGGTATCTCCATCTAAAAACCTTTAAAAATATGGATTGGTCTTGTACGTCATGTGCTATTAGAAAAAATGAGCCATATACACAATCTTTTGCCCCATCACTTCCTAGAACTTTGTGTAATCCATACACAATGTTCTTAAAATAGTTCTTGAATCTACTCAATGGCAAGTGATCTTCTACTTTCCTTGGTATTTACCCTACCTTTTTAACATTGTAGGGAATATGAGGTAACATCACATTATTTAGATAATGAGTTTTATTTATTCCAAATTTTCCTTATAAGTCCTCAATATCTATGGGCACATCCATTTTCCCCTCCAAACCAAAAGCCTTTATAAAAGAAGTCCTGTCAAGTGTGCATAAAATGCTCCCATTATGTCTATGAAATGATCTAGTTATTGGATTATATGAATTTATTGAAGCCTTCAAAAATCCACATTAATAAATACTTCAAGGAATATTAATTTTTTCATATTCCTATTCCATGGGTTACACACCTGCACATTTTAGGTTTTGTTCTAATAGAAGTACATGAACAGATTGAACTCATCGACCTTGGGGTAGATTGCATATTTTCATAAGAAGGGTCTTTAAAAACATGGTTGTTAGCTAAAACTGCATTAGATGATCTTGGGAGTATCTTCAACCATTCCTCTACATGTTTATTTGATTTTCAGACCCTAGTTTTCCTTTTAGCTTTGATCATCCCCTTCTTCTTCTTTCCTTCTATTATTACTTCAACAACATCTTCTCCTTCCTCTTCCACTTCTACTTCATCAATAGGGATTTCCTCAACATCCATGTTAGCCATTATTATCTGAAAATCTATATCTCAAACTCTTGCAACACTTGGCATAGAAAATCACGAAAGCTATGGATGCCTGAAGAATTTTTAGAATGGAAAATACAAGCTCTGAGAAGTGGCAAATACTTTGAACCTTCAATCAAATCTATATACTTTATTCATGCGATCTACCAGCTTTAATAAATTCTACATGCATGAGCTTTAATACCATCCTTTTAGGGTATCAACAAAGAATATCAACCATGTAATATGATCTTAAATTACCTTTTTTTTTTTTTTTTTACTTGGCTATGGTGAATCCATCCTTTTTCTTAACTTCCATGACACCTTAGCTGACCTCCTTTTTTTTTAAAGCTCAATCTTCCACTTATACATTAAGTCCTAGCCCTATAACCCTCGTATCATCATAGATGCAATTATCAAACCCTTACACTTATCTAGTAATGCTTCAGAAAACTACAAGCATAAAAGTGTTAACCCTCTCTAAGCATGGCTTTGCAATCTATTCTACACCCCTACTAGGACCTCTTATCATAAGAACTCAAACCCTCTCAACATATCCTTATGTATTTACCCTTCAAAATAATTTGTATCAGCATAAAATATTCATTTCACCTTTCATTTTGCCTTTTACACCCTTACGCTAAACCCATCTCATATCCATGGAGAGAAACATGAAACACTTCTACGTCTTCACACTATACCTACAAATGGAAGAACGTAACTAAAAACTTTTCTCTTAGAAAATCAATGGCCTAGATGACATTTCAAAAAGAACATCACTATTGATTTTAGCACATTAAAAATGGATCACTTAAGTTATCTTCCATACAGGTTGGGCCCATTTGACACATTTGATGTGTCACAATTTGATTTTCTCTTTTTAGGGCCCAAATGTCAATCTATCAGGTCCCACATGAAACCTTCCTCTTTATCTCATCACTTTGTGGTTGTTTATGAGCAAAAACAATGAAGGCACGTAAAAGAAATAAAACATTGTTTCACTCTTACAAGCTTGTTTTGTGCGTAGAACTATAAATCCCATTTAACATTCCCTTGAGACATCTTCTATGCCATCATGAGCCTTTATGCCCTTACACCATAATAGTAAAACATAAGAGCTTAAATCAAATTGATCCACCTTTCTACCCATCTACTCAACTTGTTATTTGTACCCCCATAAATCAATGGACATAACCACTTTAAACCTTATTATGCTCATATGCTTAAAAGGAAAATGTATAGTGGGAGGTACCTTAATGAAAAGCTTTCATTCATATGGGCTAACTCATCACCATGGAACTGTAAGGAAAATCTTACAAGGTATTAAAATTTCTTACGTGCCTTTGCCCAAGGATCAAACATATGGCTATAATGATCAAAAGTTCACTACTTCACTGTTACGAAATACACAACTATATACCCATAAAATAAACTCCTCATTATATCCTTATGCCATTCAACAAAACATAACCATAGAGATAGAGGAAATAAAGCATGACACTCCTAATGGAAGTAAGAATATCGTAGAATTGTAAGAGAAAATAACTTGAGATTTTTGAAAACCCTTTCGAAAATTCAAGATAAACCTAGGGTTTTAACACATTTAGGACATTTTGAGGACTATGTTGATGAGAAACCTTGAGAATTTAATTAAATTCAAACAACACAAAGATCAAGGCATAACTAGGGTAACACAAGATTCAACTGATGGTAAGAATAGAAAACCCGATTCTGTAGGACATAAGGACTACATGATTTTTCACACATATTTTGGAAATTCTCTACACTGTGAAAAATTAGACCACCAAGATCATAGTCTTTACAACTTCTCACATGTACAACTCTAGGCCTTATGCACTCAATGATGTCACCATCAAACTTTCTACTGTCATTGTACAACTTTTCACATCAAGATTCTATCTCTGCTAGGAGATATATCCCAACCATCAAAAATTGTTTCTTAATAACATTGTCTATGTATTGCTCTCTACAAATCAAGCATATCTTCTACATACATTCAACTACTAATATGTGCACTTAACATCATTTTCAGAACATAGTGCAGAGCACATCCTTTATTGCCCTTGACTAACTATCAATTATCTATTCATATGACCTAAATCTCTATTTTCTACTTAGCTATTCTTCATAGAAACCATAAGATATTTTTATCAACGAAAAACATAGTCATGAATGCAATATGTCAATAATGCTATCCATCTCCACATGATCTAGAAATACTTATAATACTCCTCCGAAGGAATACCATCAATATTCATGCCAATAGATATAGTGTTTTGTTACCACTAGACTGATGAAATCTCTACATCAACTACTCAAAAGTGGGTTGGGGCATAACCCTAAGCATACCTCTCAAGTACTCAAATATATCCTTTGCTAAAGGTTTTGTAAATATGTCTACCATCTTCTCCTTTATGCTAACATGATCCAATTTGTTCGTTTTCTCTGCAATTTTTTTTCTGAAAAAGTGATACTTAAGAGATATATGCTTTGTCTTTGAATGTAATGCATGATTCTTTAACATAACCATTTTACTTTAACTTTCACAATGTATTAAAATAGGCTTTGTAAACTTGACCCCAATATCTTTCAATATTTTCTTCATCCATATAATTTGATAACAACTGTTTTTTGTTGCTACATACTTTTCTTTTGTTGTGCTCTTGAAATGCAACCCTATTTCTTGCTTAGCCAAGAAATCGACCTTTCTCCCAAGAAAAATGCTCCACCACTAGTTCTCTTTCTATCATCTACACTTCCTTCCCAATCCACATCAATGTATGCACATAGAGTGAAATCATTTGATCTATCATACCATAATCCATAATCAAGTGTACCCTTAAAATATTTCAAATTTATTTTTACTATTTCATAATGTATCTCTTTAGGATATTCCTCAAATCTTGTCACAATTCCAACTACATTATTTATATTAGGTTTCTATGTATCAAATATTATAATCCACCAATCATAGATCTATACATTTTATGTTCAACAAAAAGGGATTCATCTTTTCTAGACTATTTACATCCAGTTATAATAGGTGTTCCAATAGGTTTACAACTTTCCAAAACAAATCTCTTTAATATTTTTTAAGATACATAGCTTGTGATATGGAAATACCATCATTGTTATGTACAATCTACAATCCCAACAATTACTATATCTCACCAATCATACTTGTTAACCATTTTATTCCCCCCTCCCTTTCTAAAAATTCCAATGTTGCCAATCTCATGAACAGCCAGGGTGATAGCAATGTCTACATTCATTAGATTTTTTATTTATTACTATGCAGGCATATTAGGGATATGTAAAAATTTATCTCTAGTTCATGACTTAACTACCAGATGGGTCATGAAGGCATGAAAAAGCCACAGTTCAATGTTAGCACAAGTTTATAGCTATTAAGGCTACCATTCAAATCCAAGTCATGAAGGAGTGACTAACTATGGATCACATGATCATAGGAAGCATTAGGCTTAAAAGGATTCAAGTTGTAATAGAGCAAAAGCTAACCACAACAATTCATTTCAATGTTTTCACATCATTGTAAGTGGTCAAGGTTAACCTAGAGTCAAGTTGGGAAGGTTGTGAAGTACATTATAATCACACTATCATAGGAAGTTTAGAGAAAACTAGGGTTAAGGCTATGAAGCTATGTAGGCCATTTTTCTCACCATCCCAAAGTTTTTTGCTAAGTTAAGAACTTAAGTCATGATGGTGTGATGATAGTCATTTAGAAGGTTCATCATTTTTTCACAATAGCTAGTTGAAAAGGACTGCAAGAAGTCATGATGGAGCAATCAACAATTGAAGCATGCCTTTGCATTTTTTCAAGTTAGTGAGATCATTGAAAATCCTAAGTTGTGATAGTGCAAAGGTTAACATTGGTAGTTAACACTAGCATCATCATAATATCATACACATTTCATGTTAGCCTAAGTTTAGGGTTGTAAAGGTGCAAAAGGTAGCAATAGTCATTAAGTCTTAGAGATCATAGCATCATATGAGGTTAAAGGTAACTTGGAGTTAAACCTATGACAGTACAAAAAACTTTGTTCACTTGTTCACAAAGTTAAGGTCATGGTTAAGATGATAAGGAACAAAATCGTGAAATAGTGATGGTGGTTAGCCTAAACCACATTTGCAACATCGCATTTTAAAACATGTTTATTATCTAGAAATTGTAAAAGGGAAACAAAGGTAAAATAGAAGGCTTCACAACATCATAGGTAGAAGAGTTGTTGAGTCAGTGGTAGTTGCAAGGGTGTGAGATGGCCAATTTTATGGTGTTTACAAGGTCACAACAATTAGAGGGCTAAGGTGACAAAGAATTTTGAAGCCCCAAACAGGTGTAGGCACAAGTCAACATAATAGTTAGAAGATTGTGTGAGGTGGAAAAAGATTTAAAAGTCATGAGGCAATGTTGTGGATTGAATGGTTGAATTTACTTGACTTGTTGATATGGTTGATCTGGCACATCATGAATGTAATCCATGTAGCAGCTGGAAAGATTAAAGAGGAATGATTTGTTCATCTGCAACCATTTTTGGGTGTCCTCAACACCATTACACTCAATGCTTCTTAAATTCATATCATGATTGATTCTTCTTTGATTTGATCTCTTGCATGTGAGTGCACTCTATTCCTTGCTCATTATATCATATCTAAGGAGATTAACACTTCATGATTAGATTTTATTTCTAATTCTTAGGCATTGCTCTCATCTCTAATCCAATATCATGGTCATTGGAGTTTACTCTCAAGGTTTTATCTAGGTTATGCAGGCACCTTATAAAGAAAATTTTTGTTTTTTTTTCAAAAGATCTCCCCTTTTCTAGTCTTCTATAGTTATTCTCTATAAATGTTCTTGCCTTTTATTCAATAGAAATCATTGTTGTCATATCCATTTTTAGTCAATTAGATTTGTGTAATTTAATTATACCTTATTTTCTTGGATGTATTTTGGCTATTACAACACCATATGATTATGTTTATTTCGATTAACTAATATATTAAGTGAATTTTTAGTATTCCTTGCATTGATTATGTTATTTTCTTGACTTTCTATGGTGATTAAGATTGAAGGAATATAGATAGTGGTATATCGTGTGATGTCTATTGGATTTTAGTGCAATTTTCAAGAAGTAGATTAAAAAGTCTACCCTGGTGTATCACCCCCTCTAGATTAGAATAGGCAATTTGATTTTCATGCATCTCCTTCTCCCTTTTCCTCTCAAGAAAAGTTGGGTTCACCTTGATAGTAAGTAATTTGGCCTTCTGCAAAGATTCATTCTCTGATTGCAAAGTCTCACACTTTTTAAATTGTTTCCATGTTACATGAGGTTTCTTGAGGGTCATACCTTAAGCAAGGGTGCATAATTTTGTGTCAACTATTTTTGACATTCCTGGTGGGACAAAATTGACATATTTCTTAAGTCTACTAGTTCACTAGTGTCAAAGTAAAGAACTTAAAACTTATGTTGAGAAGATAGTGTTTTTCTTAGCATTTTGGCCTCCAAGATACTCTCATCCAAGCACTTGGTGACTCCATCTCTACATCTTGGTTTACATACTAGAATTTTTGAAATTCATGCCCAAGGCTCAAACAAGGGCATCTTCTAGAGGCACTTTTAAATATACTAAACTTTCATTTTCCAATCCTAGAAGAAAGAGAAGTAGACTCTCAATCACTATTTAGGAGTTTAGAAGTAACATATACACCTATTAGATCTCTTTCTACTCTTTTAGTTGATAGGTCAAAGCCTAGAGTACCATATTTTCATTTTAATAGATCACTATTCCACATGGCCTTCCCTAGAAATTAGGTCTTTGCCATCTTTAATAGTGGGAGTCCTCTTATTTTAGCCCAAAGACATGATATCCCAATAGCTACTCTGAAAAGCCTACCAAATTTAACTAGTGAAACCTCTATTTCCCCAATAGAATGTATTCAAGAAGTCTCAAATATCTATAATAGACATGGTATTATAGAAGATGATATTGTTGTTAGATTGTTAGCTTCATCTCTAAAAGGAAAAGCCTTATAGTGGTATAGAGGATTACCACATAATTCTATCAATAACTAGGATGATCTAGGGGAGATATTATGTGAACATTACAAATATAAGATTGATCATCTATCACTCCTAGAGTAACTAACTATAATAAAAAGGGCACCTCATGAGTTTATGAAAAATTTTAGTTATAGATTCCAAAAAATATGGGATAGAATCCCTACTGTAGTGAAGCCCACTCCTAGTATTGCTTTTTTGCATTACCTTAGAGATTTTAATAGTGATATTGCTACCACACTATAGACCATGGTAGGGTATACCTTGCCAGTTTCTTATGAAATTTCTATAAAGGTAGAGAATACTTTAATTCAAGGAGGAAAGCTAGCTCTAAGGCCTCCAATGCCACTATTTCCTAACATGCCTACACACCAACCTGTAATGGCTCCTATCCCAACTACAACTACATGTCAACCTCTTGTTATTACCCCTTCAACCTCCACACCTTCAAATGGGATAGATGAAATTAAGACCATGATGTAATCTATGATGCAAAATAAGGATAAGATTAAGGATCATAACTCTAATATAGATAAAAGATTTCAAGATCAAAATTTAGTGATGCACAAATTGAATAATGTATTGGTGACTTTAAAGAGATAACAAGCTCAAGGTAGTAGGCCTTTTCTAACCAACTATTAGAACCCTTCATTCGAGGCCCATTTAACCAAAATAGACTTATGGGTAATGTTGCCCTAGTAAATGCAAGTACAAATCTAGTAAGGACTGCAGTTGCTCAAAATAACTTGGCTCAAGAACAAGAATATTGTTTCGTCTAAAATTTCTTATATGAGAAATGTATCTTCCATAGGGTGGAACCTTCTCAAGCCTTGAATACACAAGAACAAGCATAGGGCATCAATATCATGTTAGTCATCCCACTATTGCTTTCCAATCTGAACTATAGGGGAACTGCACCTTCATGAAATATCAACTTGAGGATTACTATCATGTAAATCATAGTCGTAATGATGGGATAGCTCAAAATACTAGAAGAAAAAGGAGAATTGTAGAGGAAGCTCTATCCTCTTCATCAAGTCAGGCTACAACTTCAAAGACTATTCCACGGGCCACAAGTGTAAATACACAACATAATGTTGCTACTCTATTGTAAAATCAGAATGACAAAAAGACTAAAGAGCCACATGTTTCTCCCATTTAGATTTCAAACCCTATAGTCACCAAAATTAAAACCAAGTCAAAATAAACTCTTCTCAACATTGTAGATCTAATGAAGAGGACCAATATCAATGTTCCTACATGGGATGTTCTTGCAATGTCATCTCAATTGGAATTATTTCAACAAGAATTAAAGACTGTCAAGATGCAAGATAGACCAACCACCATGGAAGGAGAGATGAGCTTTGTGTAACCTATAAGGGAAGATGAAACAAGAAAGAAGAATAATCCTTCTCCTTTTTATCTCTCTTTGATCATAGGAGATAAATTGGTTCACAATTTCATGATAGACTCTAGAGTTAGCAACTTAGTTATACAAATTTGTGTGCCTAATGGCCTTAATATTCAATATGAGCCAATGGCTAAAGAGGTTCTTTAGTTGGATGGAAGTTTTTTAACAATAGTTGGAGTGTTTAAAAATCTAAAGATGGCATTACATGCATGTCCTAGTTGTACTATCACACAAGACATGTCAATTGTTGAGCTCCCTCCACATTTTTCTATTTACTTATCTAAGGACTTTACTGCACAAATTGGTGGCTATATTGCATTTGATTTTTCCTACAGGGTCTTTAGGACAAGATATAGAACAAAAGATTCCATAAAGTTTAAGACATTGGCCATTGATCACATAAAAACTTATACTCCCAGTCCCATAAATATGAATTGCACAATCTAAGAATAAGAGGATGAAGAATGTATCTCATGAGCATGATACAATATTAATAGGGGTTCTTGGATATCTTTTATATGAATGGTTTAATGCTTCCCTACCTAACCCAATACAAGAAATTTTAGAGATAGATCTTGGAACTTATTGTATATTTGAGGAGGATGCTACTATACCCAATCTCATGAAAGCAAAAGAGGATAAAAATAGATTGTGGATTATGTTATTTGATGGCTCAAGGAACAAAAATGCTTTAGGTGGTAGTGTAATGCTTATTTCCCCTAGTTTGGAGAAATATTACTTTCATATAGACTCTAATTCAGCTACACTAATAATGTGGCTAAGTATGAAGCCTTGATCCAAGGTCTTCAATCTGCACAAAGAAGAGGCATAAAAATCTTGAAAGTATTTGGTGATAGAAAATTAGTTGTCAGTCAAATCATAAATTAGAATTTCAAGAACAACAACCCTCTGAAGTCATAGAAACACAAATTTTGGGATCTACTTGAAGACTTCCAATCATTCAACATTTAGAATGTTCCTAGGAATAAAAATAAACATGTTGATAGACTTGCAGCAATCAGTGCTCATTATGACATACCAAAACATTTTGATGATGTAAAGGAACAATATACCAAACTTGTTGCAAGACCTATTGTCCCAAATAATAGCAGAAATTGGCAAGTATTTGACTCTAGTTTATAAATTATTAATTTCCTACAAAATGAAGCAAAATTCTTTGCTAAAATCAGTCTAAGCTATAAAGTTAGTCTGGGGATCATATTGTGAATCTTAATTCCAAAAAATTACCTAAAGGTCTAATCACTTTAGGGGGGCATATTCAACATTGATGTTCAAGTGAGAAGCAAGGATTCAAACTTGACTTCAAGGAGGGATGACTTCATGCCTATCACCATTGCTAATGAAAAGATTCTTAACTTGGCAAAGGTATGCATTGAGACTAAATAGGTGGTTTGCATTAATTTATGTCAAGAATCCAGTGATGTTATTGCTTGGACATATGAATACTTAAAGGTCTTTGACCTAATCTTATTCCAACATTCTATAGATTTAAACCATGATGCAAAACCTAGTAGACAAAAACAAAGGCTAGTCAACTCTAAGGTTGAACCATTACTGAGAAAAGAACCATCTAGGCTTATAAAGGCTAATATCATTTTCCCTACTAAGAACTCTTCTTGAGTAGCCAATCTTGTTCATGTTAGAAAGAAGAATGGAGAAATAAGATTATGTATAGACTTTAGGGACCTTAATAAGGCCTCTCTTAAAGATTACCATCCCCTTCCTTCTATGGAAAAAATTCTATCCAAAGTTAGTAGTTCAGAGAGATTTTTCTTCTTAGATGGCTTTTTAGGTTATAACCAAGCGTTAGTCTTAGATTTAGACTAATACAAGACAACCTTCACTACCAAATGGGGTACTTATGCCTATTTTCAAATCCCATTTGGACTAACCGATGCAAGTGCTACATTTCAAAAGGTAATAAAGATGGCCTTCAAGGGCATACTAGAGAAATTTGTGTTGGTATATCTTGATGATATAATTGTTTGTTCAAAAAATATAGCAGATCACTTTGATCATTTGAAGCAAGTATTCATCAGATGTAGAGAGTATGGTGTGTCTCTAAACCCAAAGAAGTGTGTGTTTTCCACTAATCAAGGAAAACTCTTAGGACACATTACATTAAGAGATTGACTAGAAATAGATCTAGAAAGGGTATAATAAATTCTCTCTCTTCTACTTCCTAACCATAAGAAGGGATTGTAAAGTATCCTTGGTAGGACCAACTTTTTGAGAAAAGTCATCCCTGACTTGGCTTCCATGGTGAAATCCCTCATAGCCATGTTGAAGAAAAATATGATGTTCACTTGAACCAAGGAAGGAAAGGTAGTTTTGAGGAAATTAATAAATCAGTTGCATCAGCTCCCACTCTTGTTAATCCCAAATTTAATAGATATTTCATCCTTTACTCTCTTGGAGGAGAGTCAAGTATATTAGATGTTCTAACACAGCTAAATGAGGAGAATTTGGAGTAGCCCATTACTTTCTTTAGTAAAGGGCTTAAAGATTATGATGGAACATATAGCTATGTAGACAAGAAATTTCTTGTTGTTGTAAGGGCTCTCAAAAAGTTTAGACATCTCTTGTCTCATAACAAGGTCTAGCTTTTTGTCCCACATGCAAGTGTAAAGGAGTTCCTTCTGAACAAAGATATCAAAAAAAAAGAGTTGGAAGGATCAATGAGGTTATGGAGTATGAAAATGATATTAAGATCACCAAGCTTGTAAGAGGAAATGGATTGTGTGAGAAAATGGCATCATCTTTTGAGACACTTGAAGAAGCTGCCCTCTTAATAAAAGTTGAGCAACTAGCAGAGAATGAAAATTAGAGTGACTGGTTGCATAACATGACTACCTTCTTGATAGAAGGGACATATTCCCAAGGCCTAGATAGATCCAAGAGAAGATAGGTCAGATTACAATATATTTCTTATGTCTTGGTGAATGTAATATTGTTTAGGAAAGATTTTGATGGATTCCTATTGAGGTGTATCCAAATTGATCAGATCAATAGAATATTAAAGGAGTTCCATGATGACCCTACTAGATGCCATTTCTTAGCTAGGAATGTAGCAATATAGATAATGAGGGTTGGTTATTATTAGCTTACCTTGTTCAATAATTCTCATAAGTGGGTGAGGAAATGCACATTGTTCTCAGAGAAACAAATATTGGATGCCCTTCCTCTTCATCCTATTCAAGTAGATCAACCCTTTGCTCAATGGGGTTTGAATTTCATTGGTCCAATAAATCCACCCTCTAGTTCCAATCAAAAATGGATCTTGAAAGTCATAGATTACTTCACAAGACGGAAAAAAGTAGTAGCTTTAAGAGATACAATATAGGCTTCAATGGCTGAGTTCCTTGATGGAATAGTGACCATATTTGGTGTTCCATCAACTATCATATCAAATAATGCCAAGTCCTTTTTTGGAACTTGTATATGCTCTTGGGCTTTTCAATATGGAATATATTTGAGAACTTCCTCAAATTATTATCTCTAAGGGAATGGCTTGGATGAATCCTCAATAAGGACCTCATCATAATAATGAAGACGACAATTGAAGATAATCAAAGGTTTTGGCATGCTAAATTGAGGATTGCCTTATGCGCTAATAGAATTACACCCAAGAGAGTAATTGGGGACTCACCCTTTATGTTGGCATATGGATGAGAAGAAAGGCTTCCTATTTCACTTGAGTTCCCCTCTCTTGAACTGGCTCATTAATTAGAGCTAGCTGAGAATGATGCTATGATTGTTAGGTTGGTAGAACTAGTTTAACTAGAAGAAAAAGTACAACAAGATATCCATACACTAGAGGCACATCAACAACAAGTCAAAAGAATTTTTGATGAGAACGCTATAACCAAACTTCTCTAAGAAGGAGACCTTTTTCTCAAGTGGGATGCAAATAGAGATAAACTAAGTAGACACTCCAAGTTTGATGCCATGTGGAGTGGCCCATATGTTATCACTAGTTGTAAGGAGGCCAATGCTTTTCAGTTATCCAAGCCTAATGGTCATATTTTTCCAATTCTAGTTAATGGAATTCATCTTAAACCTTGCTTCTACAGAAGGTTGAGGTTTTTTAATATAATAGAGTAGTTTCCCTATTTTCAATGAGTGCACAGGCATAGGATATTTCTCTATGAGATAGCAAATTTTTGAATTTTTTAGTCATAGGGGTCTTAGTTTTACTATAGAATGGGGTTTATTTTGTGACCCTAGGCTAATGGATTGCTCAAGGCCAATGGTCCATGCTTAGCATGCAAGCATCCCCTCCGAGATACTAGAAATATTAACCATTTTAACCCCCTCTCCCCCCCCCCCCTTTCTAAAAAATCCAATGTTTCCAATCTCATAAACATTCAAGGTGATAGCCATGTCTATGTTCATTATATTATTCATTTATTACCATGAAGGCATATTAGGGATACATAAAAAATTGACTCTTCATTTATATCCTTAAGTCTTTTAATCATTTCCATCAAATGAGAGATTTTAAGTTGTGATGATGTGATTCTTCCTTCATTGCCCTATCATTCTAGTTCATGACTTAACCATCACATGGGTCATGAAGGCACAAAATAGTCACAATTCAATGTTAGCATGTCTTTGTAGCTATTAAGGCTAGCATTCAAATCTAAGTTGCATAGGATCAACTAGCTATGGATTGTGTGATTAAAGGCACCATTGGGCTTTAAAGGATTCAAGTTGAGACAATGTGAAAGCTAACTACAACAATTTATTTTAGTGTTTTTGCATCATCGCAAGTGGTCAAGATTAACCTAGATTCAAGGTAGTGAAGTTTTGAAATACATTATAATTGCACTATCACAAAGAGTTTAGAGATAACTAAGATTAAGGCTACAAAGCTGTGTAGGCCATTGTTTGCACCATCACAAAGTTTATTGTTGAGTTAAGAACTTAACTTGTGATGGTAAAATGGTAGTTATTTAGAAGGTTAATTGACATTTTGTAGCAGTTAGTTAAAAAGGATGGCAAGGGTTGTGATGGAGTGATAAAAAATTTAAGCATGCCTTCGTAGTTTTTCAAGTTAGTGAGATTGTCAAAAATACTAAGATGCAATAGCGCAAAGGTTAACATTGGTAGTTAAGGCCAACATCATCATAGTATCACTTGCATTTTATGTTATCCTAATTTTAGGGTTGTGAAGGTGCAAAATGTGGCAATCGTGGTTAAGTCTTAGATATCATACCATCACATGATGTCAAAAGTAATTGTAGTTCAACCTGAGATGCTATGAAACACTTTGTTTTCTCATTCACAACATTAAGGTTGTGGTTAAGATGATAAGCTGTGAAGCCACAAAATACTAATGGTGGACAGCCTAAACCATGTTCACAATATCACATAGTTAAAACATGTTTGATGTCTAATAGTTGTGAAGGGGTAACAAAGTTAAAATATAAGGTTTCCACAACATCGCAATTAGAGGAGTTGTCAAGTCTATGGCAGTTGCAAGGGTGTGAGAAGGCCAATTTTATGATGTTCATAGTGTCGCAATAGTTAGAGGGATAAGGTGATAAAGAGTTGTGAATCCATGAACAGGTGTAGGCACAGGTTAAAATAATAGTTAGAAAGGTATGTGAAGTGGAAGAAAGCTTAAAAGGCATGAGCCATGTGGTGGATCGAATGGTTGCATTTAGTGACTTGCTAATATGGTTGATCTAGCACATCATGAATCTAATCCATGCACCAATTAAAAAGATTAAAAAGGAATGATTTCTTCACCTGCAATCATTTTTGGGTGTCCTAAAACCCATTGCACTCCATGCTTCTTAAATGCATATAATGATCAATTTTGCTTTGATTTGATCTCTTGCGATTGAGTGCACCCTTTTCCTTGCACATTTTGTCATATCTAAGGACTAATTGCACTTCATGATCATATATTCTTTTAGATTCTCAATTATTACTCTCATCTATAATCCTATCTCATGGCCATTGGATTTTAAATCCAAGGTTGTATCTAGGTTATGTCGGCACCCTATAATGCAAGTTTTGTTGTTGTTAAAGAATCTCTCATTTTTTGGTCTTTTGCATATATTTTCTATAAATGTTCTTGCCTCTTATTGAATAGAAATCACCATTGTCATATCCATTCTTAGCTAGTTAGATTTGTGTAATCTAATTATACCTAATTTTCCTAGATGTATTTTGGCATTTGCAACACCATATGATTATGTTTATTTCAATTAACTAATCTACTAAGTGAATTTGTTGTAGTCCTTGCATGGTTATGTTATTTTCTTGACTTTCTATAGTGGTTAAGATTGAACGAATATAGATAGTGGTATATCTTGTCTATTGGATTTTAGTGTAGTTTTTAGGAAGAAGTAGATGAAAAATACTATTTTGGTGTATCACCCCCTCTAGATTAGAATAGGTAGTTTAATTTTCATGCATCTCCTTCTCCCTTTTCCTCTCAAGAAGTAGTTAGGTGTACCTTGATAGTAAGGAAGCCGACCTTCTCCAAAAATTTAATCTTTGATTGTAAAGTCCCACACTTTTGATATTGTTTCCATGTTGCATAAGGTCACTTGAGGATCATACCTTAAGCAAGGGTGTAGAGTTCTGTGTCAACAATACTCATTTCAACTTATTTCTTCATTTCTTCTAAAAATACCTTGCTTCATCATTACCTCCAAAAATAATGCCATCCATAAATACTACAAAAATCTATAATCCTTTATCATCTTTTCTTAGATATAAGTTACTATCAACATTACATTTCACAAATCTCAAATTATTCAAGTGTTTATCCAATCTTGCACACTAGGTTTTAGGTTATTCTTTTAGGCCATATAATGTCTTTTTGAATATGTATACCATATCATCTTCTTATGTCAAAGGAAAACTATCAAGTTTCTTAATTTATACCTCTTCCTCAAGTTCTCTATTTAGAAAATATGATTTGACATCCATCTGATATACTTTGAAGTTATTGCTAGCTGAATATGCCAAAAACATTCTTACTACTTCTAATCTAGCAACAAGTGCAAAATTTTCTTCAAAGTCTATTTCTTCTTGTTATGAATAACCTTTGCATTTCTTTCTCTCTTAGATCTTCACCTTGTTCATTCATCTTTTTTCTAAATACCCATTGAATTCCAATAGCATTTGTATCTTTAGTTCCAGGAACCAATTCCCATGTTTTGTTCTTCTCGATCTTCTCTAATTCTTATTTTATAGCTTTAATCCAATAGTCATCCTTGTAAGCTTCATTGGCATGCTTAGGTTCAACTTTAGAAATGAAGCATAGTTCTTCTTGTACCTTATTTTTTTTCATCACTCCTCTATCTTTACTTCCAATGATCTATTTAGTATGGTGGTTCTTTGTCAAATTTTGGTTAGGTGTCGTTGTCTCAACTTTGATTTCTACTCTAGGTTTAGATCTATATTCTTCTTTTTCTTCTCCTCTTTGTACTTCTCTTTGAATTTCAGTTTGAAATTCAATTTTAGGATCATAAAATAATTCCATCTCAACATTCTTTCTGTTAGGCCATTAGAATTATAATCAAGTACCCTTTCTTGAATTCTAAACTTTTCATCAACTCTCACATTAGTTCTCTCAATAACAGTCTTAGTTATCTGATTAAAACATTTGTATGTCTTAGCTTTTAATTCATATCCAAGGAATATACCTTCATCACTTCTTGATTCAAAATTTCCAATGCTATCATTACTTTTAATGTAACATTTACTTCCAAATATTCTAAAATACTTCGTAGAAGGTGTATTCCAAACCAAAGTTTATAAGGTGCCTTACTAGTGCCTTGTCTAATTTGTCCTCTATTCATTGTGTATATTGTTGTATTTACTACTTCTCTGCAAAAGATATTAGATACATTATTTTCAAAAATCATTACTTTTTTTTTCCTATGTTATTGTTCTACTTCTCTTTTCTACTATCACATTTTGTCCAGGTGTCCTAGGGGCTGAAAGTTGCCTCTTTATACCATTATCTTTACAAAAATTATTAAACTCATTTGAAGAAAAATCTCATCCTATATAATATCTCAAGAATCTATTCTTCAAACTATTTTCATTCTCAACTCTACTCTTAAATATCTTGAATTTTTTTTCTCCAAGAAAATCCACTCGCATCATTCTACTCAAATCACCAAGAATCATAAAATATCTTTACCATAAAATGCTCTTGTCTTTGTAGGACCATTCAAATATGTGTCTACAATTTCCCACTTCATTAAAGTTGTAAATTTCTTGCTAAAAAATAAACCTTTTTTCCTAATTTTTCATTACACATTCCTTACACATCATGCTAGTAGGTTTCACAATCTTAGGCAAATCTCTAACTACAAATGTAGTACTAACCCTCACAATATTATCAAAGTTTATATGAAAAAATATCCTATGTCATAACCAACTATAATCTTCCTTAGAAACTAAAAATGTCATGTCAATAGGACTCAACTAAAATAAATAAATTCTTCCCCTTTTACTAGTTTCAATCAATCTACTATTTTTGTCTTTTATAATGCATGTCTTCTCTATAAATTGCAACTAATATTCTTTGTCCACTAGTTGCCCAACACTCAAAAGGTTATGTTTCAAACCATCCATAAATATAAATATCATTAGTATTAGTATTTCTATCAAGTGTAATAGATTCTTTTCCTTTTATATAAGAGGGTGCATTATCTCCAACTCTAACTATTCCTCCATCATAACTATTGAATTCAAAAAACTTATCTATATCTCTAGAAATGTAATGGAAACAACTATGTCTATAATCCAATCATATTTCTTATTTTCAATTTTTGATACTAATTTTTTTCTTCTCTAATTTTTTTTAATAGTTTCTTCCTTAATAGAAACAAATCCTATTTCATTATTCTCATCATCACTTTCACTCAAGAATTCTTCTTGTTTAGCATTATTTTTTTTCATTAGAAAAAAATAATCCTTAGGAATTCTTGATTTATATGGCCTAGTAAAATTGTTCACTCTCTTAGGACATTTAGAATAATAATGACCATATTCATTACTATTCATTACAACTCCAAGAATTTAATATATCTCTACCTTTAGGTTCTCTCTTCATACGCAGGACAAGTACCTCCTCAATATTTTTCTCTCTATCAAATTTTGTTTGGCTTCTGCTAGCATAATCATCACTTGTACTTGCACTCCTTTCCAACATAGGTTTGACACTTAGTGTGCTGAAAGTAGTTTCAACTATAGAAAATTCTCTACTCTATCTCATCCACATCTCAATTAACTATAATCTCCCAAGAAGAGTCTCTCCTATAAAATTGGATGTGCAGGGAATAACTTGTTCACTCAATTTTGTTATTTGTTTGTATGCATGTGTCAAATTCTTCAATATATTCCATAAAAATTCATCATCTAATTTATCTCCACCACAAATCTTAATTCCTATAATAATTTCTACCATTCTACTAAAATAACTTCTTACTAATTCATCTTCCATCATTTTAGCATCTTGAAATAAGCATATCCAATTATGTAATCTAACCTTCTAAGCATGTTTATCACCTTCAAATTACTTTGCAAATATTTCCAAACTTTATGAACAAGTGATAAATATTTTACTTGACCAAATTCAATTTCAAGAAGAGATAATAATAGTGTTTCTCTATAAAGCATATTGTACATGAAATTTTGTTCTTCAATTACATCCTTTTTACGAATGACCCATATTCATGCATAGCATACGTGTCTTCATATTTTCTTTCCAACTATCATAGTTAACTCCATCAAACTTTGAACTTTATTTCCTAAAATGTGCCATAGATCTCCTTAAGTTGTCAATATTTTCCTTCAAGGACCAAAGGCTCTAATAGAAATTGTTAGAAAGTAAAGTCCACCAAGATAATTGGGGGTGGAGGGGTAAATTAGTTATGAAATAAATAAAAAATCTCAATGTCTTCTTTAATTCTAAAACATATAAATAGTAGTTGCAAAAACCATGGAAAGATAACCATTCATAATAGCACTAGATATGTTTACTAGGGAAACCCTTGTTTAGAGGGAAAACCCTGGTGGGGATGGTATCTACAAGATGATGTACTAATATAATGTTCCTTATGAAAGGATGGACCCTATTAGGAGTCAACAAAATAAAATCAGAACATATGAGTCCTTGTTAGGAGACTTTGGATCCCTATTAGGAGTTTTCCCAACCCTATTAGGAGTTGAAAGGAAGATAAATGTACCCACTATCAAAACAACTGCAATACTATCCTCACTGAGAAATACAAGTTTACATCAACAACTATCCAATAAAAAATTATTTTCCAATTACAATTCCATCATTCTTATTTTTCCTTGACTACACCAATCATGTCTCTAATCCAAAATATATTCATGTGCAAGCTTGCACAATACAATACATATCACATTATTTGCACTAGATACCTATCCATAAGGAAATTACCTTTCCTTTATACCAAGTCCTAGAATAAATTAATGATTTTTCCTTGAGGCTTTCCCAATTTATAATAATAATATAGGACCAACTTAAGATATTACATTACACATTAAAATACAATATTACTTCTTTTTACAATTACAAGTAATCTGTCATCTCACATTCTTCACAACTTCATAGTCATTGATCATCGAAATGTGTGTGATTAATCAAAGTATCTTTTTCATGTCTTTAACCTTTATCTAAGCTTCTCAACCAAATTCCATCTCTATTAGGAGATAATATACAAACATCAATACCATATTTCTAGAAATATTGCATGAAAGCTACCTTCAGTAAATCCTTTATAACTATGTCCAGTCTTCATTGTTTTGTACATGCTCTTAACTATAGTATCTATAGACACCTAAATCTAATTACTCTACTAGGTAATCATATTTAGTCATCTCCTAGGACATTATTGATTAAATATTTATTATTTAATTAATTATCATCATCCTCTAGTTAATTTATTTATTTAATTAACTATAGTCTAATTGATAAAATCAAATGATAACCCAAAATCAATTTATCAATTAATTCCCTATTCCTCTATTAAATTAAATAAATGGTCAAATATATTTATTTTAATCTCACATCCCTTATTTATTAAATAAATCATTTAATAAATTATCCAAACATCCCTAAACCCTATCTTTACCCCTAATCCAACCCATTCACCCATACTAACCTCACTTAGCCTCCTAACTAACCCATCCCATCAAAGCTAAACCACATGCCCCTAACCCCCTTTCTAAGCTAAGTCTAATCCCCATCCTAAATATGTGCACAACTTTAAGCAAGGGTTAAGCCTTTCTAACCCAATCCAAAGTTAACAATTCTCCCTTATTCTCTTCCACCCCTATCCAAGAGCATTAATGGATCTTACATCCCTCTTACACACTTGTCCTCCCTCATCCCTCCCCTTCACCCTATATTTTTACCATCCAACCCCCTTATGACACTTGTCACAAGGTTAGAACCCTAAAGAAGAAAAATCCATGTGATCCCCTTTCAAAGCATCCTAGCCCTCCCTCACCATTCTTCCATCCTTGCATCCTGACCATCAATTTCACTACCCGTTAGCCTATGAATAAAGCCCTTCCCTCTCACAATCCATATCAACTTTTATGCAAACTTATAATGGCCCACTGACCACTACATCATAGCCATTTTACACCACCATAATGTTAAGATCTATCCACACCTCCATTTTTGAAACCCTCACCCATCTACATTCTTGGTAAAATACATAACCATTGGAAGCTTGAGCACACTATGAGCATGCATCCCCTATCCATCAAGGACATATCTATGTCATTGTAGGTTGCACCCAAGGAGCTTATCATTCTTGGTTTACCTTCCTTTTTGATGATAGCCTCATCCTATCATAAGTGTTAAATATTTTAGTATGTTGAATGCTTAGTTAATGTTAGTATTCAATATTACACTACTAAATTAGGTGATATATTTTGGCACGCCCAATAGGACCCCGCATTCGGGTCATTATAACCACATTTTTTATTGTTTATTTTAGGCTAACCAAACTAATATTTTATTCTTGTTTATGTATGCAAGTGGTCTTCTAACATTTTTGTAGGCAATAAGGTCTCTTATTAGGAAGTGTGCTCTTAGCCATGCAAACAAATTCCAACTTAAACAACATTGCAACAACCTTTGTTCATGATCTTGCAGCCATCAAAATGCAAACCTATGACCATGAGATTTTGATCCTTAACTAGTGAGAACACAAATCTATGAAGGTGGGATTGCTCTCTATTATAAACCTCACCAACATGTGCCATAAAAATACCTCCATCATTCCAACTGACCTTATTCCTATGAGAACACTAGATTTTACCAGCGAGATCATTATTAAAACTTGTGGGAATGCCTAACCAAATTAGTCAACATTAAACCCCACTTTTTCCCTCATCCATTGCACTTGTGCAAACATTTAGGAATGCTTCCCTACAAGCTCATGGGATAGTGCATTTGTGGGATCGCTCTGTTACCTTTTTTTGCAGCCTATTTTTCTACATTTTTCACCAATCTCCTATACCTCGATCCTACATTTTTAAACTACATTCTTGTGCTGGGGGATCATAGTTTAAGACCCATAGGTTTTCTTATTTTACCAACCTATGAAAAACTTTTGATTTGTTCTATTTTAGGTATCTATTGGAGTAGGATTCTAACATGTGTTTGCAGGTTTTCTTATAATACTTGCTAGAAAATCTATCTTTATATGTTTAAAATGAACAATTTTTAGTTCTTTTCATAATGGAATAAATTTTTAACTCTTAGAAAGTTTTCATTTGAATTCCTAAATAGATTAATTACAAAATTCACTCTTGAATGTGAGTTTTAAAAATAAACCAATGCGATGAACACTTTATTTGATGGCGCAAATGAACACTATGTGAAAACACCTCAATTTTAGAGCTTAAAATAAATTCATCAAATCTTGAATTATCTAAGGATAAAATCGCCCTTATTCCCTCATTTTTAAATATTTCTCGATTGATTTCCTTTTTTGACACAATTTACTTTTTTGACCATCGTTGTGAAGTTGGAAATGAACAATTAAATGCTAAAATTATGTGTGTCTTCAAAATCTAGTTTGTTAGGATACACTAAAGCATCCAAAATAGAAATGAACCAAGTTCCTTGCATGTTTTGAGATTTTTCTCTCTAGCACATCTTTTTCTTCTCTATTTTCTGCAACTTAAGACCTTAAAGTACATGATACATATACCAGAAGTTGTTAGCAAGATCATCCACAACAACCTAGGAGTGCTTCTAGCAAGTTCATCCACCTCTAGGAAGTGCATCCCCTTTGGTGAGAAGCTCAAACTGATAAAAATCTAGCTTGTATATAAATTATGGGAAGGGTAAACTTTCTCACTCTATTAGGAATGTTTGTGTGGTGTTTTTGGGGGTAGCCTAAGCTCAAAAAACTTTCCCACATTTTCAGCATGTCTAGAATAGATCCTTAAGTGGATCACATACATAACAATCGGTTGGATGACTCTACAAACCTATTTACAACCCCATTTTAGTCATCATGATTTTATCCATGGTACATTACTTCACAATGCAAGGGAAATAAAATCCCCCAAGATTACTCACCATTGTACTCCCCTGGTAGAGGCATAAGGCTACTTGGGTTTCAACTCCAAGGGTCATTGTCCCAGCAGAAGTGAGACTTCTATTTGCCATGGCTTAAAGATTATTTGATGTGTATCATTTTTCTATCAACTCTTGTATTGAATCACCTCTTTTATTAGAGGGACATATTGCACTAGAATTATGAGACATCGAGTTGTAGGTTGTTGAATAGCATATTACAACCAAAATTTGACTTTAGGGATAAAGAGTGTGTTTGAATTTTCTTATTTATGCAAAAGAACAATGAAAAAACATTTGTAAAAACATGTACAGTTTCTATGGTTACTATCAAATCCTTTTGCTAAAGAGATCACTTGTTTGTCTTTCTCAAAATTGCTTTATCCTTTGAGAAACTATTTTCTCATAATTCATCACATCAAAAAATGTTGTATCCTTGTTATTTCAAAAAGAGTTATTAGCAAGTCCATTCACAACAACTTTAGTCTCATTGGTTCAACTCTACCTTTTTCAAAACTATCCTTTTTATCTCAAAAAAAAGAAGTTACAAACAAAGTCTAGTTCCAAAGAAACTTTTTTCTCCTTGATCCAAAGTTATCTTTTTCAAAATATCCTTGTTACCTATCTTACTTGACTGAAAATTTTCTTTGTAAACCTTCACACAAAACATTTGTCTTCAAAATAGGTTATCCTTACCTTTGTTCAAAAGGATTCTAGCAAGTTTATTCGCAACAATCCTAAGCCTAGTTTGCCCTGCTTTTACATGAACACACCATTTCTTGAAACTTAGCTAGTCCTCAACTTATTTATGTTTTCAACCCAAGGTTAAAAGGTATACTTAGCATAGTCACAACCTCTAAAAACCCACAATTTTGATCAAATATCATAGAGTTATCTCATTTTAGGCCAAAGCAAGACCAAGTTCAAAAAGGCTAAACTTCCACAAATACCAATTTACAAGGAAATGGAAGTAGAATACAAGTAGTATATCCCCAACCCAAGGATTTACAAACTAGACCAAGTTGAGCAAGATGGTATAGACATTGCACTACAAACTGAGTGGGATTACAAAATTTAGAATCTAACTCTCCAATGAGGTTTCAACCATAGCCTTATCAATAACTCTAACATTACTTACTCTAATTAGATCCTTCTATGCACTTATATCCCACATAGGCCTAGTCTTTCACATAACTTCCCATTACATTTAGGCATTTGGTAGACTCATCCCCTCCCCTTTTGTCATCAACCTTTAGGTTTTCAAAAATCCTCCAAAATAAGCATCATTAAGCCCTAGTGCTCTCCATTATTTAATCATCACTTAGAAACACTTAACATCACTTCATTAAGCTTTTTTTCCCTAAAATAAATCTCCATCCATATCACTATCATAGTTATGCTTAAACTATGCATTTTGTTAGGATAAACTATCACTTGTGTCCCACATCACCTCGAGCAAAAGGTTGGGCTACACACTTGATCCCCATTTGTCTTCTGAAAGGTCACAAGGCTACCTTAGGGATTGATATCACCATCATGTTTTCAAGTTCACACTTAAGGAAAAAACAATCTCCTTCACTTAGTACCACATCATTTAGGCTTCCTAGGTATCATTAAGAACACTTTCACACACCCTCCTTTGCATCTTAGGAAATTACTCCACCCTAGTCACACCTAGACAAATCATCTTTTCACATACACTTATTGTCATCCTTTTACATTTCATCCTCAGGGAAGTCATCCTTTCATTCCACCCTCCACACATTTCAATAAGAATAACTAGAAAGTGAAAGGCATGGATCCTAGTCTTAGTAGTAGCATGGCTTGGGCTTAGCCATACCTCATCATTTCTATGACACCACCAGATGCACAGCCACAAACTCACAAAGAAATAGGTTCTTCAATAGATATTTATGCTTTCATGAACCAATCTAGACACACAACCATTGTTAATGCCATCATAGATTGAACTAGGGAGACCATCATGACAAATTTCTTAAGAGACAATGTTGGCACCTTTGATTTTTGACGACCACTACCTACCAACATTATAGATCCTACACATCCTTTATTTTGATGGGAATCACCATCCATAGGGTCATCTATCCCTCGTGATCCTTTCTTTTCATCCAATAGTGGGTACCAACCAACACAAGTAGAACCAATAGACTTGAATAGCCTCTCAACCCAAGTCACTACTCCCATTCCACAAAACATGCAACCCATCCTCACTCAACCCTTAGTTTATACCACATCCCAACCAACCACAAGTGTATCATCTACATCTTCTTTTACCACCCATATCCTTGCTTCACAATATACTCCTTTTTCACTTGGTAACATTGCATTTTCCCTTCAGCTCAAAACACATCCAATCCATTTACTAGTACCATAGATATCCAACCTACATCCCAGTACACTATAGGAATGCCTACATTAGGTTTGAATACTCCATCTTCTATCCCACCCAACATCACTATCAATTCATTTCTCACTATCCAAGGTACTTCGGTCTCATTTCCTTTAGGACTTTAGAGTTTTGGTATGGCACAAGGGCCTACTACTAGTATCCTCTTCAACATTTCATCCATGTGCATGCCTTAGCTACATTCATCCCTCCCTCCTCAAGTTTATTCATTACCACCCATTACCAACTATTTTTCTATGCCACCCTTAGGAAATAGTTAAATCACCCCTCCACCACAATACCTAGCTATGAACACTCTTTCTCATGTTAATTACCTAGCACCTATTAATACTCAATTTCTTTGTTAAGCAGGAGTGCAACCAACATATATCAAGCAAGGTCTACATTCCCAAAGCATGGCCTAGGTATTGCTGATGCTACCATATTTTTAGCCACCATAATTAGACTATAAGTACACCTAGGCATCCCTACAAAATTATCAAGTAGGAAAACAACATCATACTTCCATTCCTCATCAATAGTCTACCCAGGAGATCCAACAAGATGCCCAAACTACATTCCAACAACCAATAACATCCATCCCAATAGTAGTGCCACCTATTTTTCAGCCACCAAAATATGGCAGTCAAGTTTTTTCATATGAATCTTCAACATCTACGACACACCTCACACCAGGGGCACCTAGACCAAAGGCACTCATTACCCCACCTATAAACTCTGAATGGGAAGAAATGAAAAATTCTCTTAAGCCCCTCAAAGATAGGATAAACTCAAAAATTTCAAATTTGAAAATGGTTTTCCATATCCATTTGACAAAACCATCATGATCTAATCTAGGTGGATCTAGAAGGCCAAAAATTTAATAGTCTCATGATCTCTTAAATCTAGCATCATGGCAAAGAGCTCAGAGAATGGAACCCGATGCAACTTGAATGAGCAAAAAAGGAGCTCAAATGTAGAAGTTACGCTCGGCCAAAGTTTTGGTCAATAAGTAGACCAAAGGGCTAGATAAGGGTGAAATCAAACCATCTTGAAATTGTCTAACAATGGATTTCAAAATGAAGAACCTATTGAAAGCTTTCCAACAGCATTTGTTTTGTCAAAAATGGAGCTCATATGAAGAAGTTATGACAATTTGAATTTTGGAGGCAAAAGGTAATAGTTATGATGTTAGCATGATGACTAAGCAACCTATCAGCATTTTTATTCAATTAAAAATTGAAACATGTCACCCAAGTAGCAATCAAGGAAAACATGGGCATTTGAAAAGTTTGTTTAGAGGTTTGAACTCTTAGCCTCCACCTTCCTACTTTTTCTCCCTACCATCACATCACCAAAACAAACATAACCAATTTTGGAAGTGGTTTATATTTGTTATAAGTTAGCAGTGATTTAATGTGGTAAAGTGGGTAATTGGATTGGAACCGCCAACCACCCATATGCCAAAAAAAATATTGTTAGAAGATATGGTATTTAAAGCTTATTTTTTCCATTAAGCCTTTATTAAATGAGGCTTATTTGTTAAAAACAAAGCCAAAACATTGCATAAAAAAACAAACACCCAAAAATTTTAAAGGATATTTTATATGTAATTTGTTATGAGGGAGTTAAGGGAGTTATTTTGTTCTTTCAAATTGGGCTATGTAATTATGGTGATGGTTATATGGTTTTAAGCCATTTTTGGTTAAAATAATGTATAAAAAGGGGTGTAGTCCTTTTGTAAGGGAATTCTTCAATTAGAGCTTGGAAGAAAAAATTGCTCTTGGGAGAAGTTTTGTAATTTTTGAGAGAGTTTGTGGGTGAGAGATTATTGTAAGCACGAAGTTATTATCTTCAAGTGTGAAAGAGAGAGACTGTAAAGCTTGAAGCAAGAAGGTGTGTTTTTCCTGGCGACATTAATATAGTAATCCCTAAATTGAGGAGCTGACGTAGAGATGTAGTCCCCAAGGATGAACTCCATTATCAAATTGTTTGCATCTCTTCTATCTCTTTCCTATTCTCTCATTTCATTTTTAGTTATGTTCTTTATTTTATGTTATTAAACACATTGTTAATTTTAAGCGTTTAAAGCATAAATCTTCTTGTAATTTTAATGGTTTAAGATACATATTCACGCATTTACTACAAGGATTGAGAATTTATATCTGATTGTTAGGATTAAGTCATAATCTTATAGATGCTAAATTAGATCAAGTTTGGTATCAGAGCTTGTTTTGTAGATAAATTGTAGGTGGTGAATGTTAACTAGGTTGAAGTTGAAACAAGGAGAAGGTGAACTTACAGAGTTCAATCTAGAAATTAGAAAAAGAAGAACTTTTCCACAAAGCATGGCATCTGAACAAAATCTTTCCAAGTTTGATATAGAAGCCTTCTAGAGAGATTTTGTGGAGTTGAAAGCTTTGGTGTACATTTTTCTTCAAGAAAGGAATGAATGGTGATTAAGAAAGGTGAACAAGGGTAGGAAGAAGGAAGAAGCTCAATCTTTGTTAAGAGATGACAAAGGCAATGGAGTAGGAGGTGGTAGTGGCCCTCCTAAACCTCCATCCCCATTTTTTTCATCTTCTTCATTGTCTTCTTATTCTCTATCTACTTTTTCTAAAAACAAATATTCTGTGAAGACACCCTTGTTAAAGCTTGATGTAAAGTTTGATTTGCTTGTATATAGTGGTGAATTGGATGCAAAAAAAACTAGATAATTGGCTTAAGTATATTGAAGTGTACTGCAGGGTTCAAAAGATTTTGGATTATTCTTCCAAAATCCATTTAGCTACTCTCAGAATGAGAGATACCACATTATTCTTGTGCGAGATTAAAATCTAGGATGATCTTGCTACACATGGTACAATCATTTCATCTTGGTATGAATTTATTTTTTATTTGAAGAAATAGTTTTATCTATTAGGTTATATGCAACAAGCCATTATGGATTGGAAAAATCTAAGGCAAGGTGGACAATTTGTACAAAAAAAGGTGTGTAGGAAGAAGGCATTAACTCTTGGAATTCCTCTTTATATGCAAGATACTTTGTTAAAGTATATAGGTGGAATGCATTCATATTCGAAGCATACAATATTGATGTTTAGTCCTTCTAACTTTGATGAAGTATGTGTTCAAGTGACTCATATTGAAGCAGGTGGAGGAAACATGAGTCTTAATTCTAAGAAGGAATTTTCTCCCCATGACAACATCAAGAAAGGAAAGAAGGTAGCTATAGTAAAGAAAGAGGAAGGTGATAAGCCTACATGTTTGCATTGTCAAAAAAAAGGACATGCAGAAGAAAAGTGTTGGAAATTGCATCCGAAGTTGAAACCAAAGTGGTTTAAGGATCATAAGGGTAAGAAAAAGTCTACAACTATTATTCAAGATCTTGGATCAAAGTTTGGTGATGAAGCAACAATATCGGCTATGGGTTTGAAAGGTAAAGATTATATTGATTCTACCACTAATGTTTCATGTGCTTCTACTTCTAAAAGTCATGTTGTTCCTGAAGATAGTAAAAGATCTAAACTTTTTCATATAAGGGTGATTTCAAAGAACACTAAAATTGAGACATTGATAGATAGTGGTTCCCAAGTTAATCTAATTTCAAAAGAAGTTGTTAAACAATTGGGGTTGGAAACTAAGCCACATAAGAGACCTTATCCATTAGGTTGGGTGTGAAATGATAAAAGATTGTGAGTCACTAAGCAATGTAAGTTAAGGTTTGCAGTAACATCTAAATACATAGATGAGGTTGAGTTTAATGTGGTTCCACTTGGTATCTGTAGGATTGTGTTGGGTAGCCCATACTTATATGATAGGAAAGCTAGCTTCTACAAGGAACATAACAACTATCATTTGTTTAAAAATGGAATTGAATATATGATAAGAGCTCATCACATGAAGAATTTAGAATTTATTGTAAACATAGGACATTTGAAAATGATTATAAATGTAATCAATAAACTAACTCTCATGTCTGTAGTAGCTAGTGAGGATCACGTGCAAGTAGAATCAAGTCTTCAACTAGTGACAATAAAAGAATATTTGATAGGTTCATTTTCTAATGATGTTTTTGTATGAGAGATCTAGGAAGGTGATATTTTTTCCATTTCATCAGTTATTTCAGTTTTGTTGCTTCTATTTCTACTAGTTGTTACTATGTGGGTGAACAGTGGAAACTGGTGCATCTATGGTTGGTTGTATTAATAGTGTCATGTCATTCTTCATAATGTGTTTGATGGTTTAGATATTCAGAATTCATGCAGTTTGTACAGATGATACAGGACAATTGAGGCAAACATGTCCTCACTTCCATTCTATGTAAAATAGACTTTTGGAGGTCCAAAAGCTTCTCAGTGGGGAGGAATGATCCAGGTGGATCCAGAAGGCCAAAAATTTAATAGTCTCATAATCTCTCAAATTTAGCATCACTACAAAGAGCTCAGAGAATGGAACCCGATGCAACTTGTACAGGTGAAAAAATAACTCATATGCAGAAGTTACACTCAGTCAAAGTTCTAGTTAATAGGCAGACTAGAGGGCTAGATAAGGGGCAAAATTAGACCATCTCAAAAGTGGTCAATGATGGATTTCAAAATGAAGAGCCCAATGAAAGCTTTCCAACAACATTCATTTTATCAAAAATGGAGCTCATATGAAGAAGTTATGATAATTTGAATTTTGGAGGCAAAAGGTAATAGTTATGATGTCAGCATGATGACTAAGCAACCTATTAGCATTTTTATTCAATTACAAATTGACACGTCACCCAAGTAATGATCAAGGAAAACATGGAAGTTTGAAAAGTTTGTTTGGAGGTTTGAACTCTTAACCTCCACATTCCTACTTTTTCTCCTTAACATCACATCACTAAAACAAACATAACCAATTTTGGTGGTGGTTTATATTTTTTATAAGTTAGTGGAGATTTAATGTGGTAAAGTGGGTGGTTGGATTGGAACCACTGACCACCCATATGCCAAAATAAATATTGTTAGAAGATATGGTATTTAAATCTTACTTATCCATTAAGCCTTTATTAAATGAGGCTCATTTGTTAAATAAAAAGCCAAAACATTGCATAAAAAAACAAACACCTAAAATTTTTAAAGGATATTTTATATGTAATTTGTTATGTGGGAATTAAGGGGGTTATTTTGTTATTTCAAATTAGGCTATGTAATTATGGTGATGGTTATATGGTTTTAAGCCATTTTTAGTTAAAAACCATGTATAAAAAGGGGTGTAGTCATTTTGTAAAGGCATTCTTCAATTAGAGCTTGGAAGGAAAATTTTCTCTTGGGAAAAGTTTTGTAATTTTTTGAGAGTTTTTGGGTGAGATATTATTGTAAGCATGAAGTTATTATCTTCAAGTGTGAAAGAGAGAGACTATAAATTCTGAAGCTTGGATGTTGTAAGAAGGTGTGTTTTACCTGGTGACATTAGTATAGCAGTCCCTAAATTGAGGAGCGGACCTAGAGATGTAGTCCCCAAGGAAAAACTCCTTTATCAAATTGTTTGTGTCTCTTCTATCTCTTTCCTATTCTCTCATTTCATTTTTAGTTATTTTATTTATTTTATGTTATTAAACACATTATTAACTTTAAGTGTTTAAAGCATATATCTTCTTCTAATTTCAATGATTTAAGATACATAACCACGCATTTACTACAAGGATCAAGAATTCATATCTAATTGTTAGGATTAAGTCATAATCTTATAGATCCTAAATCAAATCATGATCACACCTTTTCCTAAACATTTTGAGATCCCCAAGTTTGATAAATCTAGAGGGAAAAGTGTCCTAGTCACACACGTCAAGGAATTCTATATGCACTACCAAGAAGTGTCCTATAATGATGTGTTCCTCATGCAAATTTTTCCAAAAAGCTTAGGGGCCCTACCCTCAAATGGTTATGTCATATACCCTAGGGTACAATTAAGACCTTTGTTGATCTTTTTGAATCCTTTGTGGCTCAATATGCTCATCTAGTCGAGATTGAGTTATCTGTAGTAGACCTAATTTATACCAAGAAAAATGGAGGAGAAAGCCTTTCAGAATACATACAAAATTAGCAAACTCTCATAACTAGGATCTCTTATACTATCCCTCAATGTCACCTTATCAAGATGTTTATTAACAATATGCATCCTAGTCTTTCCTATCACATGGTTATGAACTCTCTACAAACTTATAAAGATATTAAGGAAAAAGGGATGGGACTCAAGCAAGGGCTCATCAAGGATGGTGCCATCAAAATTTACAAGGAAAATACCCAAGACTGAGGTCCAAGCAATGACAAACAATGGTATTGGAATAAAAATAAGAGCATAGTTACAAATGGTATCATTGACACCTGACATCTTCATGTTTTCAAGGAAGCAACCAATATTCCCGCCACATTTTGTCAACAACAACCTTACCAGCAACAACCACCAATCTATAAGTAGCCACCTATGCAAAACAATCAACACAATTTCCAAATAACCAACCATCAAAATCAAACTAATGCTATCACTCTTTTAGATGGACCTAAACCACATGTTTGGAGATAACCCTATATATACACCCCATTGGGGGAGCCCCTTAATGCAATCTTTGACAAACTAGCCAAGGAATATCTTATGAACCTAATCAATCTAGGGCATCCTAGTATAAGGATAATGAGTTTTCAAATTCAATCATGTCAAAGGGCCTACCACCCTCAAGTGCATGCAATTCAGGGACTATGTCAAAGACCTTATTAATAACAAAGAGATCACAATAGGGGCACATGCCTCACCCAATGCAAGATTATTGATATACCAAAATGATTTTCCTCCCCATAAGACAAACATAGGTAAAGCACCTATAAACACTCCTATCAACAAACCCAACAATTCTCAAAACAAACAAGGCAATAACTAAGATAAGTTTGAAAACTATACCTTAGCATACTTAGACTATAGAACCCTTATTGGATGCATATCAAAAATTAACCCTTCTATCAATGTTATAAACATGAATGGCCCAGACACCCAATGTCTAATTACTACTTGATGAGCTTGACTTGATATAGATGGCCCATCTATATCTACACCATCAAAATCACCTCCATAGAGAACACCTTCATTAGGACCACCACCATTAGGGCCATAATATAATATCCTAGAACACCTTGGAAATACACCAACTTAGATTTCTATTCTAGATCTCTTATGAACAAGCCCACTTTATCAAGAGATCCTCAACAGTACTCTCCATGAGTCATGCATCCCCACTAACATAAATTTGCTGAGTTTTGCAACTTGGTCAACTACCTTTTCGCATCATCTACTCTATCCTTCAAAACCTCTGACATCCCAGCAATTGAACCTAATCATATACTTCCACTTCACATAGTTGTCATGGTTTCTGACTTTGTGGTCAAATAGGTCATTATAGATAATGGATTGACTCTAAATCTATGTACTTTAAAGCTCATCAAATAAGAAGGATACACTGAGGTAGATATCCTTAATGAGGTCATTACCATCAAATTATATGACAACTTGGAATGCACCACTAAAGGAACCATCTTGCTACCCCTCAAGTCAACCTAGCCACTCAAGAACTAGTTTGTCATGTAGTTGATCTTAACCTTCGATACAAAATCCTCCTTGGCCACCCATAGATTCATGCCATGAAGGTTTTTCCTATTGGTGTAAATAGGTATTACTTATTACACTTAATTTTACTTAGGTTAATGCATTATTTTATTATTTATTTGGTGAGACACTTAGGATTTTGTGTACTCTTGAGTTGTCATGTTGACAACACTGGAGTAAGAAACTCTAATTCAATACGCAGTGTCCACAATAGTAGAGTTTGCATCATTAACTGATTTTTCATGTAGACAACAAAGTTATTCATACTCCTAATTTAGCATATGGTGTCTATAACATAATTTTGCATGCTACACCTTTGTAGACTTATTCTCACATTATCACACTTACTTTTGTGCTTAATGGAGCATAACACATATCTAGTGGACATGTGCCTAATTGTATTACTAACCATGTTGCTGACTTCTATGCATTCTAGAAGCATGCCAGAGGCCTTTATATATAGGCACTCCTAGTGTAATTTCACTTGATCCATATTGAATGAATATTATATTGTCATTTTGATCATACTCTCTTTTGTTTACTATTGTGCTTTTTCTTGAGTTCCTTGCATTTGGGTGAATTTTTCCCTAAGAAAACTTCTTACATGGTATTAGAGCTAAGGGAGATTCTCTTCACATAGTTGTTTGAGACCATTGTTTCTTCATCACCTCAACTCAAATCTGGAGAATCCACAAAAATTAAGAGTGTCTAGAGCCAGATTGGACCTTGCAATTTTGTTCAAAATGTTGATTCGATGAAAATTAGCTATAAATTCACCTATGCTGGGCCAAAGTCAATTTTGAGGCAAATTTTTTTTGCAAACTAGCACCTGAAGGCACAATTTACAAACTAGATATGGTCATTTATTTAATCTATTAATTTATTGTTCAAATCTAAATTTTACTTATTCTCTACATTATTTTTGAATTGGGTATTTTTGGAATTTTTTTGGCCCTACAAGCCCCTGTAGAGAATTTTTTTTTGCAGGAATTAGGTAGTAAAACCATGGCTCCCATAGAGAATATTCCTTGTGAATTTAGAATGTTATATATTTATTTGGTGGCACTGCATATTTACAGTGGCATTAAATCTGGTAGTTTCCCACAATTTTTTTGGCATTCATAGCAGTCCCAGCTAAGCCCACTAACCGCACAATACCAACCCCTTCTAACATGTAAGAAATGACAAGATAGAGCAAGGAATGAGAAACAATCCAAGAAATTAAGTGTGAAACAATGTTACCATGAGATAAGCAAAATCCAAGAGCATACACCAAGATGGTTCAACAATGGAGACAAAGATTTATAACGGGAAAGCAAAGAAAACCCCTTGTGAGTATTATGAATGAAGGCAAATGCCTAAAGAAGAGAGAGAGAATGTTGGAGCAAAATAGCTCAATACAATAACATCAAATTGATGTGTGTAAAGAAGAAAGAAGGAGGCACATCTTTTTTAAAGAGATGAGAAAGGAGTTGCATGTGTTTGCATGTGTAACTCCTATTTCTATGAATGCCACATTCATAATAGGTGTGTGCAAAGTGTCACAATCCTCTTAAGGAGGATAAACTAAATTCCTTAATAAAGGAATTATAAAAATGAGTTGTCCTCACATGTGGAATAAAAGACAAATAATGACATGTCCTCCATGTGTGTACAATAGGACAAACTACATTTAGGGATCCTTGGAATATCCCAATTAAATACATCCAAGGGAAGATTAATGTTTCTAACATAATAGATGGCAAACAAGTTGGCCGAGTCTCACTACATACTAGTAGCCATGCTTTTCATTACAAGTGTGGGCTCCTTCTTTTCACTACCACCATAGTCACAATTCCCATCGATGTGGGATATTGTTTATTCCCACTAGTAGACGTAAACAAAATCCAGCTCCTATGAAAAGATCCTCACAGTGTTTTTTGGTGCAATCCCACACTGATCACCATACCACATGGCATAACAATTATAATAGACATATGTTTTTATGCCTTGTACGATGTCCAACTCAGTGACATGTAGCAGTGCCATCTTAGCCACTAGCTCCATGCCACCCCATCAGGCACGATGACATCCAACTCAGTAGTTCGTACAAATCTAGTCAACATATGTCTGACACATTAGCCTAGACACATCATTTTTCTATACAATCTATACAGTTTGTACAGTTTTGACGTCATCATTATGTTAGCATGACCTCATCAAAGGGTCCAAGTATGTTGACATTAGCAATCCACTATCCTAAAATTGATCATCATCTAGGGAAAATTTTGAACTAATGTGATGGTTGTATGATCATCAAATTTAACCTTGTCTTTTGTTAATCCAATCCCTCTCCAGATTGATTTTTGATTTTGTAGTCTGACTTTGGGAGACCATATCTTAGTCATCTGGACTCCAAATCAGGTGTTTTTTTTTTTTTTTTGGTTAGAATTTCCTTAAAAAATTAATGGTGTAGTTTTGTCTAATTTTGATGCATAGATTTATGAAAATTGCATCTTTTGGTGACTATACCTATCCAATCCTATATTTTTCAATATCAAATACTCCATACGGGCTCATCTAGACACGAAAATAGTTTCTATTTTTATTGAAAGTGTGTTATTTTTCATTGACTTTCTAAATCTACAATTAGATTATAGGGTTGTGTTGAAAAAAGTATCACTTTTAGAAATAGGTCCTTTTCTACATTGTAATACTTTGATATACCTTCAAAATTGTTGTATATCTGAGATACATTGTAATGTTCTAGTTTTGACCTCCATAAGGAGGTTGTAAAAGGAAAAATCAGAAGTCTAGTATGGCCAAAATTGGTAAGTGGCCATTGTAAACACACTACATATAAAGTGCCAAAAATATCTTTTTTTGGGGGGGTTTCTTGATTGAGTGAAAAGGTGGGGTTGTTCTTGGTGTTGTGTTCCTCTTTTTCTGTTGTTTTCTTTCATTTTCTACATAATGGGAAATTTTAAGTTTACAAAATTAACTCCACATAATTATGCTACATGGCCCATTAAAATGTGGTGTCATTTAATGCATAAAAGAGTTTCTCAATATGTAGATGGTACCCTTCCTAAACCAACAAGTGATCAAGTATCTTCCAATGAAATTACTAATTGGCAAACAATGGATAGGAAAGCCTTAGGTGATATTTGTTTGGTGGTTGAACACAAGATCATATACCAAATTTAGAAGTCTTGTGCATCCAAGGAAGCTTGGGATACCCTCCAAAACCTATATGGTAAAGTGCCTGAGGAAGATGTTTTCACAATTGAAGATGAGCTTCTCTCCTTATATCCAAAGACATTTAATTCCATACAGGATTTTATCATAAAGGTGAATGAATTAAGAAAAAAGCTTGATTATTTTTGGAGTCCTATTAAAGATGATAGGTTAATCTATATCATTCATAATAAGCTACCATCTAAGTACTCCACATATATTTCTACTTATAACACATCAAAGACTACAGTAGGGTCTTCCTATCAGAAAGTCTCTTTTGATCATTATGCTAAACTATTGGATAAAGAAGAAAAGGAGTTGAAATCAATGGGGATTCTCATATCACCTAAGTCTAAGGCATTGGTAGAAAATAATGAGGGTTCTCAAAATTCAGCTGGTCAATCTTCAAATAAAGGAAAGGGCAAGAATAAGAAGTGGAAGACTAAAAAATCAAAGGATGTAGAAAAGAAAAGACCACAATCAAATCAACAAGGCAAGTCTTCCTTGAATTCAAATAAGAAGGGAGACAATAATAAGGAGAAGAAAAAGTGTGCTTATTGCAAGAAATTGGGTCATGATGAACATAAGTATTATCATAAAAAGATTGATGAGTTAACGAACATCATAAAGAAACATAATGTTCCACTGCCTAATGCTTATAAGGAGAAAGGGTCTTCTTTAGATTCAAAGGGAAAAGGGCAAGAACTCATGGTAAATTCAAGTTCTTCAATGGAATGGATTCTTGACTTGGGTGCCTCATATCATATGGGTTCTTCAAAAGGAGAATTTTCTTCATTGAAGTAGTCTAATGTACTACACATCTTTGTAGGAGATGATACAAAAATGGAAGTTGAAGGGAAAGGAAATGTGGACATGGAAAATGGAGAGTTCAAAGATGTTCTCTATGTTTCTAACCTAAGTTATAATCTCCTCTCAATTTACCAAATCACTCACCTTGGAGATGGTCATAAAGTTGAGTTCCTTCCTGACTCAGTAAAGGTATGTAGTCTAAAATATGACTCAAAGGTTGCAATGGGGAAATTTAATCATAACAAAAGGTTGTATTCTTTCTCCCACTTTGTGTCTAAGTCTCCTTTACAAGCTTTGTTGACTCAATCCAATTCACACATCCAATTATGGCATGAGTGGTTTGGTCATATTGCCTTTCGCTATCTTCAGCAACTTTGTTCAAAAAAATGGTCAAGGCTCTAACTAAAATCAACTTTTCCATGGGTGAATATTCAACATGTTCAAGGGATATGCATCTAGAGGAGAAGTTACATATAGGGAAGTCTTCAAGAGCAGCAGTTGTTCTTCAATTGGTTCACATGCTAGTAGTAGGTCCTTTTGCAGTGACATCAATCAGCCAAGGTCACTACATACTTACTTTCATTGATGACTTTTCACGGTATACTTGGGTCTACTTTCTTCATCACAAGAATGCAGTGTTGGATAAGTTTATAGTCTTCAAGCCTCATGTTGAACAAAAATCAAGGATAAGTTTCTAGTTCTAAGTACTTAAAGAATCAAGTCCTTCTCAGTAAGTCCTTTAAGTCCTGTAAGTAAGTCCCTAAAGTACTTAAAGGACTTACATGAGTTTCTCAAGATAACTTTCTAGTTCTAAGTACTTAAAGAATCTTTATTTCATTATGTACATGGGTACCCAATATGGCCTAGTAGATGAGACCCATCATGCATTTCATTCTAGCTTTCATAAGCTTAAGTGCATTCCCCTAAGTTACACTTAGGGGGGGGTGTTGGCATAAATAAGTATTTACTTATTACACTTTACTTAAATTTACTTAGGTTAATGCATTATTTTATTAAATTGAATTATTTTTATTATTTATTTGGTGAGACACTTAGGATTTTGCATACTCTTATGAGTTGTCATGTTGACAACACTAGAGTAAGCAACTCTAATTTAGCACATGGTGTCTACATAACTAGAGCATGCATGATTAACTAAGTTTTCATGTACACAACATAGTTATTTGCACTCTTAATTTAGCACATGGTGTCTACAACATATTTTGCATGCTACACCTTTCTAGGCTTATCCTCACATTATTGCACTTACCCCTATGCTTAATGGAGGATAACCCATATCTAGTGGACATATGCTTGGTTGTATGACTTATCATGTTGCTGACTTCTATGTATTCTAGAAGCATTCCAGAGGCCTTTATATATAGGCACTCCTAGTGCACTTTTATGTGATCCATATTGAATGAATATTATATCATCATTTCGATCACACTCTCTTTGGTTTACTATTGTTCTTTTGCTTGAGTTCCTTGTTCTTGGGTGAATTTTTCCCTAAGAAAAATTCTTATAGTTCTATCCACATAGCATTAGTGCATCAAGTTTCCACATAATGACATTGAGGTAACCATCCATGTAGGTCCTGAACCCTTTGCTTATTGCAATATGTTCAAAGCTTCATACACCAACCATTGTCCCAGAATCAAAATTGGCCACACCATGGCCAATTCCTATGGCACTTTCCATGATCCAGATACCATCATAGCATCCACCCTTTCCACCATTAAGATCAACTACCAAGGTTGCAGAAAGTACAGTCTCACAGATGCTTTTAGTGTTGGCACTTTACCTCTTGATCAACATACTCAAGGACCCCTAACACATCAGTGGCCAAAGCCAGATATGATCCCTCAACTCAAAAAACTAGACCCTACCACTTTTATTACCAAAGATATCCTTAATGGAGAGGAGACCACTCCTAACATTAGTAGATGGCTATACAAAGATCCACCTTCAAAAAGTGAAGAACTTCTTGACCACCTTAAACAAAAATACCCATGGCCACATCGCCTTGCTACTGAGCAATGGGATTATCAAGGAGATCATCTAGGCCATATGAAGTCAGGTATTAAGCATCTTGTAGAAGCATATAAATAAAAGAAAAAGAAAATCTTAGTCTATGGACTCCTCATAACTGGGGGAACTATGAAAGAAGGCCATGCCTTTACAAAAATCCAAAATAGTCTCATTGAGGTCAAAGACATCCCTAAGGAAGTATAAATTAAAGCCTATTATGATATCTTCCTTGATCAAATTATCCTAGGAGCTTTTGTGCTCTACCAATTATCACTAAATCTCATAGACCTACCACTTGCTCACCTTGAACTCATTCATTGGGACCAACCAAGTGTCATCCATGTTGATGAATTCTCTATAGAGCATGTGCTCCTTAGATTTATAGAGGTAGAAATACCCCATAAATGATTGCCACCACCATCAGTATATGTCTACAAACTGGATCTCACAAGGTAATTTGAGGACGAGGAAATCTCCATTCACAAAATTGAACCAAAAAATGAAACAAAAACTAAAAAAAGCAAGGTAAAACCATCCTCTAGTAAAAAATCATCTAGAGCACCATTAAATGATACAAAAAATGACAAGAACATAAAGGATGCATCTGATGGTGAAAACCTCTTGGAGGCACCCAAAGATGGAAATTTCATCCTCCCCCATAGGATCATAGGCCTACCATATCATCAGTCTTGAATGAGGAAACTAGACTAGTCAATATCAATATGACTAAGGTACCAAAGATCACATACATTGTGGCATCTCTACCACTCGAATAGGTGAAACTTCTCACTCAAGTCCACTATGAAAAGTGAACAACATTATCAAGTCCATAAAAAAATTCCTTGAGTTAGTTGTTATTCCTTCTCAATTAATTATTATAGGACCACATTAAGAACATGTTACACTTACAAATCTTATGCCTTGCAACTTGAATAAATTTCTATACACACAATATTATTATGAGTGAGCTTAGCCACATCACCCTCAACATGTCTTTTTCATTTCCTCAACCTCAATCCTTAACATATCAACTTTGCTAAGAGATATAACAAGTTTACCAAAACATGCCTCTATGAACTCTATCTGAGAATAGACATCACCAAAACTTTCATAACTTTTTCTAAATTTATTTTTTCTACTTTTGACATTAACTGCATATGCCAGATACTCAAAAGTACCTCCCATAACCTCAAGTGGTTATCATGCTCAACTATCCATCTATACCAACTTGATCTTTTTTTTGTTCTTCTATCAAATACCATAGAAGACATCAAACATGCTATGTTGACATCAATGACAAACTCAATCATTAATTTAACATATCATCATCAAACCAATCTTCCAACAATCTCCCCCTTTGGTATTGATGGAAACATAGATGAAAAATTTCTAGTTCCAAGAATACCAACAAAATACTATCCATCTTCAAATCCTCTTTATCAATCACACTCCCCCATTGATATACCTTAATGTGCTCTATATCCAACTATTATTCCACATACTATGCTTATGCCAAATATCTTCCTCAACATACTACCAAACTTTTCTTCTTAGAATAATATTTTCCTACAATACTTTTCATTCAGCATAGTGTTTTTCATGTCAAACTTCTCCCCCATTGACATCAATGTCAAAGGTTTTTGCAACCAATATCTCTACATCAAACTCTACATCAACTAATACTTATTCAACTTGAGTGTCAAAAGACACTCTTCACAAAAATATTGATCAAGTGTCCTAGATGACTCTATCCATCACAAATACTTCCCCATATAGGTAGCATCAACATCTAGTCCAGACAAAGAATGATGCTTAATTACCCTAGATAGATGTACTCTTGCATCTTCTTACTCTAATGTTGGAAGGGGCATAACCCCAAGAATACCTCAAAAATACTCAAAAGTCTCTTTGGGAAGAGACTTAGTGAATATATTTTCAATTTTCTCTTTTGTCCTTACATGCTCCAATCTAATTTCTTTGTTTGAAACTTTTTTCTCTCAACATATGATACTTAATAGAAATGTTCTTAGGCTTTGAATGGAAAACTAGATTCTTAGACATATTTATCGTGCTTGTGTTGTCACAATGTACAATAGGTTCACTATTTTTTATCCTTATATCCTTCAACATCTACTTCATCCAAATAGCTTGATTACAATTGTTTGCCACTACAACATACTCTACTTTTGTTGTACTTTTAGATGTACAATTATGCTTCTTACTTACCTAAGAAACCAATCTTCCTCCAAGAAAGAAAGCTCCTCCACTAGTGCTCTTTCTATCAGCCATTTTTCCTGCCTAATCTATATTAGTATAATAACTTATAGTAAAATCATTAGATCTGTCATACCATAATCCAAATTCTAAAGTTCCCTTTAGATATCTAAATATCCTTTTTAATGTTGCATAATGTGATTCTCTAGGATCAGCCTGGAATCTTGCAACAATTCCAACTACATTTTCTATGTCTAACCTTGTGTGAGTCAGATATTGCAATCCTCCAATCATATCTTTGTACTTCTTTGGCTCAAAAATAGCTATCTCATCCTTTGTAGATAGCTTGTGTCCAGTTACAATAGGTGTTCCAATAGATTGACATGTTCCCAAACAAAAACTTTTCAATAAGTCCTTTAAGTACTTAGTCTAAGAAATAAAGATTCCTTATTTATTCTATATTATCTATAATCTTAGAAAATGTTTCATTTCTCCTATTATACTCATTTCAAATTCTTTCTTCAATTCTTTTGCAAACTTCTTGCTTTCTTCATCACTATCTCCAAATAAAATTTCATCAATAGATATTACCAAAATCATCAAACCATCATCAGTTTATTTACAATACATATTGTTATCTATCATACCTTTGTTATATCTGAGCTTTTTCAAATGCTTGTCTAACGTTGCATACTAGGTTTTGGGTGCTTGCTTTAATTCATACAATGCTTTCCTCAATCTTCATACTATGTCCTTGTCATTAGTCAAAGAATATCCTTTAGATTGCTTAATATATACCTCTTCTTCAAGTTCTCCATTTAGAAATGCTAACTTGACATCCATCTAATATACTTTGAATTTTTTTTGTGCTACATAGGCTAAAAAAGTCTTACTACTTCTATTCTAGCTACTGGAGCATAAATCTCCTCATAATCTATTCCTTCTTGCTATGAGTAACCTTTACATACCAATATTATTTTGTTTCTTACAACTTCTCCTTGCTAATTCATCTTGTTCTTGAAAATCCATTTGGTTCCTATTGTATATGAGATATATGTTAGCAAGTAATACTAATCTATTTAAAAACAAAAGCATTAACTAGCATAAAAACCATAACATATGAGATAGACAAAGTGAAACCCTCAAATGAGAATATGAGCCATGAAATGGCTCTCCCAATGAGGATGGTCACTTGATTTAGGGATGAGTCTATTATGTGGATGTGGGATGTATTCTCAAGATACTCAAACTATGCTTCAATGGAGATGGAAAATGGCAAATTGGTAGCTTTGTGGGCTCTCAATTTGGCATTATAAGGGTATGGTGAAAGGCTTTGTTTCTCAAACTAGAATTATAACTTTGGCTTAAAGGTTGTGATGATATGGCTTGGGAGGGGATCTAATTTATAGGCCAAGGGCTTGAGGGATGGATGGTTGAGATGCAAGGAGAGATGAAAGCTTAAGGAGGGCTCAGATTGCATGAGAGGAGAGCACATGGATTGTGCTTCCTTATAACCAATTAGGGAGTGACACATGTCATAGGGTGAGTGGATGGAGGAAAGGGCAAGGATGAGTCAAAAAAGGAGGCTCAAAGCCTTAAATGGCCCTCATAATGGCTTGTAAGAGCTTTTAAGGACATGTAAGAGCATTGAAGGCTTTGTGGTTAGGATAAAGTTTTATGGTTGGGATATTTTGAGGGAGGAGACTTTGATTTGGCTTAGGAAAGTCTTAAGCTCACTTAGGGAATGTGATGAGGTTATAGGGGGGGGGTGGGGATTAGGCTTTGTTTAGGATTAGATTAAGGATGTTAGAGATGTGTAAGTGGATGGCATTCATAAGGGTGGGTGAGTTGGTGGCTAAGCTAGGTTAGTATGGGTGGATGGGGTGGATTAGGCTAAATGGAGGATTTAGGATAGTTTAGGGGTTATCAGATTTGAGGGCTTTATTTATTAAAGTGATTTTAATAAATTTGGGATTTGGAATTAGATAGGAGAATAGGATTAATTGACAAATAATAGGTTATTTGATTTATCAATTAGGACTATAGATGATTAATTGAATTAATCAGCTAGGGGATGGAAAAGGTTTAATTAAATAGGGATTTAATTAATGATGTCTTTAGAGATAGCTAAATAGGATTACCAAAGAGGTGTAATCGAATTTAGGTGTCTACATTTTTTCCCTCTTTGACATAGTGTTGAGACAACACTATTTCAAAGAAGTTTGAATGGATATGACGCAAGGAAGATGTTTTAGCAACAAGGTTGCCCAGTCTCAGATAAGAAGAGGAGAGACTAGACTTAGAGATGTCCCTTAAAGAAGGTGGAGGAGAGAGAAAATGAGGCTTGATGGATTCTTGAAAAATAAAAGAATTTGGGATAAGCAAGGAGACTCAGAGTGGCAAAGAGAAGGGGTTGAATTCGCTCAAACACTCACTATGGGAGAATGATAAAGGAGAATGAGATTCACAAAAGAAAGCAAGCTTAAGACTTTAGGGAAGGCGGAGGATGAAGTAGCAGAGTGCTATAAAAAGGAAACTAGGATAGGGAGATGGATGAGGGGTTTATAAAGCTGAGGCAATAGGATTTCAAAGAGTTAGATTGGTGGAAGATGGCTTTTAGAGATCCCTAGGACTAGGATTGTGGATCTCGAAAGATGAGGCTTGGTGGATTGATTGGATTGGTGGATCCCTAAGACTAGGTTTGTGGATCCCTAAAGCTAAGAGTGAAGATTTATTCAAAGAGATACTGATGCATAAGCTAGGGTAGGAGAGATAGATGTTGGATATGGATGGGGGATAATGGAGATGAAGGGATTCCATTGAAGCTTTTTTGAGCAGGGGGATACTTCAAAGAGAATTACCACCATGTAGTTGAGCACTAGATTTTTTATAGGACTGTTGGTTAGTTTCCAAGGTTACCAAGAACATCAAGGCCTTTTCACCAACTGTCTAGAGGACTCATGAACTAACTCAAAAAAAACACACAAGGATTGCCCCAGCATCACAGATGAATCTCGAAAGAATCAGAGTGGAACCAACACTGGGTAACCCACAAGCAGAAAAGAAAGAAAAAAAAACAAAAGACTGGATCAATACCTTATGCTCAGATTGCCCCATTCACAGTATACCATGATATGGAAGATCATGGCAACCTAGAGGATGGAACAAGGAGATTGCTTGGAAAGGATACTTCAAGACCCAAAAGGAAAGATTCCAAATCAAAAGAAAGCAAAAATCCAAAAGAGAACCGTTTGGCAACAAGATGGGTGGGATGAGGTACTAACGGACCAAGATCAGACATGAGGAAAGCTATATCCTACAAGGATCTATCAGAGAGAACCTAAGCTGATGGATCTAGATGAGTGATGCATCTGGCAAGCTGAACTAAGAGGATAACACTTTGGTGATAGGAGATCTAGCTAAAGGATGCATTAGAATAGCTAACCAAGGGTTGTGCAATGTGTGCAAGATGTTGATCAAGGATGAACTGACACAAAAGCTAGATAGATACAATGGTACTAAGCTAAAGAGGATGTACAAGCTGACATACCAAGATATGTTACAAATGTACAAGGTTGTTCATGTTTTGATTTTTGTGAGATGAAAATTTTTGTGAAGGATGGGATGTTTGTAATAGTTTATAGGTGGATAGGTAGATGGTTTGTGAAAATCTTAAGTGAAAAAGGGATTCTTTGTGTGCATGTGATAGGATACAAGCTAGGATACAAGATTTGGCATATAATACAAGCTAGAATATGGTACAAGCTTTGGACAAGATTTGGATATACAAGCTATGATACAAGGCATGATACAAGATTTACAAGCCAGGGTACAATATTTACAAGTTGTACAGGAGGTATTTACAAGCTTCATTAGATTTTGGATATTTGGTTGGAACACCAAGGGACCAAAGAGGTGTTTTATGGGATGGTGGGTGAATGGATGAGGGATAGGATAGTGATAGATAATGGATTAGTCTTAATACACAAGGCACCTAAATTACCAAGTTTTTACCAAGGTACCTATCCAAGGCACTTGAATTGCCAAGTTTTCACCATTGGACACTTATTTCTCTTTACTATTTTTTTTATTTTTTCAAAATATGGGTATACCAAGGATCTTCAAGCATAGAACTTCTTGAGATGAATGATGTTAGTAGGATCATTCAAGAGTTCTCCTTCTAGTGTAGATAGCTGATAGGCTCCAGAGCCAAAGGAGGCAGTGAAAACATAAGGACCAAGCTAGGTAGGTTCAAACTTGCCTTTCTTTTCTCAATCAGCTTGGACTTTCATATTTTCTTTGAGGACCATGTCGCCCGACTAAAAGTGTCATGGAAGCACCTTCTTGTTGAAATTCCTTTTGAGATGAGTTCGATAGATTGTGAGATGATCATAGGCTTGTTGTCACTTCTCATCTAAGAGATCTAGTTGGGTGAGTCTGGCTACTCTATATTTTTCATCTGATATTTTCCCTCGCAAAGATATGCGCAAGGAGAGAAGTTCAACCTCTATGGGTAGTACTGCTTTGGCACCATAGACTAAGGAATATGGAGTTGTGCCTATGGATGTACGAAAGGAAGTTCAATAGGCCCATAGAGCTAGATTTATTTGTAGGTTCCAATCACGGCCAAAATCATTGACAACTTTCTTTAGGATTTTGAGGAGGGTTTTGTTAGTTGCCTCTGCCTGGCTGTTACCTTGTGGAAAATATACGCTACAAAAGTGGTGATGGATGCAAAGGGAAGTACATAATTCTTCCATGTTGAGATTTTCAAAGTTACCTCCATGGTCGGTGAAGATGGTGGATGGGATGCCAAAGTAGCAAACAATGTGGTACAAGATGAACTTGGAGACCTAAACTCCTATAGCTAAGACTAGGGGGCCTGCTTCCACCCATTTAGTGAAATAGTTTGTAGCTATTATTATCCATTTATGTCCATCAGATGAGAGAGGTGTGATAGTTCCAACTAGATCAAGGCCCCAACAAGTGAAAGGCCAAGGTGGTGCAATAGGCTGTAGATCTTATGCTGGAGCATGCACAAGATTTGTGTGCTACTAACATGGGAGACACTTTTTGACAAAGTCACAGAAGTCTTCTTCAATGGTAGGCCAATAGTAGCTTGCTCTAAGGATTTGTCATGCGAGGACAATACCACTCATGTGGGCATCGCAAAGTCTAGAGTGTACTTCTTTTAACGCCATTACAACCTCGTTTAAGTCTAAACATCAAGAGAGAGTATCATGATAACCCCTACGATATAGGGTATTGGCTATGATAACATAGCGGGATGATTTTCGGATGAGGTTCTGGTGTTGGGTATGTGTGAGGTGAGGGGATATGATACCATTGTTAAGGTAAGCATAAATCTCATGGTACCAAGGGGATTGGGGACCAACCAAGATACAAACACAGTTTGAGTCATCATTCACATAGGCAGGTGTGAGGATCTACTCGACTAAAAACTCATACTATGTAGCTGCTTGGGGAATTTCCAAGAGTGAGCCGATAGTAGCCATAGCATCTACTGCTTTGTTCTACATTTGAGGCACTTGTGTAAACTGAAGCTTTGTAAAATGCTGGGTTAGCTGATCAACTAGCTCTTTGTAGGGTAACAACTTTTCATCTTTGGTCTGATATTCATTTAGGGTTTGCTTGATGATGAGCTGCGAATTGCCAAAGATTTGTAACTCAATGATGTTCCATTCTGCAACTATCTTTAATCCTGCTATGAGAGCCTTATATTCAGCTATATTGTTGGTGCTAGGGAATTGTAGCTTGAAGGCTTTTGGAATGTAATCTCCTTGAGGTGTGACCAACAATATTCCTACCCTTGATCCATGAGATGTGTATGAGCCATCAAAATAGAGTTTCCATGGGGGTTGTTCTTCAATTAGACAGATATGCTCATTTGGAAATTCTATGATCAAAGGATATGTATCTACCAGAGGCGCATCAACTAGGTGATATACTATAGCTTGCCCTTTGATTGCCTTTCTGTGGATGTCAAATTTTCTAAGGAGCATAACCCATTTGGTCAAATGGCTTGTAAGTGTTGTTCTGGAGAGCATATACTTGAGAGGGTCAATCTTGGAGACTAGTTGGATGGTATGACTTAGCATGTAGTGGCGAAGCTTTTGAGTTGAGAAAACAACTGCCAAACAAGCTTTTTCCATAGGAGTATAATTGATTTCATAACCAACTAGGGTTCTACTAATGTAGTAGATGGCTCTTTCTCTACTGTAGCCATCGAGCTGTGCTAGAAGTGCCCCTAGAGCAGTAGGCATTGCTGATATGTACAAGATCAAGGGACGACTAGGAACTGATGGAACCAAGATAGGGGGATTGGTGAGATACTGCTTGAGCTGATTGAAGTTGTGTTGACATAAAGGATCCCACTTGAAGTTCTCATCCTTCTTCAATAAATGTGCAAATGGCGTACACTTATCTACAAGTTGGGAGATGAAGCATCAAATGGATTGAAGCTTTCCCTGACGAGAGCAAAGTTGTTGCAGTGTTTGGGGAGGAGGCATGTCTAAGATAGCCTTGACCTTCTTGGGGTCAATCTCTATACCTCATTTAGAAACTATAAAGCCTAGAAGCTTGCTAGATGTGACCCCAAAGACACACTTCTTTGGATTCAGCATGAGATGATATTTTGCTAACCTATGAAAGACTTTCTCTAGGTCAGCAAGATGATCCATGAAGGTATGAGATTTGACCAAGATATCAGCCACATAATCCTCCAAAATGCTATGGATAAGATCATGGAAAATGGTTGTCATAGCTCTTTGATAGGTAGCCCCTACATTCTTTAGGCCAAAAGGCATCATGTTGTAGCAAAAGGTTACCCAAGGGGTAGTGAATGTTGTCTTATGTTGATCCTCTTCTGCAATCTTGATTTGATTATACTTAGAAAATCCATCCATGAGGGACAAAATTTCATGTCCAGCTGTAAGATCTACAATCATATCTATGTTGGGCAAGGAAAAATCATCTTTTGGACAAGATTTGTTAAGATATGTGAAATCAGTGCAGATTCTAATGTCACTGAAAGGTTTAGTGATAGGGACCACGTTGGAGATCCACTCTGAGTAGTCGATAGGTCGAATAACCTTAGCAACTAACATTCTTTCTAATTCAACTTTGACCAGTAATGCCACCTTAGGGTGCATTTTTCTAAGCTTTTGTCTGACAAGCTTGATCTTTGGCTTGATTGCAAAATGATGAAATACAGGCTTTGGATCAAGTCTTGGCATGTCTTGATATGACCATGCAAATTGGCCAATGTTCTCTCTTAAGACCTCAAAGAGGAGGTCATCTTGGTCTTTTGATAGGGATGCAGCAATGTGAACAAGTCTGGGGATCTCTAAAGAACCAATGTTGACATCTCTAGTATCCTTAATTAGAATTGAAGACACCTCTGGTTGATTATCTTGAGGAGGCAATGCTAAATCCTCATGTTCTACTTGTGACTCTGGATTTTCTTGCTGAGGGGTTCTCTTTTCTACCTTGGCTAGTCTCGGATTCACCTTAGTTCCAGTTTTGGGTGTATTGGAACTAGGTTGGGGATTTTTTCCAAAATACCCCTTGGGATCTAGCTTATAGATATAGGTAGAATCTGGCTTTTTTTTCTTATGAGGAGTTTCAGCTCCCATGAATCTCAAAAGTGCTTCCTCTTATGTGAACTCATCAATGTGTATGACACTTGGTTGGTCCCAATCTATGAGTTGTGGATGGACAAGTGGTAGGTCAATGAAATGGATGGATAGTTCTTGGAGAATAGAGTCTTCAAGGAAGATTTGGTCTGGGATATTGTCATAGGCTCTCTTTTCAACTTCCTCAGGAATGTCATCGATTTCAACAAGGTTGCTGTGAATGTTCAAAAAAGCGTGATCGTTCTCATTGGTGCCCCAAGTTGTGGGTATGCCAAAGCCAACACCTAACTTTTTTCCCACTTGTGTGCATCGATGGGACACTGCATGCCTCCTTCTTCTAGTCCTAGACCACCACCTTGATTTTTCCATTTGTCAGTGATGAGCTTATGTTCTTGGGGATACTTCTGGTTGAAGTGATCAAGGTGTGCTTGATTTCTTGGAGGTGCATCCTTATGTAACCAATTGTTGATATCTAGAGTGAGCTCTTGACAAAGAGGGACTTTTGAGGATACAAAGGTTGTTGGGCCAAACTATTTGTATCAAGGAGGTGAAATCTCCTTAGCTTTGTGGCATGTCAATTGTCCATGGTTGTGTGGATCAAGTGGGAGTGCCCTGACAGCAAATGCATCTGACAGACTATACTCTCCACAGCCTTTGTTATTGATCTTCACAGTAGATAGGGTGAAGGCAAGGATGGTTTCTGGGTCATTACAAGTGTGGGATGAGTTGGTAATGGCTATGCTGATATCAATTCTAGGGAAATGGTTTGTATATGAAGCTTCAACCGCATTGCAGTAAGCAAAGGGTTTTGGGTCAGCATGGATGGTTACCTCAGTGCCCTGATGCGAAAATTTGATGCACTGATGGCAAGTGGATGGAATGTCTTTCATGGCATGAATCCATGGGTGACCAAGGAGGATTTTGAATGGTAGGTTTAGATCAATAACATGGTAGAGTGTTTCTTGGATGACTAGCCCAACCTTGATTGGTAGAAAAATAGTTCCTTCTATGGTTCTTTCCAAGTTGTCATAAGCTTTGATGGTGATAACTTCATTGATGATATCTGCCTTAGTATACCCAGCTTATTTTATGAATTTTAGGGTACAAATATTCAAGGATGATCCATTATCTATCTTTACTCTTTTTACGGAAAAATTGGATACCATGATGGCTATGTGAAGCGGAAGGGTGTGATTTGGCTCGACCTTGAGTATGTCGGTGGGTTTGAATGATAGGGCACATGAGGATAGGTGTCCAATGAGATTTCAAAAATTAGTAGTGTTGATATCTGAAGGGACATGTGATCTATGAGAGCACTATCAAGGATGTTCTTGTACACAGGACTAGCGTGGAGTTGGTCTAAAATGGAGATTTGGGCTAGCATGTTCCCAAGGTGTTCCAAGATATTGTACTGGCTTTTTGATGGAGCTGATGGTATAGGTGTAACTAGTGGGCCTACAATGTTAAATTGTGCTCTTCGAGTGGTGACTATACACTCATTGTTTGGTCCTTGGATATTGATAACATTGACAGAAGGCTCTTTTTTAGATATACAACCAATGACGCTACCATAGTCTATGTAGGATGAAGTGTGGTCATTGTTCTTCCCATGCTGTTGGTTTGGCTAGCGGTTGTTGGTGTTGTTGTTGTTGGTTTGCATAGGTGCTTTTCTAGGATTTTGGTTGTTGTCAGGAGGAAAAGCATTTTGATAGATCTATAAGCCTACATTAGGAGAGGTTTGGGAACCAACAATGATTTCTTTCTGATCAATGAGGTCCCGCACATAATCTTTCAGTTTCATGCATCTGAGGGTAGTGTGACCTTTTACCCTATGAAATTTGTAGTACTCATTATCTTTGTACCATACAAATTTGGATTGGCTTGGGTCAATTTGCTGGGTCGGAGGAAATTTGAAGAGGTTTTCCTTGACTAATTTCTCAAAAATGACATCCAATGGCTCACCAAGGGGTGTATAATTTTTAGGTGTAGGTTGGAATTTGGGCTTTTTCCCTACAACTACATTGATGGCATTAGCTTGATTGCTAGGCCCTTGGAAGTTGGGTCTTCAATTGTGTTCTTGATAGCTTTGGTGATTCTAGTGTTGGTAGTTGATAGTTTGTTGACTGTTTGGTTGATGCGATGGGTTGGACTGATTTTGGGAAGGACCAACAATATTCACATGTCTCGTATCAGTAACCCCATCTATTGCAACGTGCTTGTTTTTGTTCCAATACCTGGATTTTTCATTGGAATGTGATTGATTTTGGTTGGCCTCCTTGTAAATCTTGACCACACAATCCTTAATGAGTCCTTGCTCAAGGATCATTCCTTTCTCTTTAATATCTTTGTAGGTCTGCAAATAGTTCATGGTCATGTGGTGATCCAAGCTAGGATGGGCATTATCAATAAACATTTTCACCAAATGGCGCTATGGCAAGGTGCAAGATATGCGAGTGGTAAGGGTTTGTCATCTTTGCAAATATTCGGGAAGGCTTTCTCCACCTTTTTTCTTAGTGTGGACAAGATGAACTATTGATAGCTATGTTTCAACAACATGGGCATATTGGGCTACAAATGCCTCAGACAATTCAACAAAGTTTTTAATTGTGCCATAGGGGATTCTATAAAACAATTCAAGAGCTGGTCTGGCCAAGCTTTTGGGAAAGAGACGCAAGAGAAAGATGTCATCGTATGCCACTTCTTGGTAGTGCATGTAAAATTCTTTGATATGTGTGATAGGGTCTCCTTTTCCTCTGGATTTGAGGTTGGGATTGAGGAACATAAGCTAGCTGTGGGATAAATGGATTTCTTTGTGGAGGTAAGGTATAAGATGGTTGTGGAGCTTGGGGAAAGGATCAGAGAACTTGTGGAACTTGACTTTGAATTTGAGGAGTTTGACCAATATATGTGGGTTGTGCCCCTATTTGGGAAGATATCTACATGGCAAAAGAGGCCAAGTAATTGGTGGTTGGTGGTGGTGGATTTCCTCCTAGAAGTGGCATAGAAAAATAGTTGGTAATAGGAGGTAATGGATTAGTTGGTGGTGGAGGTGTTGGGAATTGAAAGCTTGGAAATGGAATTGATGGGGTTTGATAGCTTGGTGGCTGGATTTGAAAGCTTGGTAGAGTGGTGGCAAGAGATTGTGTCACTTAAGAGCTTGGCAGAACATTTGTAGTAGCTTGTGGGGTTTGATAGCTTTGTGGAGTGAGGGTAGTAGCTTGTGGATTTGTGGCTAATGGCACTGAGCTCCAAGGACCTAGTGGAAATTATGGAATTGTGTTTTGAGTTGAGGTAAAAAAGCTAGGGGTGATGAAAGGTTGACTACTTGGCCCCATGGGTGGCATCCCAGTTGTATATTGCTAAGGTTGGCCAAAGATGCTAGCACTGATTGGGGAGATGGGTGGATTTGGAAGGCTGGGTTGGAGAGCAGCAGTAGCAATAGTGAAGGGAGTGAATGATGAGGTTTTTTGGGTGAAGGGGGTTTGGGATGGAATGGTATGGACCAATGGTGGAGTGGTGGTGGCTGGATTAGTTTGTGGAAGGGAGATTTCAACTTGAGTGGAGGCTGGTATGTTTAGGTCTATTGGATCATATGGGGTCAGTTGAGGCTCTTCTTTTGGCACATATTGAGGATAATTCAAATTATAAGAGCCTATGGGTGGTGGGAGTTGTCCAAACAATGGGTGAGATGGCTCTGATAAGGGAGGAGGTCTTCCAAAGTTGAAGGCTCCAATGTTGTCCCTTTGAAAGTTAGCCATGATTGTTTCTTTGTTCTTGTCTATAATGGCATTCACCAATATTGCATTTCCCAGTTGGTTCATGAAAGCTTCAATGTCAGTAGGTGATGGTATAGTGTTCTTTGGGTTGAAGGATGGTTGACTAGTCAAGGGGAGCGAAACTATTTGATCCAAATGATAGGGCTCCATTGTTTCTTTCTTCTTATTGGCTAAGCGAGTGATGGGTGGCATGAAAATGTAGAATGTTTCCTAGGGATGAGATGCAACAATGCTGATGGATGAAAAAGGGGAAGGCTTTTCTATGCAAATGATTTCCTAGATTGAGGCAAAGCTATATGAAAAAACCTAAGGAGGATTGGGTTGGGGATTCTAACTTCAAAGATATGTTGCCAAATCATGAAAGGTCTTTTTTCCTATGTGCAAGCTTGGTGGTGATTGTGTCAACTTAAGGATAGACTGATGATCCTTTAGGAAAAACATGAGATTGACCACTTGTGGATCCCAACCTTTAGCTCAAGGTGATGAGGGATAACAAGTGACAAAGCTAGATTACCCTGGACAAAGTTCTATCAAAGGGATAACCTTGGTGAGATTGGTGGATTTGGAAGATGTTAAGAATGGCAAACTTTTGGCAAGGTGACAACAATTTTGAAGGCTTGGATGTGAAGTTTTTGGATTGCTGGCTAGATGGTTTGGTTCTAAATGAGATGGATGAGCTAAAATTCTTAAGGGGAGGACTAAAGATGGCTGGCTTTCCTACAAAGATGACTCTAAAGGGTAGCTTATGCAAGAATATGTGGAGAAACAAGTGGGTCTAATCATAGAAATCATGCCTAGTTGATAATGCATAAGTAGGGTTAACTCCTGGATGTTGGCTAAATTTGATAGTGTGATCTAACCAGGCTTCTTCAAGGGCTTCATCGGCAGCTTTGTCTTTTGCTTTGTGGAGTTTGGCAATTCAAGGGCTTGGTGTTACTTCCTTCTTCTTAACTACAATTTCTTGGTATACCTGAGATGGCTTGAGTTTGGCTTTGTGAAACTTTTTTTTGAGTTTGGGTTGTTCTAACATAAATTCCTAAATCTGCTTGGCTTTGAGAGATCTCGATTGTTTTGCTTCAACTTGTTCAACTTCTGGAATAGGCAGTGACTACGCTAAGTGTGCCCTAAGCTAGGATTGACCAAGTTTGGCAAACATTCTTTCAACAAATAAAAAATAAGCAATAGATAGGAACAACCAAATAGAAGTTTTTGATTCTCAAAATGCGATACTTGCGCCAAGGAGTGTCTATGTTTTACAAATGTTTTGATCAGTCACTTCAAACACATTAACACCCTAGATGGTTATCTACAAGGCTGATAGTTTGTTTAGCTTAGGGAGTCCTCGATATACCCAAGGTATGTGAGGCCCAAATCTATAGATGAAATCAAAATAACCCACTTCTCCTCTTTCACTTCTCAAGGGTATAAATTTCCTTGAGGCTTAGCCCGAGTGACAAAATCTTGATTCCAAGAGAGGTGTCTTTGGATTCACCTCCCGATCTTTATACTCTGCCGGAACACTAGAGTTGAGGTTGTCCAAGGGGTGATGAAATCCCCAAGTAGGCCTCCTAAAATTTAAACAAGATTTTGGATCCTAATCTTATGCACCCAAGATAGCCTCGAAAGATGACAAGGGGAGAGAAGACTTGGATGATCTTGAACTAAAAAACACATTTGTTCTTTTACCAACTGACTCTTATGTGTGCTGACCTAGACTTTGCAAGCACTCATGTTTAAGATGCAAATTTTCAATTCCAACTTTGAAAAGCACCAACAAAGAAAAATCGATCGAAGAATGCGAACAAGAAGAAGAGTTAGGGTCAACAAGAAAGTAAACCTGCACGCCCAGAGTCTCTCCACGTCAAGTATTGATTAATTTCCTTTAAGGCATTCAAGAGTTGGTGTGATTTTGTTTTAAGCCCAAAACAAAGATGTGTGAAACTTGATTGTCAAGCGCGTGCCCAGAGGCCCTCCACATTAAGAATTGTTCAATTTTTTCTATGCCCAAATGAAGTGTTAGTGAGACTAATGCTTATTCAAGAGATTTTCTAACTTAGAAAAATTACTAAAAATCCAAGTGAGTGGAGTTTTATTTGCATGAAGCACTTAAAACCCTCTTAGGTAGACCCATCCCCATAGATGGCACTGAGATTGCAATCAATGGTTAAATTGATGGTTGATTAAAGAGGGTGAGTCCAACTACAAACTCACTCAAAGCATCTTTAATTAGTTTTTGTAACTTAGGAAATTTCTAAAATGTGGATTCCTTTTATGCCCAAAATTGAAGTGTGAGATATTGCAATGGTTAATTGATCCTTTGCATTCAAGATTGAGTTTGTTTGTTTTAAGCATGCATTCCAAGAAAGGTTGATTTTAATCCATGGCATTCAAGATTATGTTTGAGCAACATTCATTCAAAGGAAAAATGTTTAAACATTCAAGTTTGTTTTAAGAAAAATTTGCAAAAAACATGATTAGTTTTGTTGCTCCAACCTGCAATACGACAAAAATCAATTTGATTAGTAACCCAAAATCTTTCAAAATGAAAGCTTAACTATGGAAAAAAAAAAATTAACTTTTTTTGTTCTTTTTGATATGCGTAAAAATGCTTAGAATGGTCTATATCCTACGGAACCGCTAAAAGTCAAATTTTGATTTATACATTTTTTTTAAATTTTTTTTTTAAAAATAAATATGATTAAAGATATGATGAGAAAAACCAGCAAAAAACTAGTTAGAATAAAAACATGCAATATAAAATGTTAAAAATTTGAACCAAGCAACTATCAAAGCGATCCCGCGGGTTAAGAACGCATTTTTGCAGTCGCAAAAATGCAAGAACTGTTAGTGGGAACATGACAAATGTGAAGTAAAGCTTTGTTCAGACAAACAAGGTGATCCCGTTGGAGTTCCTGTTCATGGGAATGACAATTCCGCCATGAATCTGGATCATGAGAATGATAGGAAAGACATTTAAAAAGAATTAAAACTGTGAGCCAAAAACCCGAGAGCTCTTTTTGATAGAGCGATCCTAGAGGTTTATGCCCTTACAATGTTCCCGCAATGCAGGAATGACAATTTTGTAGAAAAATTAATGATTATAGATAAAAAGAATATAGTTCACATTCTTACAAGTGAGAATGATGATCTTCCTGGAGGATTAGTCGGCAAGGATGAAGATGTTATTTGATGATGTGGCAGAGACTGTTTGTTGATGAAGTGTGAACTCATGGTCGCTAGTTCGTGTTCCCATCGGAGAGTAGTAGCATTCTCGAGTCATGGGATTGCATTCTTGGGGTTGCGGGGATGCAAAAAAAAAAAAAAAAAAATTCTTAAGGTTGACTAGGTCAAAACTGCTTATAGGGTTGTAAGCGCATTCCTACGGTGGTCAATAGTACCCTACAAGCAAAAACCACAAGACAAAGACACAAAATTTAAAGCACAAAATGTTAGTTTTCCATGGGTAATACAACATGAAAAAGTATGTGAAAATAACAAAATGAAGATTAAAATGACCCTTGCAGGGTCCCACCGGGCATGCCAAAATGTAAATGAGAAATATGTTAGCAAGTAATACTAATCTATTCAAAAATAAAAGCATTGACTAGCATAAAAACCATAACATATGAGATAGACAAAGTGAAACCCTCAAATGAGAATATGAGCCATGGAATGGCTCTCCCAATGAGGATGGTCATTTGATTTAGAGATGAGTCCATTATGTGGATGTGGGATGTATGCTCAAGATACTCAAACTATGCTTCAATGGAGATGGAAAATGGCAAATTGGTAGCTTTGTGAGCTCTCAATTTGGCATTATATGAAATGTCCCTTTACTAATTTTTTATGATATTTCCAGCCTCAAATCTAAACTTTAAAATCAAACAACCAATATAACAAAGATCTACCAATTTTCCAATAAAACCCAAATCGGGTATGTCCAAATTAGTGCCAAAAACTTCACAACTTCACAAATTATTAATAAATCTGAAAATGGACATTTTTACAGAGATTTCAGCAGCATAACAGCCTACAAAATGACATTTCTAGATTTGTATAGCCCTTACACAACAGATCACAAATGTAGGGCAAAACTATGCTCAATCGGGCTCCCAAAATTAACACAAAAATGCCCGGAAACACCACAAAACACTCATAAATTATCTCATAAGTTTAATCACAACCCAATACATATATTCAACTCTATTTTAACATCATAAAGTCTGAAATACAACAGCAAACCAAACTGATATGAAACACTCAACTGAAAACCCAAATTCAAACCAAAAACAACCCCGAAAACACCCAAATTGGCACTATTCAGCACAAGGGCAAACTCTGTATGAGCATGCACATGGAATGGCTTCAAACTCCCATCCTTAGCCTTCCTGAAAACCTACAAACTCCCGTTCTTGGGTCTCCTTCTCCACAGGTTTGGCAGCCTCTGAAGAACAACAAGAAAATTATCAAGAATCAAGATGTAGAATGAGCCCAAAATGCCTCCAAACCCCTTTTAAAGAGGGCATAACCCTAACTCACATCCAAGAGGGGTTAATAAAATATAATTTAATAATAATTTTTATTTATTAGTCCATTGGTTTCCAAAGATTAACCCTTTTTTCCGAAATTTCACCTTTTTGGAGCCTGCCTGCCTTAACAAAAATTATTATTTTTTAATTATTTGAAAAGGGGACATGACAAGTCCTCCCCTCCCAAATATTGCTTGTCCTCAAGCAATGAAGGTTGGAATTCTCAAGAATATGTTCTCCTTCCCAAGTTGCATCCTCTAGTGGTAATCCTTTCCATTTGACCAAATGCTCTGTGATGCTCCTATTTCTCAACCTTTTCTCTCTTGTATCCAAAATCTCTTCTAGTATCAAAACTAATTTCCCTTCATCATCAAGAGGTGGTAATTCTGTAGATACTATGGTTTGCTGGCCTAGAACCTTCTTTAAGCAAGATACATGAAAAATATTATGTATTTTTCTGTTTGGTGGGAGCTCTAATTCATAAGCTACCTCTCCTACCTTCTTGATGATTTTATAAGGCCCATAGAACCTTGGCTTGAGTTTCTCTGCCCCACTTCTCTTCAAGGTGCTTTGCTTATATGGCTGCAACCTCACAAATACAAAATCTCCCACCTCAAAAGATCTTTCAATCCTTTTCCTGTCAGCATATATCTTTTGTTGGTTTTGTGCATGTTGTAGATTATCCTTGAGGGACCTTATTATGTCTTGGCTTTGCTTGATGAAATCACTTGCTGCGGGTACTCTGCTATCAGAAAGTATTAGATCAACAAAGGAAAGGGCATCGTAACCATAAAGAGCACGAAAAGGAGGCATACCAATAGACATGTGATGAGATGTATTGTAACAATACTCCCCTAGGTGTAACCATTTCACCCAAGCATGTTGTTGATTTGAAACATAGTTTCTCAAATATCCTTCTATCCATTTATTAACTATCTCTGTTTGTCCATCTGTTTGAGGGTGATAGCTAGTACTGGGAGTGAGTTCAGTTCCTGCCAAATGAAAGAGTTCCTTCCAAAAAGAGCTGAGGAATCTACTGTCCCGGTCACTAACAATGTTTCTAGGCAAACCATGTAATCTAAAAATTTCCTTGAAGAACAATTCGGCCACTTGTGATGCCTTGAAATCAGATGTGATAGGAAAGAAATGTGCATACTTAGTTAGTCTATCTACCACCACATATATGCAATCCTTACCTTGAACCTTGGGCAACCCAGTGATGAAATCCATGGAAATACTTTCCCATTTTTGTTCAGGAATAGGAAGTGGCTGCAACAACCCTGCAGAAAAATTTTGCTCACTCTTGCTTTGTTGGCATACCATACATTCCTTAATGTGTTTAAGGACATCCTCCTTCATACCCTTCCATGAAAACCGCTCTCGAATTTTCCTGTATGTCTTGAAGTATCCCTGGTGACCAGCCAAAGGTGTGTCATGAAAGGCCCTCAATATCCTCTCCTTAGTTTTTGACCCTGGCACTAAGAAGATCCTGTTCTTGTAATAAATCAATTCATCAACAACCTTGTACCTGTTATCATCCACTAACTTATCCAAAATCTTGGTGGCAAATGAATCTTTAGCGTACTCTAAAATTATGGAGACTTTCCAATCAGCAGAGATAGATGATAAGGAACACAAAGTGGGCTTTCTTGAGAGAGCATCAGCAACCACATTATTCTTTCCTTTCATGTATTCAATATCAAAATCATAAGCTTGCAATTTGCTTACCCATTTTTGTTGACGATCATTCAAATCCCTTTGGTTCAAGAAGAACCTGAGGCTATTATGGTCTATCTTTACAATGAATCTCCCACATACCAAATATTGTCTAAACTTATGAAGTGCATGCATGATTGCCAACATTTCCTTATCATAGATGGAGTACCCTTTCTCTGATTGATTTAATTTTCGACTCTCAAATGCTATTGGATGTCCCCTTTGAGTTAGGACAGCCCCTATACCTTCTCCCGAAGCATCACATTCAACAACAAAAGGTAAAGAGAAATCTGGAATTGCAAGCACAGGGCATGAACTCATTACCTCCTTAAGCTTATCAAATGTTTTTTGTGCCTCTTCTGTCCAAACAAAAGCTCCTTTCTTTGTCAAATCAGTCAAGGGGGCAGCAAGCTGAGAAAATCCCTTGGCAAATCTCCTATAGTAGCTACACAACCTGAAGAAACCTCTCAACTGTGTAAGATTAGTGGGTGGAGGCCAATCCAAAATTACCTGGATTTTTTGTTGATCAACCTGTACTCCTTTAGAGCTTATAATATGTCCCAAATATAGGATCTCTGTCAAACCAAACTCACATTTAGATAGCTTAGCATAGAAGGATTGCTGCTCCAAGATTCCCAAAACAGTGTCTATGTGCTTTAGATGCTCTTCCCATGTTTTACTGTATATCAAGATATCATCAAAAAATACCAAAACAAATTTTTGAAGATGTTGACTGAATACCTTATTCATACAAGATTGGAATGTTGCTGGTGCATTAGTGAGTCCAAATGGCATAACAAGAAATTCAAAGTGCCCATAGTGACATCTGAAAGCAGTCTTTTCCACATCTTCACTCCTCATTTGGATTTGATGGTAGCCTGATCTTAAGTCAATTTTTGAGAAGTATACAGCACCATGTAACTCATCAATGAGTTCATCTATGCGTGGTATGGGATACCTATTTTTTATGGTCTTCTTGTTTAGAGCCCTGTAGTCTATACACATTCTCATTGTACCATCCTTTTTCTTGACAAGTACCACAGATGATGCAAATGGACTAGAGCTAGGCCTTATGAATCCCATGTCCAGGAGTTCTTTAATAGTTTTTTCAATTTCTTCCTTATAACCTCTTGGATGGCGGTATGGGGTTGTTATAACTGGTTTGGCACCCTGTTCTAACTCTATAACATGCTCAAAACCTCTATCTGGTGGTAATCCTGGAGGCAAGTCATTGAAAACTATACTATGCTTATCAGAATATTTTGAATTTCAAAATGGAAATTACCTTGATTCTTGGGAGAGCTTGTTGGTTGGATTATGACTCCTGCTGCCCATGTTACTTGTCCTCTTCGAAAAGTCCTCTCCATCCTGTTTGCAGAGACTGTCTTAGGTGCTCCATTCGATAACCCTCTCAATATGACTTCTTTCCCATTGGAATGAAATTTAAACTCCATAGTTTGATGGTTCATGTAATAGCCTCCGATAGAGTGCAACCATTGAACACCCAATACAAGATCTGTCTCCCCAATACCAACCACATAGAAGTCATCACATAACTCATAATCTCCTAAGGTCATCTTGAGTTGTTTCACCACCCGTGTGCAAGGCATAGTGAATCCATCAGCTACAGTAACATTGAATCCCTCAAAATCTTCTGCTTTAAGCCCTCTTTTCATGACAAATCCGTCATCAATAAAATTGTGAGTTGCCCCACTATCAAGAAGAACAGTCAACCTTTGCCCTGCTAGTACCCCTCGAATTCGGAAGGGATGGTATCTTGGGACTCCTGATAATGCTGCTAAAGTACCATCCTTGCTGATTTCTTTTACTTTCTCTTCTTCTACCTCCTCCTTAGTATCATGAAATTCCTCATGCTCATCTGAATCAGATTCTGAAGCAACTTCAATATAGTGCACTTGACCTTTCCCCAAACATCTGTGTCCTGGAACCCATGGTTCTCTACAAGTAAAACAAAGCTTTTTCCTTTGTAATTCACTCCTAGTCTCTTCATCTACCTTCTTTTTTGCCACATTTGTCACATCTTTTGGTGGTAGTGTTGGGAAAGTCTTTTTCTGAAAATTTCCCTTATGTTGCCAAAGATTTGGGGGTTTTTGATTAGTGATTGATTTCATAGGCATGCAAGTTTCAAGTTGCAAGCTTCTTTTGATAGCTTCCTGTAAGGTTGAGGGTGAGAAAGCCTTAACCAAACGCCTAACAGAATCTTCTAAACCATCAAGAAAAAGATAAACAATCCTCTTTTCACTCAGTTGCATGCAATCATAAAATATGACATGCAAGATCTGGGTAGTTATCAAAACTTGACATGCAAGTTCTACAAACCCTCAGGCTGGCAAGATCACGGCTCTGATACCACTGAAATGTCCCTTTACTGATTTTTTATGATATTTCCAGCCTCAAATCTGAACTTTAAAATCAAAAAACCAATATAACAAAGATCTACCAATTTTCCAATAAAACCCAAATCGGGTATGTCCAAATTAGTGCCAAAAACTTCACAACTTCACAAATTATTAATAAATCTGAAAATGGACATTTTTACAGAGATTTCAGCAGCATAACAGCCTACAAAATGACATTTCTAGATTTGTATAGCCCTTACACAACAGATCACAAATGTAGGGCAAAACTATGCTCAATCGGGCTCCCGAAATTAACACAAAAATGCCCGGAAACACCACAAAACACTCATAAATTATCTCAGAAGTTTAATCATGACCCAATACATATATTCAACTCTATTTTAATATCATAAAGTCTGAAATACAACAGCAAACCAAACTGATATGAAACACTCAACTGAAAACCCAAATTCAAACCAAAAACAACCCCGAAAACACCCAAATTGGCACTATTCAGCACAAGGGCAAACTCTGTATGAGCATGCACATGGAATGGCTTCAAACTCTCATCCTTAGCCTTCCTGGAAACCTGAAAACTCCCATTCTTGGGTCTCCTTCTCCACAGGTTTGGCAGCCTCTGAAGAACAACAAGAAAATTATCAAGAATCAAGATGTAGAATGAGCCCAAAATGCCTCCAAACCCCTTTTAAAGAGGGCATAACCCTAACTCACATCCAAGAGGGGTTAATAAAATATAATTTAATAATAATTTTTATTTATTAGTCCATTGGTTTCCAAAGATTAACCCTTTTTTCCGAAATTTCACCTTTTTGGAGCCTGCCTGCCTTAACAAAAATTATTATTTTTTAATTATTTGAAAAGGGGACATGAAATTATAAGGGTATGGTGAAAGGCTTTGTTTCTCAAACTAGCATTATAACTTTGGCTTAAAGGTTGTGATGATATGGCTTGAGAGGGGATCTAATTTATAAGCTAAGGGCTTGAGGGATGGAGGGTTAAGATGCAAGGAGAGATGAAAGCTTAAGGAGGGCTCAAATTGCATTAGAGGAGAGCACATGGATTGTGCTTCCTTACAACCAATCAGGGAGTGAAACGTGTCACAGGGTGAGTGGATGGAGGAAAGGGCATGGATGAGTCAACAAAGGAGGTTTAAAGCCTTAAATGGCCCTCATAATGGCTTGTAAGAGCTTTTAAGGGAATGTAAGAGCATTGAAGGCTTTGTGGTTGGGATTAAGTTTTATGGTTGGGATATTTTGAGGGAGGAGAATTTGATTTGGCTTAGTAAAGTCTTAAGGTCACTTTGGGAATGTGACAAGGTTAGGGGGGGGATTAGGCTTCATTTAGGATTAGATTAAGGATGTTAGAGATGTGCAAGTGGATGTCATTCATGAGGGTGGGTGAGTTAGTGGCTAAGCTAGGTTAGTATGGGTGGATGGGGTGGATTAGGATAAATGGAGGATTTAGGATAGTTTAGGGGTTATTAGATTTGAGGGTTTTATTTATTAAAGTGATTTTAATAAATTTGGGATTTGGAATTAGATAGGAGAATAGGATTAATTGACAAATAATAGGTTATTTGATTGATCAATTAGGACTATAGATGATTAATTGAATTGATCAGCTAGGGAATGGTAATGGTTTAATTAAATAGGGATTTAATTAATGATGCCTTTAGAGATAGCTAAATAGGATTACCAAAGCAGTGTAATCAAATTTAGGTGTCTACACCTATCACATTCTTGTTTGTTGATCTAGGGACCAATTCCCATGTTCCATTCTTTTCTATCAAATCCAATTCCTCTTTCATGGCATGTTTCCAGTAATCATTTTGCATGCTTCATCTATGTTCTTAGGTTTAACTTGAGATATCAAGCATAGTTCTCCATTCACTCTACTTCTTGTCATCACATCTTTGTCTTTGCTTTCAAAGATCTATTTGGATGGGTGATTCTTTATCATGTTCTTTCCTAAAGTAGGTGTTGCTATTTAAACTCTTGGTTCTACTAAAGGTTCTAAGGTTTGTTCCTACCTTGGGTCTCCTTCATTCTACAAATTATTGTTAGTGTCAAGAATATCTCATCATTCCTTGGCTTAGTAACATCATCATCTAAATTCTAATCAACTATTCTCTCTTCTATTCTGAACTTCTCATCATTTTTCACATTTGCACTTTCCATAATAGTCACAAAATCCATTTCTTCTAATACATGCTTTTCATTAACCAATCTAGTCTCATTAGCATATTCTTTTAAGGATCTTTCTATACTTTCTCTAAATTCCTCAACTTTATTAGAAAATAGACTCTTTCTAGTTTTTCTAAATCTCTCAAGACATTTACTTTAAAATGACCAAACTCTTTACACGTCCAACAAAAAAAAAAATTTCATACCTTTAGGTTCTCTCTTTGTAAGAAAATAAATACCTTGTTGTATCTTTATATCATCTTCTGTTCTAGTTTATCTTCACTTAAGCTATTGTTCCTTTGTATACAATAGAAGGATTTTTGATTTGTAAACTCAATACTCATTCTCTTTACACAAATCTAATAACTCACCAAGAATTTCCATCACTTGTGTGTCAAAATTTCTTTTGTTAGATGTAGGACTAACTTCTCTGAATATTTTTTCCATGGATCTCGCAAAGTTATTAAACTTTTTGTTCAAGGACCTGATGCTCTGATACCAATTGTTAGAAACAATAGTGCACCAAGATAACTAAGAGTGGGGGGGTGAATTAGTTATCCAATATTTAAAACATTTATCTTCTTTAAAAAAACTTAACCATTCAACCAAAGTAAACAACAACCATACAAAGATGCACATAAACAATTACACTAGGTATGTTGACTAGGGAAACCCTTGATTAAAGGCAAAACCTTGGTGGGAATGATTCCCATAAGATTATGTACTGATGCAAATATTCCCTGTTAGAGGGTGGACCCTATTAGGTTTCTATTACAACATTTAGTAAAATTAGTTCCTATTAGGAGATTCCAAACCTATTAGGAGTTGTAGTACAATGTATGCAAGAAGAGCCCACTATCCAAACGTGCAATTTCAACTACAAGAAGAGCTCACTACTCATACAAATAGTTTACTATTATTTTCTCCTTTCCTTGTTCTTTCCTTTGTCCTATCAACTAGACCAATTGTAGACACCTAAAAACCTTTAGAAAATAAAGTATTTTTATTTTCTAAAAAATTTTCTGATGACATCATCATTTATTAATTAATTAATTAATTAATTTTTATGCCATTAAATCTCTTTATCTTAATTTAAAATATTTAATTAAGGAAACCCTCCCAAAAATTTTTAAATCTTATTTAAACATTATTTCCTTATTTATTAATTATTTAATTAATAAATTGACCAAAAATCCCAAAATAAATAAAAAATTTATTTTTTGCCCAAAACTTGGCCAATTTCCTTAAGACCACTAACCTCTTCCAAAATCTTCTAATCCTTCTTTAATTTTGATTAAAAGCTAATCCCATCATTTCCTACCCCTAATCCCAACTCAAAATATTTAATTAAGATTAAATATTAATCCTCATGTTTATTAAAAAAGTTTTAATAAATATCTCCTCAACCCAAACCCTTGAAATAAATAAAACTTTATTTATTTCCTAAAAATCTAATTTATCCTCATCCTAAGAAGTTCTAGACTCTTCTAGAAAGTCTTCATCCTCATCCTAGGAAGTTCTAGACTATTCTAGAAAGTCTTTATCCTCATCCAAAGTCTAGACTCTTCTAGAAGATGTCTTTAAACCTAATCCTAATCCCCTCCTAACCTTGTCACATTCTCTAAACATGGGTTAAGACTTACTAACCCAAGCCAAAGTTAACAAATATCTCCTCCTTCACCCACCCTCATTAAATGCCATCCACTTGCCTATCCCTAAGCTAATCCTAATCCATCCTCTAATCATTTGCACAAGCCTAAGCAAGCTTAAAACCTTCCTAATCAAGCCCAAGTCAAAATTCCTCTCATCTCCCTCAAAATATCCCAACCATAAAACTTTATGAAGCCCACTAGGCGATAAATGACTCTTCCAAAGCCCTTTCATTGCTCTTACAAGCCATTATGAGGGTCTTTATGAATATTTTATCCCTTGAGCCTCCTTTGTTGACTCATCCTTCCCCTTTCCTCCATCCTCTCACCCTGTGACATGTGTCACTCCCTGATTGGCTATAAGGAAACACAATCCATGTGCTCTCCTCTCATGCAATCTGAGCCCTCCATGAGCTTTTCCCCATCCTTGCATCCTAGCCTTTGATCCCTCAAGCCCTTTGCCTATTTAAGGAATCCTCTCTCAAGCCATTTTAACACAATCCATGAAGTAAAGTCATAATGCCATTTTAAGAAGCCATTTTACATCAAAACCATACACTCACACCCAAATTCCAACTCCATTTGAAGCCATTTTTGAAGCATAAGCTTGAGCATACATCCTATCTATTTAGACAAAGCCACTCAACAAGAGAGCTTCTTATTGAGAGAGTCCATTAATGGCTCATATTCTCAATTGAGAGCTCATCTTAGTCTATCTTGAAGTTTATGAATTTTATTTAGTTTGTAGAAGCTTTATTTAAATTTGGTTTCTATTAGCATACTAATATTGCTCATAGACACCAATCACTATCAGACCTCATAGACCAAGTCATGAACCTTGGATTCAAATATCAAGCCTCGAATCACTCAGAAAAACTTTGGCAATGAAGTTTCCTTCACTTTCACACTGCTCTACTCAACTTTGCATTCTGCATTCTCTACCTCTTTTTGAACATTCACAATCAATATTTCCATTTCCATGATAAAGGAAAACATCCTTCCTTTATATCAAGTCCATAAAACAATTCCCTGATTCAGTCATTAGTCCTCAATTAATTATTATAGGACCACTTTAAGAACACATTACACTTACAAATCTTCTGCCTTGCAACTTGAATAACTTTCTATACACATAATATTATGACAAGCGAGCTTAGCCATGTCATCCTCAACATGTCTTTTTCATTTCCTCAACCTCAATCCTCAAGATATTCAACTCAACTAATAGATATAACAAGTTTACTAGAACATCCCTTTGTAAACTCTATCTCAAAACAAACATCAACAAAACTTTCATAACTCCTTCTAGACTCGTCCTTTCTACTTCTAATGTTAATTGCATATGTCAAATACTTAAAATTACCTCCCATAACCTCAATTATTTATCATGCTCAACTAGCCACCCATACCAACTTGATCTTTTCATTGTTCTTATGTTAGATACCACAGAAGACATCAGACATGCTATGTTGACATCAATGACAAACTCAGTCATGAATATAACATATCATGATCAAAGAAATCTTCCAAAAAAAACATAAACATGATTTTTGATCTAACTATATGCCATGAGATATTGTCACTCATAGATGGTTTCTTCGGATATAATTAGATCCGAATAATAGAGATAGACCAGCATAAGATAGCATTTACCACCCCTTGGGGCACATTTTGTTATAACATGATGTCATTTGGGTTAAAGAACACCAAGGAAACATATTAGCATGCCATGATAGTCATCTTCCATGACCTAATACATAAAACTCTTGAGGATTATGTGGATGATATTCTACTCAATTCTCTTAATGCCTTTGATCACTTATCTCATGATAAGTAGGAGTTAATTTCCATAGTTAATCAAATTGTGATATTGTTATCAAGATTTAACTGTGTGATTTTTGAGTCAAACTCATTGACCCATGTTTCATGAGTAGTGATTCAACATGAATCCATCTCTCATGATAATAAATGGAACACTTAGCACTCATTGGATCTAGGTGATGCTCACAGGGGTGAAGCACCGGGACTTTGCGGGAGGTCACCCATCCTAGTACTACTTTAGCCTGAGTGCGCCTAACTATGGAGTTTCCTCCATGGTTAAACCTAAATCTTGCAACCCCATTTTCAAATGGGGTTGCAAGCTTTGGGTTTAATAGAATAAATGGAACACTTAGCACTCATTAGATCTAGGTGATGCTCACAGGGGTGAAGCACTGCGACTTCCCGAGAGGTTGCAAATGGGGTTGCAAGCTTTGGGTTTAACCATGGAGTAAACTCCATAGTTAGGCACACTCAGGTTGGAGTAGTACTGGGATGGATGACCTCCTATGAAGTCCCAGTGCTTCACCCCTATGAGCATCACCTAGATCTAATGAGTGCTAAGTGTTCCATTTATTCTCATGAGGGATGGATTCATGTTGAATCACTACTCATGAAACATGGGTCAATGAGTTTGACTCAAAAATCACATAGTTAAATCCTAAAAATGGGGTTGCAAGCTTTGGGTTTAACCATGGAGGAAACTCTATAGTTAAGTACACTCAAGCTGGAGTAGTACTGGGATGGGTGACCTCCTAGGAAGTCCCAGTGCTTCACCCCTGTGAGCACCACCTAGATCCAATGAGTGTTAAGTGTTCCATTTATTCTCATGAGAGATGGATTCATGTTGAATCACTACTCATGAAACATGGGTCAATGAGTTGGACTCAAAAATCACACACTTAAATCTTGATAACAATATCACACTTATCTCATCTCGAGGAAGTGTTTCATTGATTAGCTAAATATCAACTCATGCTCAACCCTAAGAAGTGTGTCTTGAACATTACCATGGGAAAGCTCCTAGGATTTATTCTATCATAGTGTGGTATTGAGATTGATCCTAAAAAGGTCAAGGCCATCATGGATATGGCTCCTCCTAAGACACTTAGACAACTTTTCTCTCTTGAAGGGAAACTACAATCAGTCAGATGATTCATCTCCCAACTCATTGATAAGTGCCAACCATTTACACATTTACTCAAAAAGGATCAAAATTTTAGGCAAGGCCCCATTTTCCAATGCAACTTTGAATTGATCAAGAAATAGTTGGCTAATACACCTATATTGGTTCCTTGGGTTGTAGAACATCTGCTTATATTATATGGCACAGCTACCTTAATTGCATTAGGTGCTCTTCTAGCACAACTTGGTGATGTAGGAAAGGAAAGGGCTATTTACTACATCAGTATTACTCTAGTGGGGTATGAGCTCAATTACACACCACCGGAAAAGGTTTTCTTAGCCAGGGTATTTTCTACTTAGAAGTTGTGTCATTATATGTTAAGTCACACTGTGCAACTCATATCCAAAATTAATCCACTAAAGTATATATTGTCACACATAGTGCTTATAGGACATTTGGCTAAATGGGTCATTCTTACTAGAAAATTTGACATCCAATATATTGATAGAAAGGCTATAAAAGGCTAGCCTATAGTAGATCAATTGACAGATGCACCTTTGATTGCATATCACCCTCTCATTATGGAATTCTTAGATGAACACCTCTAGTTAGTAGATGAAAAATCATCCTGGAAGTTATACTTTGATGGATCTTACACATCCCATGGCTCTAGAGCTGGCATACTCTTGGTCACACCTCAAAGTGATTACAATCAAAAATATTTTAAACTATAGTTCCAATGTACCAACAACATCTTAGAGTATGAAGCCCTTATTTCTAGCCTCAAAATAGTAGTTGAATAGAATATCAAAGAGCTACAGGTATTTTGAGATTCACAACATATTATCAAGAAGGTTCTAGATGAATATCAAAACAAAGATGACAAGCTATAGCCTTACAAAAAGTTGGTAGACTAGAACATTTTACTCAAACTTAGTTCATACAGATACCTAGATTTTAAAATACAACTTTTGATGCCATGGCCACTATTGGTTCACTTTTGGAGATCCCTCAAGAGGCTAAGTAGGTACATAAGCCTACCTATGAGAATGATGAATCAACATGAGTATGCATCTTGGTTGGTCCGTAATCCCCATGATACCACAAAATTCATGCTTACATCTAGATGGTATCATATCTCCCCATCTCACATGAACCCAATGCTAGATCCTTTTTCCTAGAGCATCCCATTATAATATCATAGGTCAAACCCTATATCATCATGGGTATCATGATACTCTCTCTTGATATTTAGACCAAAATGAGGCTGCCATGACTCTCAAAGAGGTACATTTAAGGACACTTGACAACAAATAATATAATTGTTTCCACATAACCCTATTGGAATTGATTGAAAAGATCATTAGGGAGATGGTTGGAAATGACTGAAGAGATCATATATAAAAAGTAATGGAACTAGTAAAGAATGTTCTCAATCATTGTTTTGTCATTGATGTCAAACTTGCTACTTGCAGGAATGACAATTTCTTTAGTGATCCAAATACTATCAATTGGTTGATTGATAAGGAGGAGGCAATCAATAAGATATAACTAGAACACCTAGAGAAAGGTTGAAGTAATGATTTTGTAATGAAGTACAAGAATCAGCTAAGCCATTGATGAAAAAGTGTATTGATGACATACTCTAAGACATAGAGAATGGACACATTGAAACATATCAAAGATGTAAGGTTCTAGCTAAGTCATTTGTAAAGCCTGACTAAGTTCATTAGAGAGAGAGAGAGAGAGAGAGCCGAGCAAGCAAGTTAGTGCCAAACAGATTCCTAGTTAAAGCTGAGCAAGTTCAACTTCAGATGCCAAGTGATCTTCAAGTGCCGAGTGAATGTTAGATGCTGAGTAAATATCAGATGCTGAGTAAAGATCAGATGCTAAGTAAAGATTAGATGTCGAGCAAAGATCAAGTGCTGAGCAAATACAAGTGCTAAGTAACATAGAGATGTCGAGCATCAATAAACCAATAGTGTCAATTTGTTGCATGATAATGATGATGAAGTTGTTTATGTAGCCATGAAGGATCAATCTGATGAAGATGAACCTACAGCACTGGTAACATGTATGAAAAAAAATGACAAGTGGATCATAAACAATGGATGCTCACATCACATGACAGGAGACAAAAGTAAGTTTGTTAACTTTACTTTGTATGATGCAAATAGTGTTAGATTTGGTAATGATGCTCCATGTCAAATAAAAGGAAAAGGTTCCATTAAACTTACAAAACAAATTTCATGTGATAATGCATACTATGTTGAAGGATTAAACTACAATTTGTTGAGTGTCTCACAGTTAGGCAATGTAGGATGCAAAGTAAAATTTGGAAACAAAACTGCAAATATCTATGGTACTAATGGTAAATTTATAGGAAAAGGAGATCTAACAAGAAGTAATCTATTTTACCTTGATATGGATGATGTTTCTTGTTTTGTTAAAAAATTTGATGATGAGTGGTTATGGCTTAGAAGGCTATGTCATGTCAACTTTGACAATCTAGTCAATATTAGTAAAATGAAGAAAGTCAAAGGTTTATGTAAATAAAAAAAACTTGACAATATCATGTGTAAACAATGTTAGCTAAGAAAGATGACAAAGTCAAGTTTCAAAAGCAAGAACTATACATCTAAAGAAGTAGTTGAGTTGGTTCATACTGACTTATGTGGTCCAATGGAAGTACAAAGCTACAAAGGAGATAAATACATAATGTTGTTTGTTGATGACTATTCCAGGATGATGACTGTTATGTTCCTAAAATAAAAATTTGATGCTTTTCAAATGTTTAAGTGTTATGTCGCTAGAGTTGAAAAGGAAATAGGAAAGAGTTTGAAATACTTGAAATTAGATAGAGGTGGCAAATTCACATCAAATGAATTCAAGATATTTTGTAATGATAAAGGAATCAAAAGACAAACATCAGCTCCTAGAACTCCCTCACAGAATGGAATTGCTGAGAGAAGAAATAGATCTGTGATTGACTAGGCCAGAACATTAATGATGGACAAGACCGTTGCTCTAAAATACTGGAGAGAAGCTGTAAGTGTAGATGTTCATACACTGAACCAAGTACAAGTCAAGAAAGGTACAAATACAACACCTTTTGAATTATGGTATGGTCACTCACCCAATGTAAAACATTTCAAAGTATTTGGTTGCAAATGCTTTATCCTTAAAGATGCTAGAAATGGGAAATTTGATGCAAAGGTAATCATATATTTCCATAGTTGCCAAAATATCCATAGTTGAAACAACACCCACAACAAGTGCCAACCCATCCAACTATCCATACTTCCAAAGGCATACCAAGTGTATCTCACATCACTGACATATCTAATCTATAATCTACAATCACAAGCCTCAAGAGCAATACCTACCACATATATAGCAAGAAGCTCCCACTGTAAAAGATAATGTAAAATCTATAACCAATTCACTTACAACATCTCAAAGAAGTGAATCCATGTAGTCTCAAGGACATCCACAACACATAAATTGAAACCATCAACTGTCCCAACAAATAATTCTCTAACCCAAGAGAAATCATCATCACCACCATCTCTAAGTATCCATGAACACCTTTAACCAATCAATCCATGCCAAATCCAAATGTAACATAGCAATATCATGAAGTATCCAGCTTATGATCAATGTACTCAATACTAAGAAAGTAAACCATGATCAATGTCAAAGTTCCAACCATGGCCTTAGGAACATAAATAGGAAAACATGATCTAACCATCTCAACCAAAGAGATAACATGCTCCATATGAACATCCAATAACATGTCAAAACTCTAAATGCATATCAAGAGTATACCATGACATAAAAAATGAAATCATCCTCACACCAAGGATAACATGTCAAATGAAAGCATAAACCACACCTTTACCAAGAACCTTGTAAGTCCCCAAGATGCAACCATCTCCATACACCATGAAGAAAACCATCTCCATATACTATGAAGATAACCAAGAAACCTATGAGTTCTTAAGATGTAACCATCTTCACACACCATGAAGATAACCAAGTGCACCATGAAAATTTTAAAGACACTTCTATAGCAATAGGATCTAAGAAAAATCTCCAACATTTGCAAACACTTAATAAATATATCAATACCAAAAACTCCCACTCAACCATGGAACCAAGTCACCTATGACATTATAAAATCCATCTCCTACATGAAGATCCTCTAGGTCTACACTCACACAACTAAAGTGTTAGTACCAAGTGAAACCAAGATCTCCAAACCAAGAAGATAGAAACCAAACTAGGAACTAATCTTGTACTGTCACCCCATCACTATCACAAACTCCCACTAAACCATGTATCCAAGCTATCTATGACATCATGATGAATAAACCATCCTTTAACCATGAGAATCAGCCAAGGCATCAAACCATCAAAGAACTCAAAGTGCACATCATGAGCTCCTCTAAAGAAACCAAATAACCATGATCCTCAACCAAGAAGATATACCATCATAACCAAATTAGGAACCTAAACTAATGAACATCAAGGATGTACCTATATATCCAATCATGTCATGCCGAAATCTATGGTACCATGATCACATCCATGAATCGAAAATCTAACTCTCAAAAGTATCCAACCTGTCAGCATAAAATAGTCAACCACAATCCTCTACCATGAGTATACCTAGTAACAACATCTCATCCCTTCTACATGAAGAAAAAATCAGCAAATCATGTGACTTAGAGCATAGACAACCCAAATCCAAGCCACCAATCTAAATATGTATCAATAATAAAAGATCAATGGGCAAACACAACCCATAACCAAGCTATAAATGCAACTTGTAAGTATAGACCACTTACAACACTACACAACCTGTAGACTCAACAAGTCATCATACATATCCAAATCAAATATTGATAACCATATCATCATGAGACCAATCTAAAATATGAATTGAGTATACAATGACATCAAATCTTAAATCTCCAAAATATGCAATGCCATAAACTCACAACGTTACCATAGTTAATATATATCACAAACTATTCAAATCAATATATCACCAGATAAATTATGTCAAACCTACACCAAATTTGAACCAATGTGTAGATCTTTCCAAGAGCTTACCATTGACTACTCGAAGTCCAAAATTTGACTCTGTATGCTCAAGTTATGCCTTAATTTGTGCTCAAAATAAACAACATTTAACTTTTGAGCTCTTAAAACCTAACAAAATTTCAAAATCACAGAACCAAACCTACACCAAGTTGTAGAGATTTAAATTAGCTTTCAAATGCCTATAAGAAGTCTAAAATCTAATATATTGAGAGAAAGTTATGGTTGTTTTACTAAGATAGTCTTTTTACCAAATTTTACTACAATTTTTTTTTGTGATGAAAATTCCAACGAGGTTAAATTTGATAGCCATCTCAGGCCAAAACTAAAAGCCCTTTTGTTTCCTCTAAACATGGCCAAACTAGGGCATATTATACATCAAAATTAATGAAAATGTCAACCTAGATCCAATGGTGAGGTCTATTTTACCCAGGAGGTCATTTTTGCAAGCTCCCCCCAAAACCCTCATTTAAATGAAACATCTAAAAAATCTATTTCTACAATAATTTCACATACCCAAAATCTACCAACATCCCATCATAACAAAAAATCCCAAACCCTCATATCTATAATAAAAAACTCATATATCTTGCCCTTTCTTTTATCCTCTCATGCATTCCCATGGATTCAATCTAGGGTTACAATAATAAAACCATAGCTCTAATACCACTTGTAAGGAAACATGGCAAAAAAAATATAACCATTTTCACATAACCCATAATAGATCTAAAATAATTATTGAACTAAAATCCACATGCAAGAGAATAGACAACATACCCACAAAAATTGTGACATAAGATATACCCTAGGAAACCCTCATTGAGGGAAAAAACCCAGCCTCCAAAAGCATCCATCACTATGTATTATTCAATAGAAAACACCATTGCAATACAACTATGGAAGCCTTCAAAGCCATAACCATGACTAGGCAATCTATGTGAACAAGCATAAATCCACACATCCCATGCCATGCTTCCAACATTCAAAAATACTCCCTTGGCTAACCTGTCAAGCCTTGTCTTTCTCAACTCTTTCCTTTTTCCTTCTTTCTTCTCATGCCAATGACTACCCTTGTGGCTACTTATATAGTATCAAGTCCCAAAAAATGACCAAGTGGTATTATATAAACCATGTGCTAAAAATATGTGCTTATACCTAACCCATTGACCCCTTATTTAATATTAGAAATTTAATTTTTTTTCCCAATATTAAATAATTACATGAAATATTATCACAATGTTACAATACAAATCATCAAGTATATCCCATGGGAATCTTTACATGTTGCACATCCATCTAGATGCAACATTACATAATAAAATGAAATAATAAAATATAACCATATTATGCAATGTGTGCAACACCCATTATCTCAATAGTACATGTCAAACTTTGTGGTGCCCACACAAGTAGAATAGTTCTAGCTAAGAAAATCCTTTGGGCTAGCTATTATTGATGTACTCTAGAACATGATGCATGTGACTTTGTAAAAAGGTGTCTACCCTATCAACAACATTCTAATCTAATTTAAGCCCTAGCTCAAGATCTGCAACCTATTACACCACCATGGCCATTTGCATGTTAGGGGTGTGACCTTGTTGGTGTTATAGCACCTCTCTCTTGATAAGGACACAAGTGGATAATCATCATTGCTAATTATTTCACTAAATGAGTAAAATTAGTCCCCCTTGCCACTACCATAGGAGTTCAAGTGTCCAATTTTATCCTTTATCATATCATATGCCACTTCAGCATCTTGGCTACCATTTTTACTAACCATCAAGGTAATTTTGAAAATGTCAATATGGAGGAATTGTGCACATCCCTTCATATCCATCACCATTCTTCTAGCCCATACTTCCCACAAGGTAATGATCAGGCAAAGGAAACTAATGAAACCCTACTCAAAATACTAAAGAAAGTTGTCAATGATTCTGGTCATTATTAGCATTTACAAATCAACCCTGCCCTATGGGCCTACAGCACCTCATTTCATACATCCACAGGCACAACCCCATACTCCCTAGTTTATGGTGTTGAAGTAGTATTACCTATTGAGTTTGAACTCCCATCCCTATGTATTTCTTTGCAAGGCAAGATATTAGATGAGGATTACAGAGTGGCTAGACTTACCTAGCTAGATTTAGTTGATGAAAAAAGGCAATAGGCCTCTGGCCATCTCATGGTCTACCAAAATTTTCTCAAGTGCAACTTCAATAGGAAGGTCCATCTACACAAATTTCAAGAAGGAGACATGGTCCTAAAGGAAAGATGAAGGCCCAAAATGACTGAGAGAATAAAGGAAAGTCCAAACCCACATGGCTTGGTCCTTGCATGGTCACAATATCTTTTGGTTTGGGGGCTTATCAGCTATCCACACTTGAAGGTGAAGTCTTGAATGATCCAGCTAACATTATTCACCTCAAGAAGTTCTATGCCTAGAAATCCTTAGTGTATCCTACTCCCTCAAAGGGAAAATGGAAGAGAAAAGAAAGAAAAAAATAGTAAAGAAAAATAAGTGTCCAATGGTGAAAACTTGGCAATTCAAGCACCTTTGATAGGTATCCTAGTGAAAACATAGCATATAGGTGCCAAGTGTACTTAGCCTATTCATTATCTATCAATTGTCTACATCTCCACCATCACCCCTTCACATCTCATCACCCATCTTCCCATTTACCAAGATTTTTTAAGAAGTTCCATCCTTGCCCTCCATCAACTCACAACATTTCTTTTTAGCATCCATTGGCTTGGAAAGCCTACCTAGATCATGTATTCTATTGTGGTTAGCATATATGTCTCACTCTTGTACCCTATCACATGTATCATATCAAGTCTATCTTATCCTTTGTACCATGTCTCTATATCATATCCTTGTAACAATAGTAGTATTCTATGTACCATACCCTTGTAACAATAACAATAATTTATTTATCATACCAATGTAACAATAACCATATTGCATCAATACTATCTCCTCATCCTAAGCTTTTCCCCATCATGTGCACACCTGCAACTATATTCTATCATAAGTTCCTAAGTCATGCACACATTCTATAGTCATGTTTGTACATTTTCAAGTTTTTTAGTGGAACCCCACATCAATAACCAGTTGTCTATAGGAAGGTATAGTTACCAATTTTGTCATTCTCTTAAACATACTGTCACTAAATTCCTATAGGACACATCCTTCCTCATACCTAATATTAGCCTGTCAGTATCTAGTTAACTCGATCTCTATGGAAAAAAGGTTACTTTCTCATGGATTTATTATTTCTTCTGATATTGGGTTTTTTGTTTTTTTTTTTTTTTGAATGGTTCATTTCTAAGTGATTTATTTGTTCCCTCCTCCTAGTCACCATGGTCTTCTATATCATGGTGTAGTTTGACTAGGGCAACTCAAAAGTATGGTTTTTGGCCAAGGTCTTTTTCTACTTCTAAGTTAGTCAAATATCACCCTTGGATATTCCAAAAATGTTTTCATTTTTTATCACATGATGTAGTTGGGGGATATCATTTGCTTTTGGATCACCAACATCATTTCCATGCTAATTTCTCTAGGACTCATGCACGATGCTGGGGCAATCCTATGCAATATTGGGGAAGAGGCCTTGTCATTCCCAGTAACCTTGGCATATCCCTATATTCCTATATCAAATAAAGTGCTCACACTGCATGGTGGTACTTTATAAAGCACCCCATCATCAAGCTTCTAGTACATCCCCTCACTCTTGCCATTTTGTTCCATGCAAAAAGTTACTTGTTCATACCACCCTCACACACATTTGTACTAGCCCCCTCCCACATGTTTTCCTCCTACATTACACTTTTCCTCTCTACCCATGCTCCCTCAAAACTCTCATTTCCCATGTTCTAACCTTTCCTTGTCATCCCAATCTCCTACCCAATCCCATCCCCCTGAGTCTTCTACACATGTTATGTTTAAAATTGTGCATATTGTTCCTCCCTTCTAACCAAGGTCATGATTGATCAATTATATGTTGCACCATCCTCCTACACCCCACATATGTTTTCCTATTACTCTCCATACCTTTCATATCATAAATTGCTCATCTTCCCTGCATTCCCTTAAATCCCTTCTCTTATTTTCTTCATCACTTTCCTCAATTGCATTCTTTCTTTACATCACCCATCGTTTTCACCCTTTAGATCCTTCCATCATTAGAATCTCTTGATTTAATCTCCTTATCCTCACACATTTAGTTCATCTTCATTATCATACTCTAACAAATCATAAATCTCTAGGCTAAGGTTTCACCATCATTGATTGTGTTCTTTATCATAGTTCACCATCCTTGACTTACGTTCATCTATCTTATATCTTATCATTATAGCTAGAGTTCTTTTCAAATCATTTTCCATTGTCCTCCTCTTATACTTAGTTTCCCACACTTTTAAGGTTCATTCTTTATCTTATGTTCACCATCCTTAATTGAGTTTTTTTATCATATTCCAACATCATAAGTCGATACATCCATATCCCACACCAAAGAATGATCCAATCTATATATCTCATCCTCAAAGAATAAAATAATAAATCACCAATCCCTACAAAAATCCAAAGTTCATCATAGTCTAGATATCGAGTATCCATATCATATCAATAACCATATCAATACATATGATTTTACTTGCAAAAATACATCCAATGGTACATACAAAAATAATATGTAAAAAATACTATATCACTAATCTCTCGCATCTATCACCTCCTTATCATGGGACTCATAGGTGTCCCTCTCTATCCCTGGTGCTACTAGTGGTGGTGTAGTGCCTCTCCCATTTTACTTTTGTAAGGCATCCTGATGGATGCAACCTTGCTGATCTTTTATTGTGATGAGATCATGATTGTGACCCTAAGTGGTCTACACCATCGAGGTGTTTGGATTTATGTTGTTGTGTCAGTTGCTTTGATAATGCTTTTGACTGATCTATGAGATTATGATGTGATTTATGGTTCACTGAGGTTTGTGCCAGTGGTTACCAGGATTGATGTGGTATCATGAGGTTGTTCCATGATTACCTTGAGATGTGTATAGAGATTGCACTATGTACTATTACCATGCTACACGGGACTAGGTTCCTGTAGCAGTGGTTAGTCATGTTTTTTACTATGTTTGCTTATGTGTTTTAAGTTTCTTACTAAATGCTTAAGTAATTAGAATGGATTGTTCTTGTTGGATTATTTGGTTATGTGCTGCGAACATTTACCTTGTTTTATTTTGATCTGAGAGATATATGTTACTTATGTGATGTTTTACTTTTGAGGCGACCCAAGGGTCAGATGTTACTCTTTGATTCCAGTATCATAGATATTAGACTACTATGTTGTTTAGTTAATCATATTGCATGATGATGCAATTTTGATATGACAGTGTGTTTTATGATGATATCTAATTATCTGGTATTTGGACATACCTCTGATTATGTTATGTGATGAATTTAATGCTATGGTTATTTACTTCATTCCTACATTGTTATTCTCTATGCGAACGTGAGTCATGTAAATAGATTATTTTAATATAATTAAATAAATGGTTAAATTAGGTGATTTAATTCATTTATTTTAATGCTTCGGCTATGTTATTATATACAATTGCACTTGATCGTGTTGTTTAGTGTGCAGGATTTATATCCCTGGCAGTGGCACATGGAGTTAGTGATTCAGTTGTTCATATTTTACCAATGTCATCCTTGTATGGTCGACATATCCTAAATTAAATGTTTAATTTAAACCTTTCAATGATGATTAAATCCAAACTCATTTGCATTATTTGATTAGACCAGTGAGCGTGTCTGTGCATTTAGAGGTTCGCATTGTCACGAAAGTTGTTTAGGTGATTTCTGTGTTTTTGGATTTTTGGGCTTTTTATTTGATTTATTTTAATTTTTGGCAACTTTTCCATAGATGAATTCCTATTTATAGGAATAGCCTATTTTCTTTTGGGTTAATTCGAGGTTTAACTGGGTTGGCTGGTTATTTGCCCTAATCGATTATTCACTCGAAAAGTGAATAAGTATCTAGAGAGGAATTTAATTCCTCACTTCTCACTTTCAAATTGGAAAGTTGGAGATTAAAACCCAAAATCCTCTTCATGAGGATTTATTGTTTTGTTCGTTGTGGGAGCTACGGGCGTGGGATCATCACGAGGTTAAGCTTGTTGGATCTAGCTCGGGGAAACCTTGGATTGTCGCAATTTTTGGCTACTTCTACGGGATATTTATTTTATGGTTCAGATTTCCATTTTGCCCTTCTAGCTATGAGGTAGGGCTTTCCTATTTTATTTTTTCTGCTACATTTCTGCTTCTATTTTTGGTAGCCGTTTGGTTGGAGGCTGAGAACTAGTGTTCCCCTCTGTTTTTGTATGTTAGTTCTACTTGGTTGGGACGGTATGAACATTTCTTTATTTTTTGTAATGAGGGTTTGAGATTTTATGCGGTTATGCTGGCCATTTTTGCATACAGTGTCTGATTTCACTTATTTTTGGATTTTTGGGGTTTTTGAACCTAAAGGCCAAATGGGTTTTAATTTTGAAGTTTTTCAAATTTTGGGGTTTTTACCTCATTTTACGTGCCACCCTATTTTCTCAAGTTTTCTTGGCACAATGTGGGTCATGGACCTTGATGATCCATTTGGATATTAGTCAGACCACTTTTGCACTTTTATGTTGCATTGGGATGCATGTTACATCTGTACTCCTGACATTGTGTTCAATTGAGTGATTTGTTACCTGTTATGATTTCTTTTGGACCTTTGCTTTTGTTTCGTGAATGCTAGGATTCGTGTAGAATCCATACTCTTGGATTGAGGCTAGTTGAGTGAGTTCATGATGTTTGGTCTTGTTACATCATTGGGATTCATGTAGAATCCATACTCTCAGATTGAGGTCGGTTGAGTGATTTCATGATGTATGGTTTTATTGTCTTTGGGATTCGTGTAGAATCCATCCTTCCCGTGTTGCTTTCAGTTGAGTGTTTTCTTTGCATTGTGTTCTCATTCCTATCCTTGTGTTATGATCTTTGTAATGGTGGTGCATCACACACAAGTACATCTGCATACATTTGTCGAGTGACTTGCAAGGCTCGATCTTTCATGGTACTTCCAGAAGTTATGATCATTGGGGTTGGGATGGGAGTATGCATGCCCATAGGCACTTGTTGTAGGATGAGCATGGGTAGGGTAGGGTAGCATATGGAGGGGGCTTCTATCTCATAGCCTGGTGACCTTAGTCCCATAGGGTTGGTGGAGGATAGGAAGTTTTAAATAAGTGATAACTAAATAAAATGTGTGACTGGTAATAAAACTTAAGATAATAAAATGTGTGTGTGGGGCCCTCCATTGAGGAGTTGAAATGCACAATCCAAGCTTGGGCTTTTCGATGCCAAGAGACTCTCCATGATGTTAGTCCCTACATAGTAGCCTATTGAGTGTCTAACCAGGACCTATACTCCTTGCATTGTCTTAGGTTCTTGGTTGCAGCCATCATACTGTCTAGCGTGAGTGTTAGCCATGGATGTGTTTTATGTCTGTTTATGGTTGGATCATTATCTCCATTAGCACAGTGGGTATGGACCTATGGATGCCACATGGTTGGGAGTCATAGCTACCTTCACCACTGCTAGGGACTGGTGTATAGAGACAGTCTCTTATCCTAGTGTGACTGTTGCTGGATGTTTTCACTTGGTACTTCGAGTTCTGGAGTATGCTTTCTTGTGATTTATGCTTTCATTGGAATGCTTGGATATCATGTTTAGATGATTAGTTTACTTGACGCATTCCCTTATCATGATGTTTAGCATATGATTAGATGATTTTATTTGATTTAGTAGTATATATGTTACTTACTTTTGTTTAGCATGTGATAGGTGATGTTATCTACTGTAAGATTATCTTATGTGTTATCACTAGCATGTTAGATTTCCTTATGCTGATATTGTGCATGTTTTTAGTAGTGACATCCCTATTATGACATCAACGATCTGGTTGGTGGCTTGGGATGTTACGCATGGGGATGGCTAGGATCCATGATGGTCTTATGATGCTATTGATAGTTGGGAGGATCTGCATACTTAGTTTGGTTGTTCAGTTCACTGCGATATTTATTTTAGTGTGTTCTTTGCTACTATAGTTTAGATGGATAGATGCTCTTCATTCTATTTTTTTCTTTACTCGAGTGTTCATGCCTCGAGATGTGGTTTTAGTACTCCCTAGTGTGGAGGTTCTTTGGTCTATTTTTCCCCTTTCTAAGTTCTAGAAGTGTTTTTGTTTTCTATGGGCGACATTTGTTTAGCATGGTGCGACACTTTAAAAAGTATCGCACGCCCATGCAAACTATGTCATATGACACTATAAAGTATCGCACGCCTTCTTGAGAAATATCATACAACACAGGAAGAGTGCCGCACACCTTCTTGAGAAATGTTGTATGATGCTGAAAAGTGTCGCATGCCTTCTTGAGAAATGTCGTACGACACTGGAAGAGTGTCACATGTAGGAGAAGTGTCGCCCTCCCTTAGTAAAAAGTGTTGCACGATTTTTGTGAAAAACCTACATGTGCCGACAACGGGCACTTTTCTTCCTGATCCGTTCTTTTTGAGAGTTGTTTTGGATACCTTTTGGGTGTTCTTCGACCCTATTTTGTTGCATTTTGTTTTCTGGTGATTTTCATTCAATGCAGTTTTTCGTGTTTTGTTGTTGTCTCTTGGGGTTTAAAATATATTGTTTAAGTATAATTTCTTATACTTAAGATATATTTTAATATATGTGATGAATCTTTTGAGATAGGTTTTAGACCTCCCAGAGATAACTTATAGATTCTAAGAAATTTTAGAGCTTCAGAAATCCAAACTTAGCCAATTTTGGGCTTCAAGATTTCAGGCTTAGCCAAATTTTGGGATTCTGCATTTTACCCCAGCTTGGTGTTTTGTTGATGAGTAGTCATTTCTTGTGTCCTCATCTTGTTGTGGTGGTTGTTGGCTTTTGTTTGGGTGTGTCAGTTTGGTAGTGGCATTTGCAGATTCATTGGTTGTCAGGATTGTGTTGAAGTCTTCTATTGTGATCTTTGTGATCCCTGTATGATGTTGTCATGTGCATTCATACTTTTAAGAAAAAAAAATCTTGGCTTGATTTGAATCCTTGTTTCCAAGGATCTCCAGGCAAGTCATTACAGGTGGAGGTGGCAACCTCATCTATCTTCCTTTAGTGCTCGAGCCCTTTTCCTCATCCCTCCTCCCACTAATACTCCTATCTTGCCTCTAGCTCTACCCTATCCTATGGCTCTACCCTATGTGGTGAGACCCACCTATCCTCTGAGAGCCCTAAGTATTGGTCCCAAATACCCTTGACTATATCAACCATCTGTAATGCTCTATCTAATCTGCTAGTACTGTTGCATGATATCTCCCCCAATAGAATTCTACTCTCTCCCTTAGCTCCTCTGCCTCCCCCTGCAACCTCCTTAGTTCATCCAAACCTCCACCTACCACCACATGTGCTCTCAAGGTTACCACCTCCACTACCAACCTATCCCTCTCCTCCTAGATAGCCTCCATCTTTACTTGTAACCTCTACCCCTCCAATTTTACCACCTCTAACCTCCCCTCCAATTGCATGTCCTCCACTTGAAATGTCCCCACCTCTATCCTTACTTTTTTTGGCTATCCCTGTGTCACATTATGCTCATGTTGTAGTTGATCTTACTCTATCTTAAGTTGACCACTCTTCCACTAAGTGTCTTACAGGAACTAGCTGGTCACCTTGTGTGTCTATTATAGGGACATTTATTGACTTCTTAGTCCATCATCCCCTCCCTCTGATGATGAACCCCCTCCACCACCACCTTCACCACTCCCTCCTCCTCTACTACCAGCCCCTATGGCCTCTACTCACCCTCCACCTACAGTCTTCTCTCCACCAATAGTCTTTCCTCTCCCTTCTTAAGTTGTGCCATCCTCTCCTCCTATCTCACCTCCCTCACACCCCTCTACCTCTATCTCACTGGCCCCTCCTCCTACACCATTACCTCTACCCATTACCATAGACCCCTGGCTACATATCTATGATGTATACCTACTTGGGATATCTCTACCACCACCATTACTACTCTAGTCACCTAAGCTGAATCTACTGGCCTTGAAAAGTAAAACCAATTTTGGTACTCCTATATAGAGCCCACATCTACTACTTCGTTGAATGAATTCCACTCCTATGCTGCTAAGTCTTGCCATGCCTGTAAAATTCCATCTCTCTAGAGTGCTAGTCCAAACATTGTCACTAGCTCATGTGTAGCCCACTAATACCAACTCGGCTCCTATGAAGCCACCTTTACCCATCCAAATTGTTGCAAGGCCCTATCCAGCTAGTGATCCTATGTGATGTCCTCCTTTCTCCCAAAAATGAAGTGTGGTGATATGGTATATGGCATGTGTTGTTTCTCATTAGCCCATGGCCAAAGACCCATATATGGTCTCCATGTCACCACCTAAATCTCATCTATCTAGACTTACCAGTAGTCCACATTCTTAATATGATGCTATGTCAATGGCTCCCCCGAACTATATGCAACTAGCTCCTATGCCTGCCTATCCTTCTACCCAATTGACATGAATGTTGTGATTTTCTCCCATGCCCAAACCTATAGCAATGTAGGGAACCCCATACTCCTCCCCTGGCATCCTACCCCCTTATAGACTATTTGATGTAGATACTAGTACAACTCTGCCAACATCAATGACCCCTAGGCCACAAGGACTCTAACATCTACAATCTACATGATGGTTAGAATCAAAGCTAAAGTGAATCCTATCTCACTTGTATCTAGGGAAATATACCCTAATACTAACCTACATACATAGAAGTATATTCACCTCTCTTAAACTACTTAGTCCAAGTGCTCATCTAATGGGAACTTCCCACTCTAGATCTAATATGTTACTCTCAACCCCACCAGCTATTGTATTACTACCTCACCTATCATCTCCCTCATTGCCATTACTGGAATCCCTTGCATAGGTAGCCTAAATATCCTATAAACATTCTCTAGTGTCACTATCATCTCTCCTCTTAGTAGGTGAAATGTTCCTATCTCACTATGCCACCACTTGCATAAGGTAGTCACCATCGCCATATATGTCCATGTATGGGGAAATCTTGCTAGTTACCCTAGGTTGATACCCTCAATCTTTGCCCAGTCTATCAGTGTGAGCTGCTCTCTAGTGCATTGTATGACCGTCATCGCTCCCATGACACCAAAGCATCTAGGCACCACTGCACACAAACCAGCCACCTGTCAATTTTCCTTTCTATGTATATGCCATATAAATTCTAACAAACTCCCAACCCATCCCTCTCCCTAATCCCTATTTCTTCTACACCACTTTCCAATTTTCTCCTTTGACCCATGTTCCTTCCATCTCATTCCTACAAATGCTCAAACCTCATGATCCCACCAAAAAATCTTATTGCACGATCACTCTTTGACCTTTTGACACATAAAACCCTAGCTCACATTCCCACAAGCACTAAAGCCAATCGATTCTACTGACACATCTTATTGCGGGATCACACTTTGACTTCTATGCTATTAGTCAAACCCTATCCTCTTCCCACATTGACCCTACCTATTTTAGTGAAATCACATTCCTGCCACCTATAGCAAATTTTTTTTTGGTGGGATCACTTGCTTGCTACTAGTCTTGTGATCTCACTAAACTTACCTAGGCAAATTTGTGATTTCTCAAAAAGTGTTTCCAAGACCTATTTTACCCTTTCCCTCTAGTCATTTTTGTGGATTGTGATCTCATCGATCCCTATAGAAATCTTACTAAACTCGTGTGCACAAGATCATGTCTCCTACATTACAAGAAGACTAAAAATATGACAAAGTAAAAAATAAATACTAGTTTTTTTACCCTACCGATCGATCTCGTGTTCGTCACACTCATACTCATCTTACCATCTTCACCTAGTACTCTAGTCATCCAAGTGAAGACATCATATCATCCAAGTCAAAGCTCCAAGAAGCAATATCTCACCAAATAACCCTATCTAGCCCTCCTCAAGCCCCCTATAGGCCCCTTGGGTGCCCTATTTTCCTCCATGACTCCTCCAATAACCTCCTTTTCTTCTAGCCCTATTTATTTTTTCCTTTTTATTCTCATTTCCACTCTCTTCTAAATCCTTCTTTGTCCTCATGTTCCCCCTCGCTTACTGCAACTTTTCAAGAAGTCACAGAGCCTCATTTTCTTTCCTTGCCACCTTCTTGAGGGGGCATCTCATAGTCCATTCTCTCCTCTTCTACTCAAAACTAGGGCAACCATGTTTCTTTAAAAACTCTTCTTCATATTATTTATATTCAAACTTATTTGAAATATTGTTATCCCAACACTATGTCAAAGAGGGGCAAAATGTAGACAGCTAAATCTGATTACAATACTAGGTAATCATATTTATTCATCTCCTTGGACATTAGTGATTAAATATTTATTATTTAATTAATTAATCACCATTCCCTAGTTTATTTATTTATTTAATTAACTATAGTCTGATTGATAAAATCAAATGATAACCCCAAATCAATTAATCAATTAAATCCCTATTCCTCTATTAAATTAAATAAATGTCTAAATATATTTAATTCAATCCTACATTCCTTATTTATTAAATAAATAATTTAATAAATTACCCAAACCCCTAAAACATCTCTAAACCCTATCTTTACCCCTAATCCAACCCATTCACCTATACTAATCTCACTTATCCTCCTAACTAACCCATCCCATCAAAGCTAAACCTCTTTCCCCATAACCACCTTTCTAAGCTAAGTCTAATCCCCCTCCTAAACATGTGCACAACTTTAAGAAAGGGTTAAGACTTGCTAACCCAAGCCAAAGTCAACAAGTCTCCCTTATCCATTTTTGTCCCTATCCAAGAGCATTAATGGCTATTACATGCCATTAATATTTCTTACATCCCTCTTAGACACTCATCCTCCCTCATTCCTCCCCTTGACCCTCCATTTTGACCACCCAATCCCATTTTGACACTTTTTTCAAGGTTAGAGCCTCAAAGAAGTATATTCCATGTGCTTCCCTTTCAAAGAATCCTAGCACTCACTGAACACTACATCATAGTCATTTTACACCATCATAATACTAAGATCTATCAACACCTCCTATGTTGAACCTTCACACATCTACATGCTTGGTAAAATACCTACCCATTAGAAGTTTGAACACACCATGAGCATACATCCCCTATCCATTAGGGACATATCTACGTCATCATAGGTTACACTCAAGGAGCTTACCATTCTTAGTTTTCCTTCCTTTTTGGTGATAACCTCATCTTATTATAAGTGTTAACTATTCTAGTATGGTGAAAACTTAGTTAATGTTAGTATTTAATACTACACTACTAAATTAGGTGATACAATATCTAGACATATTATAGAAGATAATCCCATGTAAGAATAAGTCGATATTCAGTCCTCAAACTATATGAATCCAAAATCTATTTGTTTCTCTTCCAGTCTTCACAGAATAACTAGTATATTGACATCAATGAAAAACTATGTCATGAATACAAAACACAACCACTAATCATGTCTCCAACACTTTTAAGATACTCCCCCATAGGATACTATCAATATTGATGCTAAAATTTGTTAGAATATATAGTCCACCAATATAGCTAAGAGCGGGGGTGAATCAATTATCCAACTATTATCACAATTATAACCCTAATAAAATCTCAACCATATGAGCAATATAATCAAAAACCACAACAAGATAATCATGCACAATAACACTAGATATGTTAACTAGGGAAACCCTTGATCAAAGGGAAAACTTCGATGGGGATGGTACCCACAAGATGATATACTAATATAAATATTCCTTATTAGAGGATGGACCCTATTAGGTGTCTATGAAATACATTCAATACATATTAGTCCCTATTAGAAAATTCCAACCATACTAGGAGTTGTACCAACCCTGTTAGGAATTTTAGAAGGAAGATTAACCCACTATCCAAATAGCTTCAGAGGCAAGACCAATGAACCCGCTATCCAAATGATCTATGTATTATTCCTTACAAAATAAAAGAATTGTACTATAGTTCTCCTTTCTCTTTCTTTGTCTTGTAAATTGAACTTATGCTCCTTCTAATCTTAATACCAAATCATGATGTTCACATCCAATAATCCCTTGGATCACTTACTCGCATTTACTAAATACTCTTCTCTTATTCACACTTCCTTGTTCACTTCACATACTCCAATACCAAGACCTAAAAATAATTCATTGAGCCAGCCTTGAGGCTTTCCTAATTAATTATAATAGGACCACAACAAGATAATTAATTAATACACAATTACAATAATAAAATGATCATTAGAAATGTTTTCAAGCACTCTATTTATGCACTGCTCTCTATAAATCACATATGACTTCTATACATCTTCAATTTAGATTACACAAATTTAACCTCATTATTAGGACATAGTGTGGAACATGTCCTTAACCATGTTTCACTTAAACATAAAAACTTTGTCTCTATAATTATGATCTCTATTTGCTAATCTACCAATATTCACGAAATTATTGCTATGTTGACATCAATGACAAACATAGTCATGAATGCAACATGTCAATACTCTCCAATGCTGAGGATACTCCTTAAAGGAATACTATTAGCATTCATGCTAACAATGTCCCCATTTGGCATTGATGGAAACATAGATGAAAAACATCCCAATTCCAAGAATATGAAACAATACTATTTTGTTGTTACTACTACCCTCATCTTTTCAAATCCTCTTCATCAATCAAATCTGAAATCCTCTAGAACACTTCTCTATTCTACATCTTCAATGATTAGCATCAATTTTTCACACACTAAATAGCTCTCAACTTGTACCCCATACATCAAGAACCTTCATATTGTATACTTCCCCATAGAGATATTCCTTCTCCTTACATGAATCTTTCTAAATTTCCCTAATAAAGTAGAGATGTTTTTCATCTACATATCTCCCCCATTGACATCAATGAAAAAGGCCTCATTATATCAATTCCAAGTCTTCGACCATATTGATGGCAAAAAATAATAGATGACTTTTTTCATAATGTTAAATCTTTTTTCATGTATTCTTAACATGGGTAGGTCTTCCTACAGCCAAAAATATTGTAGTACCATTAGTTGAATGGTTAATGCTTTTCTTATAAATTAATAAATATGAATAGATTAGATGTTGTCAAAATTTTTGTGTGTATCATTGATGTCCGTAGGAATTCAAGCTGAGAAAGAATCAACTGAATGACCATGAAAGACTAGCATTGAGGAAGCATTGGTGTTAATGGACTTGGCGGAAAAAATTACAAGGGACCTATTTTCATGGATGACAAGTGGGACCTAACAAAGCAATTGAGCGGGAAAGTAAGCATTGAAGTGGTTAGTTAAGCATGCATTGGGTTGTTACAGATGCCTAGATTCTTGGAGGATGGTTTAAGTTAGAGAAATAAATCTAGCATCCTGTGTGCTCTATATTTGTAGGAATTCAAGGAATAGTTAATGCTTTTATGTTTACATTTTCTAACAGAATATCCTTCAAGAGGAAGTCATAAATTTAGGATTTTGTTATTCCTTCTTTTTAAAAATAAGACCTTGCCTATATTCAGGAGGTCAAGAGAGGAGAATAATAGAAGGATAGTAGAATTGTTGGTTATCTATTTTTTTAATGTACCACTACATATTTGAATGAATATATGGTTTTGTTGAGTTCTTTCTCTTTTATCTGAGCTTATCTTTCCTTCATTCTTCCATGGGGGCCCACGCAGAAGGTGGAGTTTACTTTAGTTATTTGGAGTTGTTCATTTTTCTAAGCTAAGTGTAGAACTGATGTTCCTATAGCCATTGGAAACAAAACCAATTATTGTTCTTGCAGCAATAGGTGCATAGGTGAATGGCTAAGTAGTTAAAATATCCTTCTAAGCATTTGATAACTATCTTTTCTATTGGTAAAATAGATTTCCTTAATAGCACTTGCATTCAAAGTAGTAGTGGCTTTTAGTATAAATTAGAGCATATACTTTGCAAACATCATCTCAAGCTCATGCTCCTAGATTGATATTTAATGGAGATCAACATAGTACTTTGGTAGTGAGGGATGTCCAATCCTATAGCTAAAAAGGTGTTATATTGGTTAGACATTTTTGGCACCATTACTGGGGATGGTGTCAATCTGGTATTGACTACAGAGTCACCTAGTTAGTTTCATTTTTAGTATATTGCATGCATAGGAGAAGAGACCATTTTGGAAGATTTCTTCCCAACTTCAATCAGGAAGATCCTTTTCCTGAAGAAGAAGAAGAAAGAGAAGAAGAAGAAGAAAAATAATTGTTTGAGAATGTGTTTGTAGAAATACTAAATCAAGAACACTCACCAACCACATCTAAAGAATCCCTCCATTTAAATAATCTTTTTGTTGAGCCTAAATATCAAGATAATCCACTAGCTCTGATCATTTATCAACCTCCACTAGGACATCCACAAATGGTAGCCGCTCAACCTACCTTTCCATTTCCAATCCCTCCTTAGCAGGGTAACCAAAATCTAAAGAATATACCCTCTACTACCCTGCCAAAATTTTATGATCTTATTATCAAAGATCCATAGACCTTTCTCTTCAAGATTGACATTCTTTGTCAAAGCTATGATTACACCACAAAAACCCACAAACTAAAGTTGTTCCCATCAACTCTCAAGGAGGCTGCTTTGAGATGGTTTATGATTCTAGGTGTTAATGCTGTAATAGACTGGAAACAAATGAGCAATCTATTCCTTGATAAATATAAGGAATATTGTAGAGGCCATGATTTAAAAGGAGATGACATTTTTAAAATGTCACAAAAGGAGGATGAGACTTTGGAGGACTATGTTGATTGGTTCATGTTTAAATTATAGTGTAATATGCATCATCAGTTAAATGAGGAATCTCAAAAGCATCTCTTTTTGAAGGGAGTTTATGATAGGAGTATGGAAGCCTTATACTTGATGGTTGGAGGTGACATTATATAAGTCATAGGCTAAAATTTGAAATATTTTCTTAAGTTATTCCAGAGCAACAATAAAAAAGGGACAAGGTATAAGAGACTTACTCCAAAAAAATCCTAGTACAGGAGTATCCAAAATAGAATTGTCAAACATCCTATCAGATTTCAAGAAAAACATCATTAATGCTATCACTACACAACTAGACACCATGCAAGCATGAAGAAAGAAGAAGGATGTTGATCTTATGCTAGCAGAATATTGTCCTCACTATAAAGATAAGAAGCACAATTACCAATGCAAACTTGTCGCCATCATGGACTCACAACATGTGCCTACTGAGTTTAGGGAAATTGATGAAGATAGAGAAATCATCTATGTTGCTCAATGAAGGCCATGGGCTCCAAAATCAGGTACTCCTCAAGACCCACTTCATAATTATAGTGGTAATAGTCAATGGCAACTACAACAGAGTAGTCATAATAATTGGTAGCAGCCTAACCAAGGTTGGCAGCAAACTCAACAAGGTTGGCAACAACCTCCTCTAGGTTCTCAAAACTAGAAGCAACAGCATCAACCAGCCTTGCCATAGCCTCCCCAACAACAAGCTTTAATGTCTCCTGTAGCCAATACAACCCCTCCTAAAAAACCAAAAATGCCTACACAACCTGTACCTAACCTAAATAATGTAAAATCCTCAACCCAGCAACAAATTTATTCCATCACCTTGAATGATATTTATCTATGATCTAGAATAATGCTTGCCTCACCTCAGCAACCCATTATAACAAAAGTAGATGATACAAATGCTAATTCAGTCGAAGAACCTACCAACATTGTCTCTCCTATAGCCAAGAAACCACCATTCCCTAGAAGGTTGGCATAATAAGTATTGCCAAATGAGAATCAAGTTGCATCATATTTGCATGATCAACTCAAGAAAATGATGGCAAAAATCCCTTTGCTTGATGCAATAAAAGAAGTTCCCATATATTCAAAAGCTATCAAGGAAGCCTATGTTAAAACTCCAAGAAGGAAAAAGAAAAACCCAGAGACCATCCATGTGCTTGGCCAGCTTTCTGATCCTATGCTTGATAACCCAAGGATACCCAAGTATGCAAATCCTGGAAGTCCAGTAGTAACCCTTGCTATTCAAGGAATACAAGTGCAGAATGTTCTGATAGATTTAAGAGCATCCATTAGTGTAATGACCAAGGAAGTGATGTGCAAGCTAAACATTATTGGTCTCAGAAAAACTCCAACAATATTGCAATTAGTAGATAGTTCTACTATTATTCCTAATGGTATATTGAAGGATGTCATTGTTACATTACATTCATGGGATTACCTAGTTAATTTTGTAGTTCTTTCTCCAAAAATAAGTATTGGGGGATATCCTATCATCCTAGGATGACCATGGTTAGCAACAATAGATTCTTATATTGCATGTCAATCAAGACAGTTGACCATTTCAGATGGTACAAATACTAAAAACTTAACCCTTTATTCTCCTGCTCAACCTCTGCTCCAAGATGGCCAAGTTGTTTGGCCAAACATGGGAGATCCTAAAATGTACTTGGATTCTATTAAACAACTAATGATGATTGCAAGAGAGTCATTTGTAAGCATCAAAGAAGAAGATGATTTCATTTCCTCTATCATCCTGAATGATTATGGAACACAACCTGAGACATCTTGTAACCATGAGTGTGTTTTAGAAAGCATCCTTCCTTTGCCATTTCACTCTCATTATTCTGAGTCTACACAATCACTACATTCACTCCTTCCACATGAAATAGATTCATCACCAATTTCTCACATCTCAATGGTTGAAAAAGTAGTCAGGACAGCAATTGCCCCAGGGAAAGAACTTAATTTAAGTAAATTCTTATCTCAAGAACAACATTAAGATGTCATGCAGCTGTTACAGAAACATCAAGATGCTTTTGCATGGGAATATAAAGATATGAAAGGTTTGGACCCCACATTCTGTACTCATAGAATCTATATAAGTCTTGAATGCAAACTCATAAGGCAACCTCAACATAGGATAAACCCAACATTGCAGGATATTGTAAAAAATGAGTTGCAAAAACTACTTAATGTTGGTTTCATATATCCTATTTCAAATAGTCAATGGTTCTCACCATTGGTTATTGTACCAAAGAAAGGAGGAAAATGACGAGTTTGCATAAATTATAGAGAACTCAACTTGGCCACCAAAAAGTATAATTTCCCATTTCCATTTGTCAACCAAGTTCTTGACAATCTTGCAGGAATGAAATATTTTTCATTCTTGGATGGGTTTATTGGCTATAACCAAATTTAGATAGCACCTGAGGATCAAGACAAGACTACATTCACATGTCCATGGGGAACATTTTCTTATTCTATCCTACCATTTGGTTTGTACAATGCACCTACAACCTTCCAAAGAGCTGTCATTAGTATTTTCTCTGATATATCTATAGACTGTTTAGAGGTATACATGGATGACTACACTACATAGGGGTAGACCTTTGAGGAAGCCAAAGAAAATTTGGATAAGCTCCTGCAAAGATGTAAAGACTATAACTTGTCCTTAAATAGTGAAAAGTGTTTCATAATGATGCAAGGAGTGGTGTTGGGGCACTTTATTTCTCCCAAAGGGATTGAAGTGGATCCAACAAAGATAAAAGTTATCTGTACATTGTCTATACCAACCAAACTAAAGGAATTCAAGAGTTTTCTAGGGCATGCAAGGTATTATTGGCACTTTATTAAAGACTTTAGTCAAATTGTAGCCCCTCTATATAAGTTTCTTCGAAAAGATGTTGAGTTTGTATGGGGCTCTGATTGTACAAAGGCTTTCCTACAGCTTAAAGAAGTCCTTTTGATGGCACCAGTCCTCAAAGGACCAAATTTGGAGTTACCTTTCCACATACATATTGATGCCTTATATCATGCCATTAGAGTAGTGCTTAGTCAAAAGCTGGATTCAATAGAACATACAATATATTACATTAGTAAAAATCTTTAGGGAGCCGAATATAACTACACTATAACAGAGAAAGAGCTGCTTGCTATAACTTATGCTCTGAATAATTTTAGACATTATATTATAGCATATCAAATATTTGTACACATAGACCACTCTGCTATCAAATATTTGATGAATAAACCAGCAATCTCTGGATGATTGGCCCGATGGTTGTTATTGATGCAAGAATTTGACATAACCATTATTGACAAACCAGGTAAGGTAAATGTTGTAGCTGATTTCTTGTCTCACCTTCAAACACTTGAGGATCCTACAGTCATAGAAGATAGTTTTCCTAATGAGCATCTCTTCCTTCTATCAACACAAAACCCTTGGTATGCTGACATTGCCAACTACATAACCACTAGAAGAACACCCCCATACTTCTCTACAAAGGAAAAATGGTTGTTGGTAGAGAAGATTTTTAATTTCTCATGGATCTCAAGGTTCATGTTTTATACTAGGCCACATCAAGTGACACGTTGGTGTCTTAGAGAAGATGAAACTTATGATGTTCTTCATGCTTGTCATGATGAACCCTATGGTGGTCACTTTTCTAACAAAAGGACTACATCAAAGATTCTAAATATAGGTTATTATTGGCCCAAACTTCACAAAGATGCAGCTCAATATACAAAAATGATGTGACAAATGCCAGAGAATGGGTTGACCAATGAAGATAGATGAAATGCCCCTACAACCATAGATAGTAGTAGCACCATTTGATAAATGGAGGATTGACTTTGTTGGTCCTATTGAACCACCATCAGAAGGAAAGAGTTACATCTTGGTATGTACTGATTATGTTACTAAATGAGCAAAAGAAAAGCCTATGAAGCACCCTCATGATAACAATGTTGCAAGGTTCATGTACGAGTGTATCTTTACTAGATATGGTGTTCCAAGAGAATTGCAGTCAGATCAAGGGCCTTAGTTTACATCCAATCTGATAGCTACGCTTATGGAGGAGTACAAAATCTAACATGGTAAATCTTCCCCATACCATCCACAAGCCAATGGATAGGTTGAAGTGACAAACAAGGAGTTGGAAAATATAGTCACTAAAATAGTGTCCTTACATAAGAAGGATTGGACAACTTGACTTCCTGAAACTTTATGGGCATATCAAACAGCATGGAAATCTACTGCTGGGTTTACCCCTTTTGAGCTCCTCTATGGAAAGCTAATTTTCATGCCCATCGAGTTTGAACACAAGACTCTGTGGACAGCCTTAGAACTTGATATCACTCTTCCTACATCACAATAGGACTACATATTTCATCTTAATGAATTATATGAATGGCACAAGTCAGCTCTTCATAATACAAAATTGATACAAAGATAGAGGAAACAATGGCATGATAAATTTATTAAAGATAAAAAATTCTTACTTGGTGATTGGGTGCTCCTGTATGATTCATGCTATCAGCACCATCAAGGAAAATTTTAGACCATATGGCTTGGACCATATGAAATTGTTGTAATTTTTTATAATGGAACACGTCAACTATCTACAATTGATCTAGTCAAATTCAAACTCCTAGTTAATGGACATCGTGTAAAGCTATATCATAAACTAATCACCCGGGAGGAATTTCTTCAACAATTCCAAATAGTTGAAACATTTCTTCCTGCAGCCTCTACTTCTGAGTCTTCCACTCAGATGCCTATAGCCCCTTGAATTTATTTCAAGGTCTTCATAATAAAAATTTTGAATTTATGAGGAATTCATTTCTTTTCCATTTCATTCCATCTCATCTTCTTGTCTTCCCATTATCACTCCATCCCCTCATCATTCTATGGTACGGTATTCTTCCGAGCACTCTTCCTATCGCACTCCAGGTCGGTGACACTTAACTTCTCTCCATTTATTCATTTTATTATTTATTTAAAAAGGCATAATTATTTTGATTTTTGGATGGTCACTCGGCATGGTCTATCTACTTGGCACATGAGTGACTTAGAACTCATTGCAACTCAACATGGTCTCATATTTACATGTTGTACTCGGTATGCATTACTAGTTTGACATGAACTAAGTAAATGACTTAAGTGTGTTGACACTCAATTTTCAAAACCAATCTAAGATCAACAATCTCCCCCTTTGACATGAGTGTCAAAAACACTTGAATATACATAATCAATCTAATCTTCTCATAGTATAACATATCCATGACTCGGCTTATATACAAAACTTCAAAATTTCAAAATTTTGCAATAACCTATGTACCTCAAAATGTATAATTCCCTTGAAGTTAATGTGTCTATTCCATATCCAAAATCTATTCTCCATTCTAAGTAGATTTGTCTCAATTGATACTCTTTGACTTCAATGCACTTATACTCTTTATGCTACTTTTTTGTTTTCTTTGCATTTTGTTTCTCTCATTTTTTGGTGTCTCCCCCTTGCTTACTTACTCCCCCTTAGCTAGTTTCTTACTTACTCCACCTTTTTGACACTTATGCCAAATGGGTTATACACTTATAATGTATTTGTCCAAAAAGAATTTATGGACTTCCATGATGATTTTAAGAGTTGCATCCTCATTTTCACATGCAACATCTAATGACTTTATTTGGATAGCTAGCTCTACTGGAAGGTGTACTAGGCCATCTAGAGTAGAAATATTGGGATCTTTCTTCAATACAATTTCTGCATAACCTAGTTCTTTGTGGAGGATTTCCATTTGTGGGTTGAGGGAAGTCTGAATATTTCTCAGTTTGGCTCTTATGTTAGCCTTCTTGACTATTAACATAGCTAATTGACTTTGTGATTGAAGTAATGTATTGAAATGCTTCTCACTCTAAGCTAGGTTCTTAGGTATTTGTGTGCCTAATATGTTTAGATTTCTCTTCAAGCTTAGAATTCTATGTTTGCTATCTTGGGTGAAGAGTGTGGGATCCCACAATTTAGTGTAAAACAAGAAGATATTCTCAAGTACCTTCTTTAGATCCTCAACCTTGGTTGCCAATGCATAATTGAGTTAGTGCTATGTCACTAGATATCTTTTCATTTACTTTCCCTTGAAAATTTCTTTTAGACCATTCTAAAAGTTTAATATTTGTATCTAGGTCTTCATTATTAACCTTTTCCACAATATATGAAGCTTGGTTTCTTTAGGAGTTGGCAAGCTAAACACATATAAAAAGATTTCTTTTATTTCTTAGAGAGATTTCTTCTACCTATATTCCCTCCTAATAATTTCTTGATGATTATTTTCTCTAAGGCTTGTTGCAAAATGCCTATTTTCTCTAGTGTCATTGTTGCATAGTCAAATTTAGGAATCACTATTTCTTTATCCAAAGTTATATCTCCATAGTGAATTACCTTTTCAACCTTAGAAGATCTTGAGTTTGGTACTGAGATGTGTAGGGGTAAAGCTTCCATGCTTGGCTTATGAAGAGCTTTTGTAGGTGAAGAGCCAGATGTTGGTAAAGTTACCAAGGCTTGGATGGCCTCTTTTTCCTTTACATTCGGTGATTGCTCCTACTCTTTTGGCTTATCTTGATCTATGAAAATGACTTGTCTTGCACCTTGTGTCTATGTTTCAAGTATAGATGAATCTATCTATCTTATTTTATCTATTGTTGTCTCTTTTTCTTCTTTGGTAATCTACCTTTGCTCAACTATGTCTACTTTAACACTTGTCTGAACCTTAATAGATGTGTCTATAATTTTTTGAATCAAAGGTTGATCACCAGTAATTGAAGGGATGAAAAAAGAGGGTTCTTGTGTATTCACCTTATCCCTTGTAACTTTATTTACTACCTTTTCAAGTTCTTCTACACTGATCAAAATAGGATTTACACACATTTGTTCTTGTAGTGTAGATTGATCTAGAATCTTTTCCAAATCTTTTGCAATCAATGGATTTATGTTTTGAGCTAATGCATCAAAGACATCCTTGACAATGATAGTCTCTATAGTTGTACTAATATCATGAGGAGGACTGGCACTTGACATTTGTGTGTCTTGCAAACTCTATTCCTCTTGTTGTTGTTTAGTTGTTACCATGTTATTATCCATCTTCTCAGTCTCCTCCTCAACTGTATTTCTTTCTTCCTTGTTGTCTTCTTTGTCATCTTCTTCTTTATCATCATTTTTACCCTCAAAGAGGTCCTTTTCTCCTTGTTTCACAGTAGTTAATCCATAGATTAATTTCCACATTTGAGTGGATTTCTTAACAACATCTTCAATGTTATTTTGGAGAATGTTTAAGGCTCTATACTTTGTTGTGAACCTTCTTCCATATTTCTTGTTTACCTTTGCAATATGCCCTTTTGTCAGTTCTAGCATTACTTGGGCCAAAGTAGTTTCCCTTATTTTCTTTTCCAAATTTAAACAATAATGTCATTTTTGTTCAACTAAATCATACAATAACTTGGGTACTGAGTTAGAAAATTCTAAGGGCATAGTCTTAAATTTAGACATCATTGCATATAGGGCTTCTTCTACTAACTTTTTTTCCTCTTTTCCCAAATCATCAAAATTTACATGTTTAAGGCCAAATATATATGCATTATTTGTAACATATTCACAAAAAATTTCAACATTAGAAAGTGGTGTATGACTTACCAATTTGAATTGGCTTAGATCATTTGATTTAATTCTCTCTTCATCTGAGTCAAGTTGTGCAATATATTTCTTTCTCTTCTTCTTTTGCACTTGGCCTCCTTGTTCTGTCTACTTGATTTTCCCCTTGGCCTTTTGTGTGGTAGCTTGTTTGCTTGCTCTATTGATAGGTGATGTTGGCTTTTTTGGGCTTGCTTTAGCAAATTTCTTTGCTTTAACCACAAGCTATGCCTTGGCCTTTCTCTTCTTTGGTTTGTCATGTGTTGGTGCTTCCTCGGCTTCTTCTCCCTCAACACCCTCTATTTCCTCCTCTTCTTTATCCTCACCCATGCATTGGGTCAATGTAAGCGGTCTTTGGGTTTGTTCTTATTCTTCCTCTTCATCCTCTTCATTTCCTTCCTCTTCTTCCTCTTCAACACCTTCACCAAATTTAGCTTTAAGTTTCTTCACTAGTTTGTCCTTCTTCTTCGGTATAGAAGTTGTCTTCAATTCCATTTCTATCTTTGACTTCATTACATCATAGTTTCCAAATATTTTTTCTATTTTTTCCACTTCCTTTGCTATAAGTGTGGTTATTACTATTGATGCTTCATGAACATTGATCTCATAACCTAAGGGTCTTAGCCATCTTACCCTAGGTGTGGCAACATGTACATATGTGTAATCATTATCTACAAGAAAACATATATCATTTTAATATTGTTCAATCAAAGAAACATGTACCCTCATCCTTTACTTCATAGACTTTTTAAAGTCTTCAAAGTAACTTGTCATGATAGATTCAAAATTATCTCCCATCTACTCAATGTACTCATTTATCTGAATAGCAACAAACCTATTTTTCTTCCATCCTTAGTGCCAAAAGATGGGAATGTATTTTACACATAGAAAAATATGCAAACTAGAATTGATCCAAATTTACACTATGCACTCTTAGTCTTCCTTACTACTGCAAGGTTTTCCATTAATTTTTGTAGTTGAAGCTCAACTAGATCATAAGTATGATCTTTCTTCACAATTTTGTAGCCAACAGCTATTGCAATATAGGGTATACTATTCAATTTTCTAGATTGATAAAACTTGTGAGAGATAACCCTTACTAAAAATTTTCTCAGTGGATCTATTATAGTGTTTATTTTCATTCCTCATTTGTTCCTCTTTGCTCCTATATTCTTCTCTATTACCTCTTTGGAATCACTCTAAAGAGTCTTTGGTTGATTTAGGGTTGGGAAACTAGTAACCCTATGGATTATTCATTGGTGATCTTTATTTTTCCACCTTCCAACCATAAGGATTCATCATGTATTTGGCTCAATACTATTCTTATCCATTCTATCTTGAATATGCTAGGAAATTCTAAGGCACGCATCAAACCCTTCCTTTCAAAAATTTTGAATTCTTCTTTGAAAACTCCATTTTCACACAATCTATCATATGCTTCCCTTATTTCCATGTCATCTATTCCTCCTATCTTACATTTGTAACATTTTCGAACATCTTGAACCATAATAACATTTTGGGGAATCGTGGACAATGTGCCTGAAGGATCTTGTTTATAAGTTACATCTAGAATTTCTTTGAAATTTGTTTGTTTCACCTTATTACTAACTAATTGTACATTCAAGACCTCTTTCCCTTCTATATTTCTTGAGCTAGACGTCATTGTGTCAAACTAGGGTTTTTATAAATGAAAACTATGTAGCTCAGCTTATGATAAATACCTTTAAAATTTTGAAAAACTAGAGTGAAATTTTCACTGATATCTTTTGTGAATGCTTGAAACAAATTTTTGAATCACCTTATGGTCTATTTTCTCTTGCTCAAATTTGAAATGACAAAAAATGAGTGAAAAAATGACCCTATACCCTTCAAAAACCCTTGAAATTAATGCTTAGTTCTTGTACAGTCATAAACTTGACATCAACTTGATTTTGGAATCATTCAGCATCCATTGATATTACCATCACTCATTAGCTACTAGAAACTTGGCTTCAACTAGCTAATCTGGTAGCTTGGCATCAGCTTAAAAATTTAATCTTGAATTTTTAATAACATCTTGCATCTTCATTCATACTAATGTAGTCCTTTCAGTACTAAGTTCTTTTGGAATGGATGTATGACATAATACTTTACATATGAGTCCCATGTACCTCTTGATTGTTCAATTTGATGAGATGTGATTATTTGATCCATTGGATGAAGTAATCCCTTCTCTATTTTAGGTATTGCAACCATCTTTCTTCTTCCATGACTTAGTCAT